>VWZN01011493.1:0-10408 GCA_013396955.1 Regulus satrapa | reverse complement strand
TTTTTTTTAGTATGACGTTTTTCTAGGAATATTCTTGCCTCACACTCAGCAAGCAGAAAGGTCTGTGCTGCAAGATCATTCTCACTGTGCTGTGCCCTGGAGTTTCACTGATGCTTTGCTTAAAGGAAATGGGGCAGTGTGCTTGTTTGATGTAGTGATAGAGAGAGAGAGAGAATCAGGAGAAGGAAAAACTGAGAATTCTGGAATGCAGGTGGGAAGAAAAAAATCTGGATCTTCAGCATTTCCATATATGTGCAGGCTGCCAGTCCTGATGCTTTCGGGGAAAACTTTTGTTCCCTGCTCTCTCTTACCCTGTTGCCATAATAAATTAATCCTAGTTTTGGGAGTTAAGGAGCCTCCTCTCAGAGGTACAGTCATGCTCATAGAAGAACAAAAATTCAGATAAGCACCAAAAAAAACCAAAACGACAACAAAAATAACCCCTTGTCTTGGTTTGGAAAGGACATGATTGTGTGGGGCTGGCAGTGGGAAGCCCGCCCTTTTTCTGATTAGCCTCTGTACTCGTGGGGGTGGAATCCATAAGACTTGACACATGAGGGTTTGGTTTTTTTTTTTAAATGTACCTTCCAGTGACAATTCCCTCGCCCTGCAGCCTCAGCCCTTTGCTCCCTCTGAGTCTCTGATCTTTGCCAGCAATGCTCTTGGGCTCATTTTCTCGCTGGGTTTTTGGCAGGTTGGATTAGATACTAATTCATGTTTTGGTAATTTCCCACAGGAATTGTTTGATTCGGGCTGCTGGATGTTCCCTTTGATTTGTCATTTTAAGGTAAACTAGCAGAGACCCTTGTGGAGGGCTCAAGTGGAGTGTGATCCTTGGTCTTGCATCTCTTGGGGGGTTAATCTGGGTTTGCATTTCACGAGACTCCTCCAGCTCAATAGGGCTGGGCACTTTAGAGCCTTTCAGGAGCTGAGGCTCCCAGCTCTGCTGCCAGCCTAGGGAGGATCTGTCGCTCCTGTTGTGCTGGGGGGAGCACAGACACCCCGAGATGTGCCCAAGGGGTCTCCTGGCAGTGCAGGGAGTGTCCCACACCACACTGCCGGAGCCAAGCCAGGATTTTTGCTTACTTTTCAATTCTCTTTCACTGTTCAAAACATTCCAGGTTTAGGCTTTCAGGTAAAGGCTCTGAAGAATGTAAGTTCCCTTCCTACCCTGAAGTGCTCCCAGGATTCCCAGGAATGGGAAATAGAGCACAGCAGCACTGGGAAGTTGTTCCCTGCCTAAAGTCATGCACAGCCTGTGGCAAAATGATGAAGTATTAGCCNCCCCCCCGGATATCTCCCCACTCATTGTTTTTCTGATAGTTCAAAGTGGGCTTTTTGTTTTTTCAGTATTTCAGAAGCTCTGTTTTAGTGACATGTTTAATGAAATTGGCTGATTTGGAAGTTAATTTGAATTATGGCTTAATAGGATAAAGAGTGTGTTTAACAATTTATAAGTATTAAAATTGGGCCTGTGCATTTGGTGTGCCTGCTGTGCTGGGGAGGGGATACACTCACAGGATTTTTGTGACTACTGGTAAAATGCTGGAGGATGCTTTTATATTCTCTGAGGTCTGTAAACAAAATCCATATGATGGAAACAATGTTGGTTTTGCAATAAACTTCAAAGTTCTGGATTCTTTTTTCTTTTCATTTATTGCTCAGCCATGATTATCAAACCAACAAGAAAATGTTTCCCCACAGTTGTAGAAAATAACTATATATGTCAGATAGTTGTTTAACGACAGATACTTTAAAGAATTTTTTTTTTTCCCCAAGAAGGAACATAATTTTCAGGTCTTTAGAGACTGAAACAGAAAAACTTGAGTTTTCTAGAAAATCAGAAAGCTGAGAAGAGAGCTGATGACAGAAAATAGCTGGCTTTCTCTGGGTGCTGGGTAAAGAAATTGAACTCTGAACTCCAGAGATTGCCAAGGTGTGGCAGTAGCAACAGGAGGAATTCATGCTTGGTGTCTGGTAGGGGTCTGAGAAGAAATGTGAGGTAGCCAAACTTCATAGTTAAAAGTGCTGGGACAAGATTTTAAATCCAGAGCCTCATTTGGGAGCTTTCTCTGAAAATGTTCTGATTCATGCAGCAAGGGTAAGAAAATTTCTTACCCTTTCTCAAGATAAATGCTTGAGAAGGTGGTAGAAAACTTCAAATATAGATTTTACAGAAACAAAAATAAACTATTTTCATTACACTTCTGCCTTTTTGTATTCAAAGAAGAATCCAGGCCTTGATTGCTTCTTCAATTTGACTCAGAGAGATTATAGTCCCCTAATTGTGCCATGCTTTATCCAGGGCTCCAATGGCTCTGTTCATTCCCAAATAATTTCAAAGGGAAATTCTAGACGGTGGTCAAATATAATATGTGGAAATCATCTTTAGGAAAGAGATGGATAAAAGAAACAGCTAAGTACTGAATATGGAAATGAAGTCCCTCTCTGATCACTAGGGAAAGGCTGCAGCCTGTAACTGTGGGAATTCAAAGCTTAAGCAAAAGAAGGCAGAACTGCAAGATGTTCTGAAGTGAGTGCTGCAATTCAAAGCTTACATAGTGAGCAAGCAAGTACCCCTCCGAAAAACGTCGAGAAAATCTCTCCTTGTGCCCACACTTGATTGAGACTGGAAGCAATGCAGTTCATCTCATCAGTGCCATTTTGTTACCTTCAGCTCTGTGTTCCATATCCTAGGCTAATAAAGCTGTTCTTTTGTGTTCCTTTTTTCATTAAAGAATTTACTGAGGACCAAAGTGGTCTTTTCACATGGACAGCAGAATAATTTCAAACACTCAGAAGAAAAATTGCACACAATTTTTTGCTCATTTCTTCGGGAGCTGGAAGTGCCCTGTGGATTGTTTCCAGCGCTACCCGAGGCGGGGGCTGGGACAGACCATGAAGGCCCTTGCTGGATTTAAAAGGCTTATTTGTGGAAGTAGAGCTGAGATATGAAAAATGGCTCAGTGAAGAGCTGGTGCCTATTCCAGGGTTCTAAAAGAAACCCCTTGTTTCCCTTGAATAATGGCCCCAAATGGAGGGGAGAGCTGCAGCCCGTGGCTCTCAGGTGATGGCTCTCGTGGGACAGAGAGCTGCGTGCTTGGCATTATCTCTGGGAAATATCAGGAGGAGAGGAGAGGGAGCAGTGCTGCACGGCTCTGTTGGTGTGTTCCCAGCAGCCCCTCTGAAAGCATTTCTGTGGTACCTGGGGGTGAGCTCCAGCTGGTTGTTGATGGCTCCTGGCGCTGGGAAAAGCCAATTTTGCTGGGTTTGGGAACAGGTAGTGTCCTTAAGGGACGTGGATTGAATTAATGGAATTAATCCTTTTTTTGTAAATAAAAACTAAAAATGCAGCTTGTTTATTGTGAGGGGGAAATAGCATAAAAAGAAAAAAATGAAGTATTGTGTATTTTAGTTTTGATAGTGCCTAGTGCCAAAAATACTTTTTCTGTAGTAGTAAACAGTGTGGCTTACATTTCCATGCTCTATCATTCCAAGCACATGGGATATTTGAAAATGTCTATATGAAAGGCTTTTAGGCATGCAGAAGTGGAGGGTTTTAACGTGTGTTTTCAGGTCTTCATACCCTTGTGTCAGTTCCATTCACACACATGTGTTTGGGTGGGATCTGTATATCAATTACCTATTCTAAGGCTGTAATGAAAAGTTTGGGAAGTGTAGGGGATACATAAACCACCAGTTTAGTTCTGCATGGCAGAGGGAATGTGGCTTGTGTTAGTTTATCAAGCCCTACAGTTCCAGGCACAGGCTGATGTACCTCCATGCATATTTCCCTGGTGTAAATACAGAATGCTCTGTGGTCCCACAGGCTGTGGCATTACCCTGGCTTCCCAGGGATTTCCTTATTCCTTTGTCCAACTTCACCAAGTGACTTATTTACTCCTTTCTTGCTTTTTGCAGCAGTTGAGGAAAATTGCTGAAACCTGTTCCTGGGCCCTTTGTTGGGGGTGCTGTGCTTGGGCTGACCAGCACCCATTCCTTGCATCAGTTCACTCTCAGAGGGACAGAAATATGTGGGAAGCCTTTCTGTGACCCTCAAATCCTGCAGTCTGATCGTTTTCTCTGTCTAATGAGAAACATAGAAAGGATAAAGGGAGATGGTGTGCACTGGGAGCACCTCTGCAAGGTGTGACAGGAGGACGTGATGCTGGAGCAGCATCCATCCCCAAAATGCCAGGATTCTGCAGCTGGGGGGAATTGTGCTGAGTCCCTAAAGCCCTCTGAGGTTCAGTGCTATCATCAGGTGGATCTTTGCTGGGAAAAAAATTGCAAGGGAAATTCAGGGGTTTTTTTGTACCTTGCAGAACGTGCAGACTGGAAGCTGTGAGGTTTGCATAACTGGGTATGTTTCTCATGTAAATGACTGTTCTTCAAGATCACTTAAGTAAAATCTCTGAGGGAGTTAATTTTAAGCAAAATGAAAGTAAAATGACCAAAGGATAACAGTAATTAATGAACCTTTGAATTGCTTGCCGTTTTAGTAGAATGGGAGCTGTTCAAGGGGGGAAAAATCCTACTAGTCCTGCCATTATTTACCCCAGATGCATTTTGCTTCTGGTCCCTCTGAAGTTATTTAAATAAAATACTTTTTTTTTATGAAATAATAGATTAAGTCTTAGTAACTGTACTAAATTCAAGAGGTTAGAGAAGAAATTATTATGTTTTCTGCTTTTATTATGTGACTTAATTTTATTTCTTCCCCCCCTCTAGCTGGAGCTAGAAGTGAGCTGTAAGGTAACTAATCTGCATGTGGCTTCACCTATGGTTTGTCTTCTTTGAGTGACCCAAACTTGACCATTTATTATTTTTTCCATCATAATTTGGGCTCTTTTGAAATCAGTTGTTCATGTAACACTGCAGTGTCTGCTCAGATACCCCAAAAGTGCAGAATGGGAACTGAAGTTTCTTCCTCTAACTCCTGAGATACCTTGGCTGATATTTTTTCTCTTCTTCTCTTACCACGTTCTCTTATTATCTTGTCTACCTTATCAGTACCTCACTGAAGCATTATTATACTGAAAATAGCTATTTTTAATATATTACCGGGCAAACTTTTCAAGCTTCTTCTGAGCTTTAAAAACCTTGTGCCTTTGAACTACTTCTGCCACAGTAGTTTTAATGAAGCTACACAGAAGAGGGACTGTGATTCCTTTAAACATCAGCATTTTTTGACAGAATGGAAAGATGAATAGATGAAATCCCTTGGAGGCCATGGAACTTTTCCCATTAATTGTAATAATTTTGGATGGAAGCCACAGAAAGAGAAGAAATAAGTGTAACAATATATATAATTGGATGTACAAAGGAATGCTGGTAGGAGTTTTGTGAAAAATTCTTTCTCTCAGGAGCAAAGGGGCTGTGATAGGACGCCTGATCCTGGGCAAGCAGCACGGTGCAGTCACAGAGTGGAGGTGCTCCTGTTCAGAATGTTACTACAAACAGACCCTTTAAAATTTGTGTTGATGAAAAACCCTCTGAAATCGTGTTTTAGCATTGTACCAGGGAAAAACTAGAGCAAAACTTCTTTTTTTTTTTTTTTTAATTATTTCTAGATGTATCAGTGTACTAATTGGAATTATCCACAACAGGAAAAAATGCTTTGTATAAGGAAATAATACTGGATTTTTCAGGTAATGCTTTTGTGTTTGGTCTTTGACAAATCCCACTGAATATTTTTGCACTACTGATGGGCTGGTATACTTATGGAATAGGTAGAACCCTTTTTTTCCTCATGTATGAATAACTTAGGTAAATAAATATTTTAACATGGCTTGAAGGTCAATCTTAGCTTGGTTCTCCGCATCAGAGTGGGCACTGTTAACCTGGGTGTGGACCAAGCCTAGAAGAGGTGCTACTCAGTCCCACTGAACTCACACCTGCTGAGAGCTGTCTCCTGTGTGATTTACAGATCTCCAGTGTGATTTACAGCGTTTGGATGAATTGAAATCAGTGGTGGTAACATGACAGAGACTCATGCCACAAAGCCAGGAGCTGCAGTTTGTGTGTGTTATATCTTGTCTGTTTCCTGTGTCAGGGTGTTTTCTTACTGACCTTCCAGACATGTTAAAACAAGGGGGATAAGCACGTACTGGGCTTTTCTGGAATTTTAATCTCGTTTGGCCAGTGGTTCAGTTCATTACATGTCACAGTATTATTCTGCCCATTTTGATACCAGGCGAAGAATAAATGTAAAATGTATCAGCCAGAACCACTGAACCAGGTCTGTAGTCTTTGGCCAGTGGTGCTGAAAGATAAAGTGCTGTGTTTACAGTTCCAATTTAAAAACTTTATTGAAGTTACAGAGGGATTGCATTGATTTCAGTACATTGGTTTGAGTGAAAACTGAGGCTCTTACTTAGGACAAGAAAATACAGTCTTGAAACGCTGCTAGGAATGTCATTTTGACAGCTCTAGGCAATATTTTAAATAGGAATCACCCTCTTTCACAGTTAACCCAGGGCCTCCCTGATAGTACATGAGACTAGAAACTATTTGAATTTGAGGCAAAATATAATTTGTAATTCCTGTGTATAACACAAGGCCTTGCCATCAGGAATTGTTTCTGAAGATACTTATACATGGAAACTGTGGTTGTGATTAATAGATGGCTCCAGGCTGTTTTAGTGTAACAGTGGCTGTGCTATAAACAGGACTGGGAAAAAATGATTACCTTTAATAGGGTAGCAGCTGTAAGGGTGCCTTTATATTAAGTGACTTAATGAATACTGATCTTGAAGCAATAAATCAAAATGCAAACAATCTACTCTAATCAAGTAAGCAGAATATTTCAGATACCCAAATTATATTAAATGAACACTTCAATCAAGGTCCGTACCTGCACATGTTCTTACATTTAATCTGGTTACTGTTTGTGTAACATCACTTTTAGGATATATAGATTTAACATACACTTGTTTCGACTTTTTTTTTCGTTTGTTTGTTTTTTGGGGTTTTATTGGGGTTTTTTTTGGGGGGGAGTTGGGGTTTTTTTGTTTTTTTGTTCATTTGCCATGAAGAAATTGTTTGCAGAATAATTAATAATCCTGTAAATCCTGTCCTGGTACTGAAGGGTTTTCTTCTAGAGAGATATCAGTGAGGCTATTGTGAAAGCAGCTCCTTCAGGCAGGTGTGGCTCTGTCTAAATGTCTGCTTTAACAAATTTATTTGGTGGAAATATGTGTGAGCACACTCTGTGTGTGTGTGCCAGGCCTGTGCACACCCAGGGCATGGCAGCAGCTCGTACCAGAGCAGAAATAAACAGTGCCGGTGCCAGCATCTGCTGGCGCACCAAGATCTGTGCTCACACAGTCCATAGACCACGTGGGCATGAAAAGGAAATGCCATTCTGCCTGGTGACCTTCTGGTTCTGGAATCCCTTGTGGGATTCTGGGTGTGTCTGTCACAGTTCCAGTGCAGGTTCTGGCCCTACAGACATCCCTGTAAAAAGGGGGAGGTTCCGCAAAGAATTTGCAGTGCAAAGTCAGAAGTCTCTTTGCAAGGTGCTGGTCTCACCTTGTTTATATTTGTCTGCCGTGGCTTTTAGTTTATTTACTGACTCAAGGTGGAATTCCACCAGTCAGCTCGACAGGCTGGCCTTGCAGAAGGATGTAGGAAAGCTGCAGGAAAAAATCCAGAACAGCTGCTTCTGGATTAGGCAACACAGATCTTCAGCCTGAGCTCCTGATAAGTACCTACTGAGGTCTTGGCTGGCTGGGCTTGCTGAGGCACATTTTTACTGGCTCAAAAGGAAAAATAAACGGTATCAACTAAAGTTGGTACAACCTTTATGGCTGTGGTTGCCCCTGAACACAACACTTTTGTGAGAGATCCTCATGCAGATCTGTGGATAGATGGCAGGGGCTGGCATTCAATGTGCTTAGTTAAAAAAAACACTGTGAAGGAAACAGTGGAGTGTCACCCCACTGATTTTCTTGTGTATCCAGCCCAACAGATATTAAGCAACAGACAGCATAAGGGAACTTGAGGTTTTCTGTCTTGTTTAGAAAAAGAATAGTTCCTGGGTTGTTTCCTGTTGTTCCAGTGCCAAGGCAACAGCACGAAGCCTGCCAGAGTTTTCAGCAGCATCTGGATGGTGCTGTCAGACCCAGCAGTTTGTATTAGGAAGATCTGCAAGGAGCAGGGACTTGGACACAGTGATCATTGTGTGGGTCGCTTTTTATTCTGTTCTCTGATTCTAGTTAAACCGTTTACACCTGAACCAAAGGTTCAGGCTGTGATTTATGTCATACTTTGTACCAAAACCTGATAGATAACTTTGTTCTGGGAGCAGAGCTGATCTTCACTTCTCCAGACTGCTGGTTAACCCAAACTGGAGGCCAGTATAAAAGTATCCACTAAAATTCCTTTTTAAAAAGCTTTTTAGCTTTCATTTGTACTAAATAAAAGATGCAACTGTCAGTCACAACTTCCAGTACTGTAAACTCTGAGAGTCCCTTTCATGTCACTTCTGAACATTGCTTACTTCCACTTGAAAAGAGAACAAAAGCTGTTTTACTGCTTTTAAAGGGATGTTTCTGCAGGGCCCAGAGCAGGCCCTAAGCAGTTAATAGTGCAGGGAGTTGTTCCTGTGGAGCTCTCAGTTGCTGGGCAGTGATGTTGATGTTACTGCAGCTGACAGGGAGCTTTCATAGCCAATCTGGGGAGGTGCAAAAGGCCACAGGTTGGAAACTGCCATTAAAAGTGCCCCTGTTTTGTAAAAGCTGCACATCCTTTTATGTTCTCATGAAGGAATTCCCCACAACAGATAACACAGGCCAAAAGTTTAAAATGCTACCATAGGAGGAAATGTAGGTTCAAGTGCATTTATATTTCTTAATCCTTTTATTTTCTCCAAATGAAAGTGCATCTTTAAAAAAAAACAAAAAACAACAGTAGTTTGCTTGCTGGAGTTACTTCCCTTTCGTGGTTTTTGTGAACAGAAGTCACATATCACTTGCCAACGTGGTCTTTCAAGGTGTTCCAGCACAGTGAAGTTATCTGTTTATTGGAGTAATGCGTCTAAAACGAATCCCTTGGAAAATGTGTCCTCTGGCACAAATGTTGGCTGCTTTGCTGCAGCTGCCAGTGGAAGGACTGGCAGGATAACTGAGCAAATAATCCTGAGGAGGGACAACTTCTTCATGTCCTGGTGCTCATTTTCAGTTTTATCCTAAACGAGAGGCAAAGTCCTGGCATGTACAGAGATCCCACCAGCAAAGAAGCTTTAGCTGGTTCTGTGAACACCTCTCCATTTCAAAAGTGGAATCTTGTGGTACATCAGTGTTAAATGAGCATTGTGGAGTTGGGAGCTGCTTTTTGTTGGTGGCTGTGCTGGCTGGGGGTGTTGTGTACCCACAGAGTCTCAGTTCTGTACTCTTGAACCTGAGATAAATGAACATCATTAATTGCTTCCAATACAATGGGATTTTTGTTAGTGATTTGTCCAAAAGATGCATTTGATTCTAAATTGTGGGGATTTTTAACTTGGTGGTGTGTAGAGTGCCTTTTTTCTAACTCTCTGAAAGGATGGCTGAGGGGAACAAGTTAGGGAAGGTGTGTCAAATTTGTTGCACTTCTGTAATTACTTGACAGACCAAGTTATTGAATGGGATTGTGAAGGTGGGGTTTGGGTGTTTTGTATTTTATGTTTTTGTGATTTCTACTGGCTACATTGAAAATGGTAATTTCTGCTGAATTTTAACATTTGAAATTTAAAAAATCCTGTCCCTTCTCAAATAACCTCTCCATGAGAGTAGGAAGAGAAGCTCTCAGAGGAGGAGTTTGTGGTCCTTCCATGGTAAATGCTTGCACTCAGATTTGAGCTATACTAGAAAGGTTCTTTTTCCTCATGACTTGTCAATCCTGATTCAGAGAATCTGGACAGGATGAAGGATATGCCTCTCACAGCAAAAATCATCCGCTGAATTTAAAAAGTTTCTGGTTTGTTTTATTCATTAAATTTTTTTTTCTGCCATTCCTTCATTGTTTTTAAAAGCCTGCATTGAAATGATAGCAAATGGAAAACGAAAATCCTGGTGATGTGATGGGAACAGATGCTGAACCTCACTCCCTCTGAATGCATGGCTTCCAGCTCATCCAGAAAGTTTCTCCTGAATAATAAAGGAAACTCTGAATTCTCTGTGTCGAGTTTCCATTTGTTCTGTCAGAGTTTGCCCAATGCACGGGGGGTGAGAGGAATCTGTGCCTGGAAGGATATGGATATGCTTTAATAAATTAAACAGATCTGGTTTTCTATCATTATAAACCAAATACTTTTGATTGATTCATGCAAGCCTCAGAGATTATTTTCCTCTGAAGGAAAGAGAACTTAATGAAAATACATAATTTGGCAGCAAGGATGTTTGCTGCTCTCACCTCTCTCTCGCTC
>VWZN01011491.1:10199-26075 GCA_013396955.1 Regulus satrapa | reverse complement strand
TTAAGCCTAGCTTGTACATGGGGGTAAGGTGTTTCTCGTATTTTAGGCAACTTATACCCATGTAACCTAGTAAAAAATAATGGGTTTAATGCAAAAAAAAAAAAAAAAAAAACAAAAAAAAAAAAAAAAAAAAAAAAAAACAAAAACAAAAAAAAACCAAAACCAACAGATGTAAACTTGTAGCTTCAAGTAAGATTTCAGAAATTCCATGACATCCTGAAAAACACCTGTAATATAAACAAATTGGTAATTGCTTCCCCTTATATACTTTTCTCTCTTTAGCCAAAAACCAAACCAGCTCATCTATTTTAAAGGTTTGTTAACTTTTAAAATGTCACAGTCGGGATTAATTAATTAATCCCTATAATGGGCTCCAGGTAAATTACAATGGTGATGAAAAGTGTTATTTTATTTTATTTTGGTTTTTTTTCTAAATTTTGATTTATAATCAATCAAATTTGGAGGAAACTCAGGTGGTGTCTAGAATTGAAGCACTTGTTCAAAGCATGATTGACACAATTCAGATAGTACTTAAGGGCTTCGGAGCTACACTTCTACCTCACTGAGCACCCAAAAGTCTAGGGAAGACAGAGCTTCAAAAAGGCAAAGAGAATCCTCAAAAATATATAATATATAACAAATACATCATAAATAAAATATATAGAATATTATAAATTTTCCTTAATTTACTATTTTCCTAAGAGTTTTGGTTGAATAGCACCTGAAATGCATTTAATTTGAAGTAAAAATGCCTCTTTATTTTCCAAATTGATTCCCAGAATGGGTCAGGTTGGAAGGGATCACAGTGGGTCATCTGATCCAACCTCCCTGCTCAAGCAGGGTCATCCTAGAGCACATTGAACTGGTTTCCATCCAGATGGTTCTTGAATCTCTCCAGGGAGGGAGATTCCACAACCACTCTTGGCAATCCTTTCCAGTGCATGGTCACCTGCAAAGTAAAGTTATTCCTCAGATTCAGGTGGAACTTCCTGTACATCAGTTCCTGCCTATTGCCTCCTTGTCCTATTGCTCAGCACCCCTGAGATGTTCCTGGGTCCATCCTCTTGACATCATCCCTTCATCTCCTCTCCATTGTTTCTTCTAGAGGCTGAACAGGCCCAGGTCCTTCAGCCTTTCCTTGCAAGAGAGATGCTCAAATCCCTTAATTATCTGTGTTGGCTTCTACTGGACCTGGTCCAGGAGCTCCATGTTTCTCTTAGACCAAGAAAAGCTTTCACTTAACTGAGGTTAAAGACTCATCAGTGACTTCCGTAAAATTCTAGAAAGTAAAATAGAGTGGTTATGAACAATTACCTTATTTGTGAAATCCTTAAATATAAATAACATGTAGTAATATAACCACAGAAACCACTATCCTGTACTCATCTTTATGGCTGTCATATAGTTTACTGCTCTTTTACACATAGTTTTGAGTTTTATTTCTCACTTAGACCTTTCACTGGTTGCTGTATTCTCTTTAGTGAGAGATACCTTTCAACATATCACTTATGATTATCATGGTGTGACAAGTGATTTACTGTGCTTTCTTGAAGATGGGGAATTCGAAGTATGTTCACTGACTTAAAACATATGTTTTACTTAATGAAAATATTTTATGGCACTGTTAAGATTCTGATTGTTTGTTTTTCATCCTAAATTGTACATTCAATCTTACAACAAATCCTGTAATTTGTTATTTGTTCCAGGTAAGGTAAATACCTTCTGCTCTGCATTGCAAGAGCCAGCATCCCACTGTTCTCATCTGTATCAGTTAAAAGAACAGGTGCAAGGCATTTATATACCAATGAGTCTCCCATGATACCTTCAGTTTGAATGTATGAATTGATGGAGGCTTTCCTAAACTGCAAAAAGCATTTTGTTAAATGTGTTTTGGCAGGGAACTGGCATCTTGTCATGTAGCTATGCCATATCATGTTATTCTGTACAATGTAATATTCTAGCAAAGAAATGTGTTTACATTAAATCTTACCTTCTTTCTAGAACTAGACTAATGCTAAGAGCCAAATCCCAGTTTTGGCCATTGAAAACACCATGTTCCCCAAGTGCTTGATATTTTCTGCTCAATGCAGCGCAGCTGCAACCATACAACCATTATCAGGGGATTGAGAAGAGCTGGAGGAGATGGAGATGAAAAAAACCTATCTGGCACCTTCCTTTCTTCATGTGGGAGCAGAATTTCAATGCAGGCACTTTGAGTCATAGCTCAAGTTAGGTTGCCATCTTGGCCCTGATTCTGCCCTAGTCCCATAGACACAGACTTTTCCCTTGGCCTTGAGTTTGCCTTTTCTCTGAAGTCTTGTCTGGCCATTAGACACCCTGTTCACAATCCCTGTCCCAGCCCATGTCTCTTGATTAGACACTGTGGGACTGTGCCTCTTGACAAGTTTCTCCTTTTCTGGCCTCTTTCAGTCTTAGCTCCCAGCTTCCTGCTTGATCTCATCATTCTCTGACATTTAAGATCATGTAAAATACTGTCTTTAAAACTGGAAAAAAAAAAAGTTTCAAGATGTTTATTTCAAGATGTATGATCTAATATCAAAGTTGAAGGTTAGACTGATAAATAATAATTTTATATTTCCATGACACAACACTGTAATAATAATTTAATATTAACTTATAAGAGAAGTATTTTTATAATTTTTCCAAAGAATCCTTACAAAAGTGAAGAGGGAGGTGTTGATCTCATCTCTTTGGTATCCAGTGATAGGATAGGAATGGTTCAAAGATGCATCACAAGAGGTTCAGAGTTGGCGCTGGGAAGCATTTCTTTACCAAGAAACCAAAGCTGGATTTCTACAGATGTATTAAATACCCCAAGCCCATCAATGTTTAAGAAGCATTTGGACAATGCCCTTAAAAACTTGCTTTAGCTTTGGGTCAGCCCTGAATTATTCAGGAAGTTGGCACCAGAATTAAAGAAAACATTATGGTTGAAGAAGAATAATTGGGGTATAGAATAAAAAAGGTAAATCAAGAAAACTAATGAGTTGAGATATAGACAGTTACAGTTCTATAGGAAAACCAAAAAATTGTGCACAAGCAAAGCAAAATAAGGAATTAACTCACTACTCTCCATGTGCAGTCAAGTATTTAGCCATATATACGAAAGCAGGCCTTGAAGTAGCTATAACAAAGTCAGTTGGGAAGACAAGTGCCACAAATCCGGACATACCTCCTTCCTCCTTCACCCCAGATTTTACTGCTGAGCATGACATGTTCACCATAATTTTTACAGCTGAATATGATAACATATGGTATGGAATATTAATTTGGGTTAGTTCGGATCAGCTGTCCCACCTGTATTCCCTCTCTCTAAGAAAGACTTGGGCCTGTTGGAGTAGACCTAGAGAAGCTTGGTGAAATACCTGATACTTGTTGATGTCCAGGGCTTGTACAGGGGAAGGTCTTGAGTAATTCCAGGGAGTTTTTTATTGTTTTTTTTTTTTTTTCCATTCTTCATTCTCAGGGATCACAATTCTATAACTGCTCATGTTTTATAAGTACACAATACCATTAAGAAGATTATTGAAGCCATTTAGAGTGTTATGAAATTTAATTCTTAGTGTCTAGGTCACAACTAATCCAGTATGTGCATCTTATCTAAGCCATTCATTGTAGCTCTGATATTATTAAAAGAGAAGGGACATGCAAAACAGATGTTCTGAATGTTCTGAATAACTTTCCCCTTGAATAAATCTTGAAGGGATATATGCCAGTTATTCCAGATTTTGTTTTGCATCAAAGATTTCTGGTTTTCTGTTGTAGAAGGTCTTGAACACACACAGCTGTGTTCATGTCAAGGAGAAGAAAGAGGTTTATTCTGCACATTTCTGTTACCCCTGCAATACAATAAAGAAGATGCCTTGTTTGCTTATTTATCTTCAATTGATCAGATCACTTATATTATGTTGTTAAAGTGGCCTATGTCTGTTACTGACAGAACTAATTGTGTCCATCACTGTCTCGGTTAATACTGAAATTTAGGGATAACATTAAAATACTGTTAAGACAAAAAGTCATATAAACCCTTCAGATTCATTCTGATTTTGATATAATGCATTAAAAAAAAAAGTAAAATAGCCATTTAATGATTATTCAAAATTATTAACATTTATGTCAAGTCTGGAATTTAATATGAATGTTTCACAGAAATATGCTATATAGTGTATCCAAATGACACTAGTCAAGTAGTCTTACAAATGCTCTCAACTGGATATATAAGCAAAGATACCTTTGAAAATATAGTACAGGAGCCTATTTATAGGATCTAAGGGCAATTCAGGTGTGAAGATACTTCACCAAACCCTGCAGTCCAACCTCTTGGCCAAAGCAGGGACTTGCTCTGAGGTCATGCCAAGTTTTTCAGTGCTCTGTCCAGGTGTCCTGAAAGTTTCCAAAAATAGAGACAGTTGGAATCTTTCTGAGCAACTTGCTCTGTTGGCTGAGTGTTCTCATTAGGAAAAGGTTTCTCTTCACACCCAGAACCTGCCCTGTTTCAAGGGGCAGTTTTATGACCGCTGACTCTCATCCACCCACCATGATGTATGCTTAGTGAAGTCAGCAGTGCTAAAGTTAACTTCTGGATTCAATGTTATTGAAGTTGGTTTTTTTTTTTCCAACTTACATGATTCTATATTGAGGCACCTGGCTCTGTCTCTTTTCTGACTTCCCTACAGACAAATATATGCTTTTGTTAAGAGTCCCACAGAATCTTCTCCAGGCTGAACAAACCCTGGTCTCTAAGCCTCAACTCATAAGGCATGGGATCCAGTCCTGACTGCCCTGGTGGCTTATCAATGTCTTTCCTATACAGGACACAGAAAGTGGACTCTGGGCAATCAGCTGAGCAAAGGTATGAATAATCACTCCCCTGGATCTACTGCCTGAGCTTCCACTAATGCTGCTGACTGGCTTTGCTGTCAGGGCACACTGCTGGCTCATGCTCAGCTCAATGTTCCCCAGGGCCCTCAGGGTCTCTTTGCCAGAGCTGCTCCTTAGTCTTTCGCTGCCCAGACTAGCACTGCCAGAGGGTCTTCTCTACATGTGGCAGGGCTCTGCATTTTGCCATGCTGAACTTCATAAGGTTTCTCTTAGCCCATTCCCTCAGTCTGTCAATGTCCTCCTGGATGGCAGCATCTCCATGATCTCCACTGTATTGAATGGTTCCATCCCCAGACAAATTTATTGGCATCTTCATAAAAAGAAGTTTTTCTGACCTTAATAGTCTTGTGGACAGAATGGAAATTTTTATGGAAAAAAAAAAGCCAAAAAAAACCCAAACCAAACAAACCAAAAAACAAACAAACAAAAAAAAAGAACAAACCCCAAACTAAAATATTTAAGATTAGCAATGCATTTCTACTCCAGGTATTACTTCTTGACTCTGTAAGATCATGAACTTAAACTGTTGCATTATATGTAGTGATTGGTAAATTATTTTTAAATTAAACTGAAGAAATATGATTTGATGCAGTACAGAAAATTCTACACATTTTATGCACTGGATTGCTTTACAAATGTATTCCTTACAATCTGCCTTTAGGCAGCTGGAGTTGATAATATTCCTATTAACATATGCTCTAGGCATAAAGAGGCAGGAGGTGCCTACACTGCTCAGAACCAGAAAATCTTTAATTTGGTGCAATCTTTTGTTGCATAGTTTTCCAAAACCAGAAATAAATGTGATGAAGACTGTCTAGATCAGCAATGCCCTATCTTCTACTTTAGTGGTGATGAGGGGAGCATGTTACTTTCCTACTATAAATATTTTGTAGTTTTCACAACAAATTAAAAGTTTTAAAGGCAATGAATTTGTAGTAGACATGTGACAATGACAAAACTAATTTGAAGACTACAAACATAAGTTTTTAACAGCATGAACACTCAGTTATTCACTCAGAAGATGACCTTCCAGTACACTAAAAACTGTAATAGCCAGAAGGAAACACCACCATAACCCTAAAGAAAAAAAAACAACAAAAAAACCAAAAAAAACCCCAACAAAGCAAACAAACAAACAAAAACCAAACCAAACCAACCAACCCCCCCCCAAAAGAAAAAAAAACAAAAAACCAAAAAACCAAACCCACCAAACCCCAAAAAACCCCACAAACAATCCAAAAACAAACACAAAAGCACAAGTCACTCTCCTGTACAGACTATACTCTAAGAATTGCAATATTGGTCTTGGAAATCAGAGAACTAGATTTATGATGATGGTATTGAGTGCCTTAGCAGAGCTTTGACTTCCTCACAGATGTATGGCAATGAGTCCCTCAAGAAGGTTATTACATACAAAAAACAACCAAAAAAAGTGCTTAAACTGGTATAAATCTACTACTAAAACAGCCGTATCTTGATGGGAAAACAGTAAAGGGCAAATAGAGGTCATTAATGATCGCCTTTGCAAAGTCAATTTTAATATCAACAAAAGATGCTTTCCACTTTTTCCACCACCTTGCTACCAATTATTTGTATCAAAAGTGTAAAAACTGTAGGCACTCTACAGTGACTTTACACAACTAACATTACCTGTGTCTGTGCTTTAGGCCTAGGATAAAGACAGGAATGGTGGGAAGGAAATGTGGTCACAGTGTTTGTGTATACTGTCAACAAGTGTTCAATTAGTGTTTAGTAGGGTGTGAATATCCTGCTGTTATAAAATGGACTTTTATTGGTAGCTGCTGTCACAGACATCTAAAAAGGTCATGGAGAGTTAATAAGTTTTCATCAATATATGTATCCCAAACTGGGTCTGAAACAAATGACAATCATAATAAAACTTCTCCAGAGAGCATGAAGAACAACTTAACCTCCTGATAGCAAAGTATACTCCCTGATTTGCTTCGAGAATAACCTTCTACTTAGAGACATTTGAGGTCAACACCATATCTATTTCTAACCAGAATGCTTAGATGAAGAAAAAGACCTTTTTCTCGGAAAGACAAGGTGAATACAGTTATGTATCCGAGAAGGAATGCAATATTTTCCATATTGCAAGCAGTTAATATCAACAGAATATGAAGATCAGGAAAAGAAGGAACAAAATGTTCTTTTTCCTATCCCCTACTAAGATATTTATTGTAGTAGAAGGAGACAGCACATTTACTTTTCTTTTAAGGCTTGGTTTGGTATGTTGAGTCAAAATTCAATTAAAATTCCAGTCTGAAAGTACTTCTTTTTTTTTTTTTTTTTTTTTTTTTTTTTTTTTTTTGGTTTTTTTTTTTTTTTTTTTTTTTNTTTTTTTTTTTTTTTTTTTTTTTTTTTTTTTTTTTTTTAAATGGCATTTTTTTTCATATTGAATTAATTCATTTTATATAGAAATTATGGAATTTTATTGTATACATTTTTAAATCTTTTTCATGTAAACTCAAACTTATCTCTTGCATATCACTGATTGTTCAGTTATTATAGAGGTTTAAGGGGTGATTCTAAAGTAGTAGGTGGTATATCATCAGTAATTCTTCTCCACTTCTGCACAACTCATTATATTTAGAAAATGCAAAATAAAACTATTTTACCTATTTTGAAAATGTTTTGTCTTTCAAAATCAGGACAATGTTATATCCAAGATGGTGAATCTTCATTGTATTCTCACTTTTCTATCAAACAATCACATTCAATATAAAAATTTATTAATTTATAATTTATTCTGCTATTTACTTTTTAGGCTTGTATTATGGTAGAAAAGACAGAAATGCCAGAAGCTTCACATGGTATTACTAGTCTATTTCCTTTTAAAAAGCTGACCTTTTATCTTGCTGCCTTCTAATATAGTCACTTCAGAGGAACATCACATGCTGATGAAACAGTGAGATTTGCTCAAATTAATACAACTAATGACCATTATTTTCACCTGATGCAAGTCTTTTTGCTTTGTTATGCCATTTGCAAGACAATTTAAGAGTGAGAGTGTATTACATTTCTTCTTAATGCAATTGAAATTGAAAAACTGGAATTAAAATGCATAGTAAGAAAAAAACCCTTCATTTTAGAAGAGTAGAAGCCTATAAAGCAGCAATTTTTCTAAGTCCATAACTAGAGAGATTCTGGCTTACATTACATATGCCTTTCCAATAAAACACATATTTCAGTAGCTAAAAATACAGTATATGTTTCATCTCAATGTAATGAAAGCTGTTTTGCTCATCACAATTTATTTGATAGGAGACAAATGACAGTGAAAACTGAGTGGTTTTTTCAATGAACAGTTGTAAAATAAAATGTATTAAGAAAATCCCAGTTGTGCTGTATATAATAAATATCATATTCTATTTGCAGATTATTTAAATCTGAAAGGAATGTGTTTCTAAGCAATAGTGTTCCTTAGTAATATTAAGTAGATTACCATGGATATTTCAGAAGGAAGGTTTGCAAAATTCTTCCTATACATATAAAATTGAGTAAATTCCATCATGAAATAAGGACAAAAAAAAATTTAAAAAAGTTTTTGGAATATAATGGCATATAAAATATTATCTCTAGTTTCCCTAGTTGAAGATACGGGTTTAGTAAAAAACATGGTATCATTCAGGTATTTGTACAATTTGGGAAGCAGAAATTCTACTCCTATTAATCCCATTTCTCAGGATTCTGGATGTAAGAGATAAGAGAGACCTGTTAAAATGACTAGAGAAATCTCTTGTAAACTCAAAGTTGTTATCTTGTACTATCTATGATATGTTTTCCAGCAATTTTTATAAAGCAACTCTAAATCCCATGCAAAATTCTCTATTTCTCTCCATAAAATATTTCACATGTTCCTGGGAAGCTTATACTACCTGACAAAGAAAATAAAACAGGAGGCAATAAAACTGCTGATCAGCAAAATAGTACACTGCAGGCACAGTTCTGAACTTCTGGGGCACTATCCTGCACCCTGACTGCAGGGCACCATGAGGCTTCTGTGTCCTGTCCTTCGGAATTCCTATCCTGTGACACGAGACCTGGCAGGCAGGGCTGCGGCGTGCCTAGCTGTCACAGTGATACAAAGCCAAGACAGGGCACCCATCAGGATTTAGGAGCTTGAAGCTCTTCCACGACTGTCAATACAGACATGTCATGCTCCTTTTAGAAGACACCCCAAGACTTAGAAATGCTGAAGGGTTCTGGGTGTTTCATATGAGAAAGGGAAAACCCTTTCAGGGCCAAACAGCCAATTGTGGCACAGGATGATAAGGTTTTCTCCAGGACCCTTCCACAATCTTTTGTTTCCCTTCTTGATGCCTTAGAGTT
Organism: Regulus satrapa; assembly: GCA_013396955.1. Taxonomy (NCBI): domain Eukaryota; kingdom Metazoa; phylum Chordata; class Aves; order Passeriformes; family Regulidae; genus Regulus; species Regulus satrapa. Next base: position 16,820 of record VWZN01011491.1, on the reverse strand, counting down.
ATGTTTACTTCCCATTTAAAGATGCAAAAATACTAATTGTATAATGATAATGATTTAAGCAGACTATCAGCTGCTTACTTCCCAGAGTGGAGAGTAGTGATTCCGTGATTATATTAGCAATCAATGAAGCACTTGCTTCTAAGTCCTTTTTATCACCTACGTGACAGAACATCATTCACAGCAATTTTCTGTATTATTGCTGCTTTTTTATGTGGGCTACAGTCCCTTTACATTTTACAGTTTTACCAAATTGCTTTAAAAGCTTGAGTTATTATGAAAGAAATAATTGACTAGAAATAAAAATTGCAGCAGCTGTGTGACAAAGAAGTTCTTAGAAGTCTGTGGACATGAACCAACTGTGCATAATTTTCTAAGGGATTTTAAATTAAGCATATCCACAGTACTGAATTTTAATTAATAGAGCTAACTAGTCTCTTCAAAACTTGCACCCACATGATATGTAGTGAGTACTTGAGGAAGAGTCTATCAACAACCATGACACTTTCCTCAAAGAAAAAACCCTCAGTCTTAATGAAATTAAGGTTTTATATATATATATATATATATAAAGTTTGGGGCTTTTTATTTCCTGGTCCAAGGATAAAATATTTCCTCAAAGAGAATAACACTTCTCTTAATCCTCAGTGTATTTTGCTTGTGCATTTTGTTTTATAAAATGTATGGATAAAATGCATGAGTAGTCATAATGAAAAGGTACCTGAAAACCTCCACCATGTGTCTCCTTTTCCAAGTTATGCAGAAGAAGATCTCTCTTCCTGGCCCCCTGACTCTTGTACATAAGCACCTCAACAGGGTAACTGAGGCATCAACAGGGCATCACTTTGCTCTGAATTCCCTCCCAGCCAGACGAATATGGTATTCCTTCAACAGGCCAGTCCTGTGGCTTTGAAAACATCCTGATAAGAATAGCCAAACTCCTGGGTCCTCTGATTTGTGAAATTTCAAAGCAATAGTTTACATAAGTGAGGATAGAGAAGCATCAAAACCTGAAATTTCAAGTAGTGTTGAGCTTAATAAAGAGGCCATAAGACTACTTAGAATCAGCCAGATTTCCTGAATTCCTATCTAAGCAGTGAATCTGCTAGCCAGTGAATTACCTAACTTTTCATATACAGAACTTTCATCTTTCTACTACAGAAGGTTTTATATTTCTCTGAATTTTGATCAGATAGGCTAATCTAATGGAATCTTCACTTAACTCAGTGTGATTTATGGGCTAGATGGTGCAAGAAAAAGCAAAGTGTGGCCGCCTGTATAATCATGAAAAAACTCTCCTGAGAAATTAATGCTTTTTTTTTTTTTTTTTTTTTTTTTTTTGAATTGTTTAGAAAAACAAATGTTAAAAAACAANAAATTAATGCTTTTTTTTTTTTTTTTTTTTTTTTTTTAATAAGAGTTGTTTAGCAAAACCAATGCTAAAAAACTAGAACTACCATGGAATTCATTGAGATTTATCCAAAGCCAAATAGGAGCTCTGGGAAAGCTCATGACAATAAAACCAGAATTTTTGGACCATCTTTAGTTTTTTGACAAAAAATAATTGCTGTAAGTGAATTATCCTCTGTATGCCAAAATGGTAAGATCCTGTAATCTTTTGAGCAGACAAATTTCAATTATTTTGGACTATGAAAGAAGAATTTCTCAGTAAACCACAGTAAATGGGTCTGTTCAACTACAAAATACCATAAGAATACTAAAGAAATCAAAACATGAGCTATTCATATAAAATGCACAAACCTGTATTACAGAGTAATTTAATGTAATTTCATGATTCTTTAAAGTGTTTGTTATTTCGTATTTTCATGGACACTAAGTTTTTTCAAGATACAATTAAATGACACTTGGAATAATGAAATAAGCAAGTAGTTCCTAATTACACATCACTGACCACCTTTGAAATATGATCCTGCTAACTTTGAAATTAGTAAAATTAGTAGAACCTCTGCAGTAATGGCAAGGGATGTATTTTAAAGCCCTGAAACACATTGGGTAGAGAAAACTATTTTTCATCCTTGATAGAGAAAGCTTTGCACTTGTGACATAAAGATTTGAGCTGATTGCTCTTTTATTAAGGGCTTGAAAAAGCCAGTAGAGTTTTAAAACTTCTTGTAAAGAAATACAACATTTTTAGACAACAGCTCTCTATTAACTCTCTCTAGCTCTCAGCATGGCATCTTGCTAGGGAAAGAAACGACAATATTCTGCATAGCCTCATTAAAAAAGAGTGAGCGGGGCTTATTTTTCCCTTGAGCTGTTCCATTTTCTCCCTGGGTTCTGCAGAGTTTACTGAAGAAGGGCCCTTAAAATGACAAGAACAGGTTTTAAATGTTACATGCAAATTATTTTTAGGAGTGAGCATCTTTGATAAAATATTGCAATTCATGTATATGCAACATGTTAAGTATACTTCAGTGCTACAAGCTTGATTTACATTTGTAATAGATGATAATTAGTGTGCCAGGAGGAAAATCAACGGAGAGATGATGATGTGGTAAAGAACTTGATTAGTGATAACTCTGAAGAGGATGAGACATGAGTGCCAAGAGACAAATCATCTTAATTTTTTCTTTTATTGGACAAGGAGAGGAATATTGTTACTAAGGCTGAGGAAAGGCCTGGGGTACTTTTGAGCCTTCTTTGACTTAGTCTTAGAGAGAAATACCAGGCCAAGCAAGCCTGTGATCTGATAGACAGGGATGTGGAGCAGAAGTGACCTCTTGTAAAACAGGAGGAAGCAGTCAGTGGCCTGCTGTGCCACTTAAATACTCAGAGGGTTAGAATGGTCTGTGGGGCTGGGTGGAATTCACCTGAGGATACTGAAGGAGTCAGCAGAAGAGCTCATCAATCCATTTATTATCAGTCCTGGTAAGCTGGGAAGCTTAGCTAGGAAGATGACTGGAAGTTGGCTAATGGGACACCATTCAAAGAAAGCCTAGAAGGAGGATCCAAGGAACTGCAGGTTTATCAGCCTGACCTTGATGACTATGGAACAGGTTACTTTGAGTATGATCCTGTGGCATATACAAGACAATGAGGGTCACAGGCCCAGATAGCAAGGGTTTAGGAAAGGCAGATCCTGCTTCACCAACCTGTTCTACTTTTCTGACCAGATGATCTGCCTAATGGTTGAGGGAAGGGCTGTGGATGTTGTCAACCTGGAGTTCAGTTAAGCTTTGACTTTGTCTCCCACAGCATTCTCCTGGAAAAGCTGGCAGGTGCTGTCTTCACTTGGTTAAAAAATAGATGGGCAGCCAGGGAATTGGGGTGAACTTTTCTACATCCAGTTGGTGGAATGTCACTGCTGAGATGCCCCAAGGTTCAGTACTGGGGCCAGTATTGTTTAATACCTTTATGAAGGATCTAGATAAGGGGATTGAGTGCACCCCTGGTAATTTCACAGAAGACACCAGGCTGGGTGGGAGTGTCATTCTGCTGAAAGGTAGGAAAGCCCTGCAGATAAATCTGGACAGGCTGGATCAGTGGGCTGAGGCCAAGGTGTGAGGTTCAATGAGGCAAAATACTAAGGCAGCAGTTGTGTCAAAACAATTCCAGGCAGCACTACAGGCTGCAGGAAGAATGCTTGGAAATCTGCCCAATCTGGGGCAAGAACCCCCAATCTGGGGGTTCTGATTGACAGCCAGCTGAACACGAGCCATCAGTGTACTCAGGTGGCCAAGAAGGTCAATGGCATCTGGCCTGTTCCAGCAATAGTGTGGCCAGCAGGACGAGGGCAGTGGTCGTCCCCCTGCATTTTGCACTGGTGAAACCTCATCTTGAGTACTGGGTCTTTTAAAATCTTGATACTTCTATTATTCCTCTTCTCTTTTTCATCTAAAGTGGGAGAAACTTCACATAAGTTTTTCTCCTATGATGTAATCATGAATGCCACAGCTGAAAAGTCTCTCCAGATCTGTACAGTGATGAAAACTCCTTTGTCTCAGGGAAATGTCTTTGGTGAATCCTGTGGAACCAGATTCCTTGATAAATATAGAAAATATCTTCATATGTCAAAAAAAAAATGGATAAAACAATAGTAAGCACCAGAAAAGAGCATAAACCTCTAATTTCATAGTTCAGCCAATTTTTTTTTTTTAACTTATAAGCAAAGCAGACATTTAAATAATGAATACAGTCACTAGACACACAGCAACAAATATGAAATTTGAAAAAAAGGAAAAAAAAATTTGGACCCCCACTGTATCTAAGAGTTATGTCAAAAGTAGGAAAATGTTATATGAATATAAGTCACTATTCAAGAAAAATTAACAAGATGGAATGAGAAAAAAGCAAAAGCAACATGGTCAATAAAAAAACAAACAAACAAAAAAAAAAGAAACAAAAAAAAACCAAAAAAAACCCAACCAAAATAACAAAAAAACCCAAAATCAAACATAACATTTAAAAGCTCCTGACAGAAGTAGTGAAATTATCCTTAGTACATCCTTAATTTTGCACAAATTGTTAGATTTTTCAACTGATGGGATAAAAATCACAGCAAATGTGAAAATACTAAAAATAATGAAGATTAAAAAGTTGCTCTGTGGATTTCCTGGCGAGTAGAAGAAAAAGCAAAAAAAATTGATGAGAAAGTGAAGGATAAGGTGACTTGTGGTGCTAAGGTATTCACAGATCCATGTCATCAATGACAGTTTCAAGAGAGATGTATGATTTAACCCTGGGGACTGGAATCAGGGCTAACACTATTAATAAAATAAATGTTGAGAAGGTCTGTGTGAGAAGGTCAGACACTTTTTTCAGTACTTTTTACATCCCAGCAAATAGCTTTCATATCTAAATTTGATTAGATAACAATCAAATTTACAGGCATCTGTTGACTAACTACATTTATTCTACAAATGACTTCATGATGGTTGCAGGTAGAAAATCCTATCTTCTGTCTCGATCTTGTTGTGATAGGTTTATTATTTCTAGTTTTGTATGCTACTGAATGCCTGATTTTACTGGCTCTTCCCTGGAGTGATACTTTGGCATGGGCTTCTGTGAAGTTGCTGGTTCAGTACTAAAAGGCTGTTATGATGCAATAGTCCATGTGATACATGCTCTTTTGACTGAGAGTTTTCAGTACTTTGGAACAACACTCATATTCAGCTTTTAGTAACCTTTCAAAACATTTTTGATGCTGAAATCTACAGAATAAGAGCATGACTGAAAAATCACCATAACATGTTTGGTGTGATAGTGTAAAAACAAGGTGATGGGGATTTTTAGCATGATTTGAATGTATCTTACTGATTTCACTTTATGAATCCATTTATCATTAGTCTTCTAACTTCTGGCTAAAGAAAAATCAAGAGTTTAGGGGTCAAACTATTGTAATTCAGAGTGAAACAGCAAATTTATGGGTTTCCTGGACCAGCAGTGTTTTTACCTGACAACTCTTCCAAATTTAGACACCACAGTAAATATGATTATTAAAGAGAAAGTATGCACCTCTCATCCTTATATTTGGCTTAGCACACTGAAAAATTAAATTTTTAGTGTTGTCTTATTTTCAATCTTTCAGGCATAATTTGTTTTGCTATTAAACAATCACAATTTTAGAAAATAATGCCGGTGCATAATTCCTTTTCTTTGGTTTTGTTGGGAATTTTTTTTTAATCATGTTTTTGAGCATTAAACTTTATTAGTAATCAAGACATTAAGCAAACAAAAATAATTAATTTTTCCTATGCTCATTATGGTGCTCTTTATGGTCTTCAATTTTTTTTCTAACTAGTAGAACTACTAAAAATGCTCTTAGTTTCTTGTGTTTCATGTAATGTAATGCTTATTAAAAATAATTTGCTACAGCAGACAACTTTCCTTTTATTTTAAATCATTTTTGTATGGCTCATTAAAAAAGAAAAAAAAATCCTTTTTTCTAAGCAGATTATTGAGTTTTTGCTTACATGTCTTGCACATCAAAGAGAAAGTGCTTTTCTTTTCAATAAACTTTTCCATTAGGTGAACATTTATGAAGAAAGAGTTGTAATTTCTACATAATCTGGAAAATACCAGAATCATATTTGTGAACTAGCATTAATTAACATTTTCTTAACTAAAAAAAAAAATTCTGTATTAAAATATTTTTGACATTTCTTATATAGACAGTTATTCTCCTTAAGATGCTGTAAATAATTTTTACTAAATTTCTCTTAGCAAAGGTAATAAGTTCTAACATGATTACATGGATTCTTAATATCATATTAATAATTATTTATGCATCAATTAAAAGCATTTTTTTAAGTTATAGAAAATAAGAAAAGGAAGGAAAAAAAAATTAAAACCCAAAAAAAAAAAATAATAAAAGTTGTGATATCCATAGGTGCCAGTTCTATTTTAGTGTACTCTAAGAGCCCAAAACCTTATATTTTATTTCATTTTTACTTCTATCTTCCTCAAAATAACTTAATCATCTCTATGGGAAGAAGAAAACATCATGTGACAGGAGAAAATATAGGAAACAAAATCAGTACCATAAAGCAACACTATATAGTACACATATTACCCCCCAGTTTATGTCCTTTGGCTATTAAATTTGTGATATGCAAAGGTTATCAAATACTTATCTGTTGTTTAGGTGGTTTTTTGTTGGCTTTT
>VWZN01011488.1:162025-174802 GCA_013396955.1 Regulus satrapa | reverse complement strand
ATTAATCAGAACTTTTCCCTTGTGAAACTTCCTATTCACATTAAGTCTTCTGGCTCACATTAACTCAGGTTGTTTTGTTTCTTTATCTAAGTCATATAGCGACTGCACATGATTGTGGTTTTCATTTTTTCAATATGTCAGCTCTATACTGTTTTAAGAGTTTTAAATCTTGAGCTTTTGAGCAGTTTGTGAAGCTGCCTGGCTTCACAAAGTAAGTGTGTGTAAAGAACTCCCCTGTGTGTAAAGAACTATTGAGTAAGGGCATAGTAAAGAACTATGATGCACTTGAGTTACAACGTCTTTACTTGCTGCTGGATTTTTATTCTTGTTTTTCATTATGTCTTATGAGATGAGGAAAGTATTTGCATTCTTGAAATTCAGTATCATTTTGTTTCTGTGATCTTTGCACCAAATTCTGCCAAATGCAAGAAACTGACATTTGCTGGTGTCACATTTTCCTTGTGTTTTATTGTACTTTGTTTTAGATCTAAAAGATGCAGAATGTTCTGTACTTCAGTTAATCTTTAGATCATTATTGTAATCCTGATTCCTTTTACCACATCACTCTTAAAGCTGGTTGCACTAAATTGTTGAAGCAGTTGCCTTATTTGCTTTATGGGTTTTGCCATCAATTGATATATTTTTCCATTGCTGCCACTAAACAACTTTTACTGTGTTTTTTTTCCTTTGTGCAATTGTCTCATTCTCAAGAGGCTTAAACAAGGACAGTCTTTGTGCTTCTATGGTGACATTCTCTTACTTTGCTTCTCTCTCCTTTCCATTAACTTTGTTGTATATTTTTTATGGTAGAAGTGAACAGACCAATGAGGTTTTTTTTTTTTTTTTTTGCATCTACTATTGTGTAAAATAATTTAGGTGGCTGTTGTTGTTCCTGCTATCTCCACCTGGCTATTACATTTTTTTCTTCTGGAATGTTTAAACTCCCTGGAATATGTTTGTCATAACGGGGATTGTGAATTCAGTTTTTATTCTCCCCATTTTACACTTGACTTTTCAACAATTCTTAGATTTCTCTAGTGACAGAGCCTCTTACCCAGAAGCCCCTGAAAGAGAGACCGTGGATTGTTACAGCTTGTCTTAATATGGTCATTGTTTGAGGATGAACTGTGGCTGAAATAAGACAAGGAAAAGGAACAGCTTCATAGTTTTCTCATTAATTAGCTGTGCCGTTATGTACTGTGTGGATGTAAGCATAGTTAGAAGATGGTGATGATGTCCAAGATGCTTTCCTGCTATGCTTTCCTGCTCCTTTTCTTCCTGTACCTTTTTTGGTTGGTTCCTAGCAGGACTTGTGGTCCAAATGGTTGATAAGAGAAGGTTTCTTGTCCTTATTTTCTCTTTTCTTTAAAGGAAGTGTTATGGCAGGTCTTGGGTTTTGTTGGGTTTTGTGTGTTTCTAAGTTTTCCGTTGTTTTGCTCATTGAGTTTTCTAATTTTGTCACGTGTTTGGACTAACCAAATTCACTGGTTTAGGTTTCTTAGAATGTCAAAATTCTAGTGGCAAAGTTAAATATAAATACTGTGCATTATTTCAATACATTGTATTTGCTTTCTGCCATGCAATTTTCCTTTCATACCTAATTCAAGAGAGCATTTCTCTACTTCCATGTTCACCGAATCATAACCACACGAAGAGGTTATTCACCACTTAGGAATGAAAGTCCATCTGTTAGTTATTATCTTTGCTGTACTGCAGCACTTCAGAATGAGTGCTTGGGAGAGACTTTAAAATGCTGTACCCAGTCTTTGCTCCCTTCTAGGCATATGCAGATACCTAGAAAATGCTACCCTCTTTGGTCTGGTGAAAAAAAAATCCTTTTTTTCTTTCCGTGTGTTAGCATAAGCTTGGTTGTGGGTTTTTAGGACTGGGCCCAAAATAGATAGTGTGATTTATTGTGTCTGAGTTATGCCAAGTAAATACCTCGATGTTTCCACTCAGTTCCAGGAAGAAAAGTCATCTTTGTGTAAAATATATGCAAGCAGTTAAGTTGATCACTCTCACAGGGAAATTATGAATGTCATTGCAGAAATCCACATTTTGGTAATATTTACAATTACCTACACGGCTAAAATTTGTTTGTCCTCTTTTCAGTGTCTGGAAGAGCAAACTAAAGAAATAACATGGCTACAATTTATCTTTAATTCCAGATTGCAGATTTTTTTTTTTTCGTATTATTATTAAATAATAAAAAGTTCCTGTAGATGACATTCAGGAAAACCTGATCAGCAGGGAATTTCCTGCTGTCTGAATTCATGGAGACAAGTTACGCCACTGTGATGATAGCCACAGGCTCCATTTGAGGGGAGCTTGTTGTGATGCAGTGACCTAATGTGGCATTCCTGCCTGTGGGAGACAGATTAGGAGACTGAATTGTTGAATTCCTGGAAGGTGGTGGAATAACTGTAGATAGTGAAACTAGCCTTTGCAGAAACTCACAGATGCTATCAGAAGTGCAGAGCCACATTAATTTCAGTATTTTGTGAAAGATAACAGCTGTTCATAGGGCAGATAGAGCAGTTTATATGGGAACTGATGTGGGATTGCTGAATCTTGCTAAATTTTCCCAATTGTCACAATTTTTGTAGGCTTTTAAACTGCCTGCTAGCAGGCAAATTCTACTTAATTTTGATTCTTCAAAAAGCAGTTATTGTTATTTCATTCCAGCTAAAATCAAAAGCGGTTGTCTGCTAAGATCATCTCTTTGTGGTCCTTATAAATCGAGTCATTTCTTACTAAGAAAAAATCCAGGCCTATTTATTGCTTTGCGACATGGGCATAAAGCTTTCCTTGGGGCAAGAAAATAACCAGGAAAGTGTATTATTAGATGGTGGATTTTGTTCAGGGAGGCTGAGGGAACATAAGGAAGGGAAAGAGAAAATATGGGAAAGTAATACCAGGAAGGAAAGAAGACAGAGAAGGGAACATGCAAAGAGAAGTCCTGCTGAATGCAGGGATCAGGAAGCCATAGTGCAGACAATCTGAATGAATTTGCATGAACAGGGCAGTGGGAGAAAGAGAAAGCTGAGGGAGGTTTAAAAGATGTAAAGATGGGTATTAAGGCAACGCTTTTGTTGGCATAGTCAGTTCTATCTCCTGCTCATGGTGAGACCGATTTGCTGCACATACATGGACGGGCCTACTATGCCAGTGTTACTCTACATCCTCAGCTCATCCTGATGAATAATCACTAGAGGAAATTACAAGACTTGTAAAAAAAAAAGCCATTTCATTTTTGTCTAAACAAGTCTATCCTTTTCATAAGTAAACATTAGAAGTGTGTGTGTCTTGTACTGGTTAAGCCCTGCAGTCTTCTTGGACAGTCTTCTTTTGCCCATAGGTCTCTATTGTTCACCCAATGGACCTCTGATGTATGACTTTGTTCTGGTTCTGGGATGAAATTGGAAAGGTTTTTTATCATGACCTGGTCTTTTTGAGAGAACTAGAAAAATCGGTCTTGTTCAGGAACTGTTCTTTGGTAGACTTTGGAATTGATGTGACGAATAAGAGTTTTCTTTTGAGATTTCTTAGGCATGCACAGTCAAGGAAGAGCCTGATAGGTGGATTAGCAGGAAACCTCAACTTAGACTTGTGTATGAAGTAGAAAATGTGGTAGACTGAGGGATTTTGGATAATATATATAGTAAAAGACAAGTTTAAATAAGAGAAGCATTAAGCTCCTTTGTTATATTATATTCTTCCTGAAGTTTACGGGCCACATTATGGACTAAAAATTTAGATGTTTTTCCTGTCACTGTCAACCAATAAAATTTACTTTAACAGAAAAAGATAAAGCTCTGACTCAGTGATCTAACACTTCAGTAATTTACTATCATAAAATAGTTTTAAGTACAAATGTTTTATCTTATGCCAAGCTGGACGCTAAAGATGTTTTGTCTAAAATATGAGATAATGGAAAGTGTATTGTGGCATGTGAATTACTTTAGCCTCTTGGTGGTAGATGTTTGCTTAACCAGAAAGGAATGTGTTGAGGTCCCTGCCAAAGGAAAGGTATTGCCATACTTTGCATTTAGAGTACTGTAAATAAAGCAGTAAATATGTTTTTGTTCGTGTGTGTTAATCCACAACTTATGAATGCATTCATTCAATAAGACATGGAATATACTGTTATCCCTTTTAAAGGGTTCAGTAAGAAGAGGTCATAATTACTTTGGCTTAAGAGAAACATGAAACCAAATATTTTCATGATGATTTGAAGTTGAATATGAGAGAATTTTTGCTCAAACTAAATTTCCCTTAAATCCCAGGAACTCGATTCCTGGTTTACCTCCAATATTCTTGTGTGCTGACTCCCAGTGTAGTGCTTTTAATCGCACATTATTGTAAATCATAAAGTATATAATTTCCTTCACCTATCCCATGTTGGTTCTGGCAAAAGACAACACGACTGTGTAGTATGTTAATGATCAGAGGAGGTAGAGCAGCTCTGGGAAATACCCCACGTATTGCCTACAGTATATTTTGGTTTTGAACTTCATTTGCCCTTAGCTGATACAATAGCTTAGTGATAATTTAATAATGCTGCTTACAGAAAGAATTGCACAACTCAGATTGCCTCATAGTAGTATCAGAGCATCCTTTAGATGCGTCAGTTGCAGCGAGTGAAAGCAACAAGGTCCCTCTTTCAGAAGCCTTTGAAATGCCCCTTCCTTTCTGCAAAATCCCTCCCGCAGGCTCCTCGTTAAAGGGCTGGGAGAGAACATTACAGTCAGAGAGAGTAGCTGTGGAGAGCATGCTCAGTTTGCTTTCCGCCCCTGTGGTATCATTTGTTGTGTACCTGGATTCACTCTCTGGATTTCCTTTCCTGGGAAGGGAATCCAGGAGTCGCAGTCCTGTGCCTCTGGAGCACACGCGGATGTGGGGATTTCTGCAGGGAGCTCTCGCTGGTGCTGCTGGGAGCAGGATTTATTTTGGCATAGCGGCTGTTGTACCATCTTTTAGAAAGTATTGCTGCAGTGCTCCTCTATCAGAACGAGGATATCTCTCCTACAAAAACAGAACTCTAAGTGCTCCAGTATACCTGTGCTTTCATAGTTGTTCAGATAACCTTTTTATTTCATCTTTCTAGGGCTTCACTGGTAATTCATAAACAAACTAAATGATAAATAAGGTACATTGCTAACCAAGTCATCTAAACCTGGAGTGTTACAGCCCATAAGTAAAATATTAATGTTATTTTTAATTTAGAATCAGATTTTGATAAATGTATCAATTTTGATAACCCTGTGTCCTTATCTGGTTTGCTAAAGATATTCATTAAGATATTAATTAATGAAACATTTCAACCATTAGAGAAATTTGACTTTAATTCTTCTTTTGTTCTTCAGGCTTAGATACTAGGAAGGTTTAAAAAAGTTATATAGTTGGAGAATAAGACTGGGTATGTAATTTGAATTATAAGGTAGTTCTTCTGTACATGGTATCGCCTGAAAGTCATGTGAAATGCCAAAAAGCCTTTTACGTTTCTCTTTTTTTCCCACAGTAAATGTACTTTATGTCCTTGCTAGTATTACAGTCAAAAGTAAACTTCCTGTTATTTTTAAGGTACAATGAACTGGATGCCAATAGAAGCCTTCTAGACAATCTGAAAGGCAAAGTAATAATTGAGTATCCAACGTTATTTGTGGTCTTGAAAACACTGAAGAATGACATGGTGGTCCTTGGCCAAGGTGAGTTGAGATAGTTATTAGAAATCATAATGGCAAAGTTGCTTTTTGGGTGTGTTAAAAGCACAGTGTTATCTTTTTAAAATTACTTTGTTAAGGGAAAGCTTTCATCTCGGAGTTAATTTGGAAGAGAATCCAGATCTAGCAGGAATTTGCTTTTAGTTTTCAAGTTAATTTCCATTTTCAGTCTCCATGTTCCAGCATCTGTTTCTGAAGCTAAAAGACTGCCAAAAGATATTTCAGCTGTTGAAAAAGAGAACCAGTTCTCATCTCCTAGTCCCCTACTAGTCACCTTAGTTATCGTATCCCATAATTTTCAGTGATGGGCCAGTCTCTCATTCTTACAGGTTTTTGCAGAAAAGCTTTGAGATACGTTTGCAATTACTCTTTCCCTGCAGCAGCTCATGTGTCATGGCTCTATATGTGTATAATCTGACCAATGAAATACGGGACTGAGAATATTGTTCCAGTGATACTGGACCTCCATGGAGCTTGGCTCTTCTGGCTGGATGACACTGAGTGATTCCCCAAGTGAGAGCAGTCTGCAGCCAACGATACAGCACCAAAAACTCCTTGTGCTATGCCCTGCAGGGGCAGGAGAGTGAGACACCAGGCCAGGGGATAAGGTAGGGCTCAGGTATGCATAACTGGGCCCTGGGAGTGCACGTACAGACATTGCAGTACATGAAGCTGCATTATTTCTTTGTGTAGGAGTCTTGCTTTTCAGTACTCAGCTGTACCTCTATGCTTTAGAGCTCAGCGGGGAATTACAGTTGATTGACTCATATACTTAATCTGTATGGGGTTGTCATTGTTTCCTGAGCCAGTAGGGAGGCTGTCCTTTTAAGGGTATAGATTCAAGTAAGAGTTGGTTGAACAGCCATGCTTGGAGGTCGTGCTGCTGCAGCACCTCCCTGGGTCTGTAGAAGGCAAAAGAGGAGGGGAAGAGAGAGCCAGTAATAGCTGGGCTGGGCCGACAGCTCTGTCACAGGGCAGTGAAGTGTGCGTCTTGAGGACAGCAGCCTTCCTCTGCTGCAGGAGTTATTTGATGAGAGTCATCCCTGCAGGGGTTCTGAGAACACTAACAGCCATTTCAGGTCTTGAGAACCATTGATTTTTGTTCTTGTTGTTTTAACTGTTTCTGTAGATTCCATAAAAATGAATTTAATAGCTCCCTGTTAAGGTGTCTTGGGTATGGCATAGCCAAAGTTACAGCTGATGGCAAAAATACCATGATTTTCACAACTTTTATCATAACTTATTATCATCTTCTTGGTTAAGATACTAATAATCAACTTTGGCCTTGAGTTAGTTTGGGAACCTGTGTTCTTGGTATTTTTTTCTGTTCAGAGTAGAAGCCTGTAACAGTAATTTTAGATTCTTTGAGGAAAAGCATGTTCACAAAATGAATGTAAAAATTGGAGGACTTTTTTGTTGCTGTAACTCTGCCTGAAGACAAAATGCCGTTTTAGTTAGTGTGTCACAATCATTGTGCTTTTCTTTACAGAATATAGGAGGGAAAAACCATTTTTCAGTTTGTTTTAGCAGTTGCATTCACAGATAATTGCTAAGAGTGCAAATCTTACGTTAACCTCCAGACTGTCCATGGAGAAGTGTGTTGTAATCAGAGAAGTATTTTAGCCCCTTCCCGTGTCCCAAGAAGTGACCTTTCCTCTGCAGCATCTTCTGTGTTTGTTGCAGTCCCGTTTCTTTGCCGTGCATGGCGCACGCCTCGCGAGCCACCCGTCCCGCTGATCCGATTGCCACCAGTGCTGCCTGTCCTCTGTGCCTCCCGGCGTGCCCAGAGGGACACTTGTCCTGCTCGGAGCCTGGCAGCTGGCCTCCCTTTGCATTCCAGGCCAGCAGCTGCCACGCTGACGAGTGCACGTGTGGCAGGGTGACTGCTGAGCATGGGAACTCCGGCAGCCATAACCCTGCTGACCCCGTTTACAAGGGACCCAGGCTAGACAAGAAGCAAAGTCCTGTGAGAATTTAATTGGTAAAATACCGTTTGCTTCCTGAGCAATCCCAGATCTGTCCCCTTCCCCAGGAAGAGCAGAGTCAAGTTTTCATAGGCCACAGCAACAGGCACATGCTGGAGAAAGGTCACCACTCTCCCTGAGATTCGAGTAGTAAACCCCAAGGACTGGGGGATTGCTAGAGCTGGACACCTTCAAAGAGAAACTGATAGGATCTAATGAGTACAAAGCCTATTTCTCCTGTTCTTCTTTTCAGAAAAGGCTGTAGTATTTTGGCCAAAGCTTTCAACTGCATAAGCAAAATAAAGGTTGAGGAAGGAAACTGCCACTGAAAAACTTAAACTCAGAGTTTAAATTTTACATTATAAGTAAACTGCAGACAGTTTTATGGTGAGGATTGGGCAATTTTAATATGTAGGCAATGCTATCAGCACCATACAAATATGTTATTTTTTAGTGAAAACTCTGTAGAATTCTGTGAAGAATCTGTAATTCCTATTAAACATTGCTGAAACAGACAGAAGTAAAATCTGTCTGTTGAGCACTGCTGTGAGTCTGAAGATTGCCACATTCTTTCATGTGATGTTTTGATGCTTGACTTGCTTAACAGCAAAAACTACAGGTGCTCTGATTTCAGCATACAAGGTCAGTCATGGCTGAAGATAGCAGGGGATTATAGAAGCTTTCACAGGCCTTACTTTGTGCATTACTCAGTACATATCTGGCATATAAATGTTAATTGATTATACACTAGATTTAATATAGACAAAATGTGACCTCTGATGTTTCTGGGTGAAATGCTTCTATTTTCTTGAACAAATTCCTTGGAAACTGTACAGGTGCACACTGTGTCCTATGTATTATCCATGTTTGCCAGCCGTAGAACTTATCTTGAGCAGACAATAGCTATACTTCATCAGCTCCCTTTTGGTAACATTCTCTTAATGATAATGAAACCTCTGATACTAAATGCTCCAAAACATCTCTAAATTCATAGATCAAATACTGAAAATAACAGTGAGAGCAGAGTGTGAATCATGGCCCTGCTTTGCTGTAGTTTATTTTTGAGCTGCTTGAGTTTCACCGACCAAGTGGCATTTGATGACATCAGCACAAGGTGATCAGGGTCAGTGCTTGTTAAAGAGGGACCCATGTGTGAGGCTGAAGACCAGATTTGGAGATGAGAGTTTCACTATATGAGCTCAGCAGAGCACAATAGCTGTGCCCTAAAGCACCTTGAGCTTCACCAGCTTTAACTTAAACTATTTACGTGGCGTATCGCTACCTTTGGGATGCTGGAACATGTGCAAGAAGCACAGAGCTACACCATTTTAATTTTCCATTTCCAATTTCTCTGTAGTTCCACGTCTTAATTGAAATGCTTAGAAAAGTGTAAATTATTTATAATTCATTACAGTTCTGATATATGTCTGTGACATCTCAGAAAACAACGTTTAAAATAAGCCAAAAGAATAAGTTTAAATTCTCAGTAGATCTGGAGTTTTGTGGGGGATAAATACTCTGCTTTCCTACTTGACTGAAAGACCAATACTTACAAGGTAAAAGGAATTCTCAACATCGTCTTGCTCTGGCCTTCAACAGTGAGGTCCTATCCAGGGCTTTATCCTGTCATGAAACTGGTTATGTCTTACGAAATAGCTGTCCTAAAGAAAAGAGTGATTACAAGGAAAAGAAGATACGAAACTGCTTCTGTTTGATGAGCAAACAACATTGCTGAAACTAATTGCTTGTTTGTTTTTTTGTGTTCTATAACCTCAGATGGCAGTGAACCTGCAGAGAGCTCAGACAGTGAAAGCTCATCCCTTTCATCTGTGGAAGAAGGGGAGATTCGGGACGGTTCATGACAGTCCTTTGAGAGAAGAGGATGGAATGAGCTTTTATTTTTTCTAATTATTTAATTATATTTTTTATTACAACTATGTTCCTAGAGGTTTGGCTTAACTTTCTTTACTAAGGTAGCACTCTCAAAATGCTTGACTATTTTTGGATTTAATAATGCATATTTTGGGATGTAAATAAAGGATGGGGAATTGTGGTTCCAGAAAGATATTCTAATTTAATTGCAGTCTTTAATTGCGCCATTTTTTCCTTTTTCCCCAGCCAGCTCAGTGCCAAATTTTTGGGTTTAAATATCTAATCGCATATTTGTATTTCTATGTGGATTTCAGTCTTTATGCTTAAATTTACTAGAAAAAAAAGTATAGTTGTTTCATTAGATCAATTACCTTTTACAGTATTTCTGTGTAAAACCAAGCTGCTGAAAATGGTCTTATGTTACTTTTGATCTTCTCTGGTGATGTTTTGGGTGCTTGATGCAATACTCTTTTTTTTGTTCCTTACTTGGTTACATCTTGTTTCTTGTGTTAATGGGCAGGTCAGACTCTTTCAGGCTGGCATGTTGCAATATGTTTAGTCTTCTCTCCAGATTTTCTAAATTAGCATGGATTTTTAAATCCATAAAAATGGATGCGTAGACTGGCACTAATGGAAATAACACTAGACTTCTAAAGAATGCTTGTGTTATGCATCTCATATTCCTAGTGCCCTAGTATTTTTACTAGGTACTGTATATACTTACTGGCATATCAGCTAAATTTACCTACTTAAAAACAAAGAAATTGTAAAGGAAAAAAAATCCTCTAGTGTATTGTCTGCTGACAATTGTTACCTTCTGAAAAGATTCCTAGATCACAGACCACTTATCCTGTATCCCCTGTGCCTGTGAGGTCTGTTGGAGGATGAGAAGAGCAATGCCACAAGTGATGCAAGCCAGGTGAGCCCCTCCATGGACTGTACCAGGGCATTCTCAGGAATCAGCATCAGCCTTTGCCTTACTTTTGCAAGGGTCTGGCCAAGCCAGCATTTGTAAAATCTTCAGGACATAATCACTCTAAACAGCTCGCTGAGGTTGCTGCTGCAACCAGTTCCCAGGCTCTGTCTCCTGCTTGAGACAAGCACCTTTGTGTGTTGGTGGCCTGGGGTGTGTGCTGCATTGCCATTTCAGTCAGGTGTGTTCTTCTGCCAGTGCTGATGTTGTAGGTAGAAACACAACAGAAAGCAGTGAAGGAACTTCCTGGAGGTAGCAGGAGGCTGTGGGAGCAGTACAGGAGAGGGTTTAGGCTTCTGGAAGTTCAGTCTGGGATTCAGGGCACCAGGCTGCTGGGTCCTCACCAGTCATGCTGCATGGAGAAGGTTTTTGAGATGTTCAAAGTTTTAGAAGGTTTATTGTTTTGTTTGCCTTTTGGAGTTAAAAAGTTGTTTGCCATGACAGTTCTCTGCTGAAGTTTGGCCAGAGCACCAGACCTTTGTAGTCACATAGTACTTTTTCTCCCTGTGGTATCATGTGTCCTTTCTCTTGTGTGTTTTGCAACCTCTGGTGAAACAGGAAAGTTTTTCTTCTTGCCTGGCAGTAGCCACCTGTGCTCTGTTTTCTTTCTTAGTCACTGTTGGTCCTCTGCCCACCTCTTGTTTCAACATTTGTTTCTTTAACCCTTTTTAAAGGACCAGGATTCCTAGCTATAGGTGCTGCTTCCATATTTTATTTCAGTTCAGTGAAAGTGAAGAAGCTTTTCCTAATCAGTGATTGCTGTGCACTGGCTAGGTAGCCACAAATTACTTTAGACCAGTCTTGAACTCATTCATCGTAATACAATAAAAGAGCCAAACAGCAAAACTGCTACAGTTCATTTGCCAGAAAATGTTTCATCCGGAGTAAAAGCATGGCATTTCTGTTGGATTCAGAGCACAGTGAAAATGAGAATGCTGCAAATAGTAGTGTTGATCTGCATGGTGTGTGGTTAGTTTTTGGCTGAGGAGCACAGATTTGTGATTTGCATTACTTCCCTGTGCTCTTGGGGGTTTTCATTAATTGTACAAAAGGGTTTCCCTATGGGGTTTTTTTTTAATATAAATCTACTTTAAGCATATTTGTGAGTCAAACACAACAGAATTTAGTTTCAAGTGAAGATGCCATTAAATCTGTCCTTCAGATGTACCTTAAAGAAGGCTTTAAAAATTCTTAAGGAGAATTCCTAGAACTGAAATTTCCCTGACAAAGCTGGGAATAATGTCCCAGAGTTCAGTCAAACTGAGAGTAAAAGGTAGCATTTTTCATTCATTCCTAGGTTACTACTTACCCTGCTTACCTATTTTTACAATTATACTAGAGCTGATTGATCAAATACAAACCAAAATGCAATTCAAATATTTTATTCCAGTTTTCCTAAGCTTTTAAAATTTTTATTTGTAATAAGAAACCAAAACTCTTCATATTAGTGGTAAATCTTCATAATACTGAGGTTACTGATTTAACCAAAGTTTATGCCCCGTTGTGCTAGGCAGATGTTTTCTAACAGTTTCATAGGCAGTTAAGGAAAGTTCTTATTTGTTTCCGAGTGACTTAACCTGGAACGGGCACCTTGTAATAAACTGAAGAGAGAAAAAGCATCCTCTGGACTTTTTTAGATTTCTGGTCAAGAGCTAGAAATTTAAGATATGGAGCTGAGGCTGCCTAAAAGGCTTCAGTTCTGTCCATTTTGAAAACATACTACTGTAGTCATATTACACACAGATCCCTACAGGACTCTGCCTTGATTCAGAACAGATCATGTCTGTGAATGAGAACTGTGTGATGTTGTTTTAATCTTCGTCATTCAACACCAGCTTGCATTGAGTGCTTGATTTTATGCCTACTATGCTTATTCATTTATTTTCCTCTATAAACTATTTGTCAGAGAAGGAACAAGTTATGTCTGTGTAGTGTTGTTACAGCATTTCTTTTAATGTTTAGACTTTTCAGCATGCTCGAGCTGAAGGACTATCAGCTTACAAAGAGTCTTGAATGAACACACTACTTAAAAAAATTGAAAGCTTAATGATGTCATCCCTTTCACAAACCTTAAAGGACAAAAATAGAGCATAGCTAAGCACAAAGCAATAGCTGGGAGGTAGGACTGAGTCAACCATGGAGAGAACTTGGTTCTTTTCCTTTTTTGTATAACTTCCTGGGGGAATGAGGCACAATTGAGTTGTCATGGGTAAACAGTGTTGTACCCCCCCCCCCGTCAGTGTCA
>VWZN01011488.1:116843-151548 GCA_013396955.1 Regulus satrapa | reverse complement strand
CAGGGTGGGCGCTGTGGACGGGACACCCTGTCTGTCCGCAGAGGGATGCCCTGAGCCCGGGGACAGGGCGGTGCGGCGGGTGTCCCGCAGGGGACAGCGCTGACGCTGCCTGCCGGGCTGCGGACCCGGCTCCTCCTGCTCCTGCTCCTGCTCCTGCTCCTCCTCGGGGATGTCCCCGCGGCCCTGGCTGTGCCCTCACAGGGGCTCATGTCCTCAGCACTGCACACCCTCCTCGGCAGCGGCCGGGCCCTTACCCGGGCCAGGCCTGATAGACAGTTCCCGTTGTAGGGTTTTTCCTCTCCTCAGTTTCTTTCTTTGTGGTTTTATTTTCATTCAAGTAAATTTGCTTGACTTTTTACTTTATGGTGGTCTGGGGAGTTGGGAAAGGTGTTGGGATGAAAGCTCCAGGCACTCTTTGCCCGGAACTTGTGCTTCAGAAAGCGGCAGTGGTTTTGTTCATAACTTGTTTGCCTCAAAATTTGTCCAGAAAAAAACAACTGTGGAGAGGGAAAACCAGTCCTTAGTGATACGCAGCTCCCTAGAGACTGCCAATATGGGCCACGTAGTGCCATTTCTGATGACAGAAGTTATTTTATGTGTCCATCAAGAACTGGGGAGAGACCAGCAGCAAGCTTTGATGGCTGTCAGTAATGGTAGTAATGACTTTCCATCCCTGCTGATTTAGCTGAGCCCCAGCTGGTGACAAGGAGGAGCAGGGCTCTAGACTTCAAGCTATCCACTATGCTGGCCTTCCCTTAGTTTTACAGATGTATGAGTTTTTCTGTAGCACTTTAGTTTTAAAAATCCAAAGTACTTTTTTAGATGGGGAATCTGAATTGGTACGGGTTTTTTTCCCAGCACGACTCTTTACACAGCAGCATTATGAGGAGGAAATAATTTGTGATTCAACACCTTGATTAATAAAAATTTTCAAAAAATTTCAAGAATGTTTAAGAAAAAGCTAATGCAGTATTGTGTGTGTAAATTGGCCAGTTTTGCTTTTCAGGGATTTATGCAAACACTTGTTTGTTTAATTACATCTAATTTAAGGACATGCACCAAGCATTTTGCTTTGATCTATGACTTTCACAACATTCAGCAAATGCCACAGGAAAAGTCAATAAATAGTGCCTTTTCTCACTTGGTTTCTGTCTTACCACACATTCACACAATTTTGATGGGAAACTAACTGAACCTATCTTTGCTCAATAAAAGGTCACTTCAAAAGCTTTGAAGAACCTTTTAACAAACCTGTCCTGAATTTCAAGTAGTTGACAACACTTGAGATAGGTTGATTTTCTTTGGAGTTCAGGTTAGACTGTGACTCTTTCCCCACACACATTTCCCTCTCTCAAACCATGACCCAGCATTTTCACTCCAGCCTGTGCCTACATAGCCTGGATGTACATCAGGAAACAGGAAGAAGTTTGGAGTATCTTCCTTTTTTAGATTTTGTTCAGTGCAGTGTACTGTTCCAGAACTTTATTGACCTACACGAACTGGGAAGTAGCCCCTGCTTCATGTCATGAAGAGAATTTTGCTGGTTTCTCACTTTTTGTGCTGTAGGGAATCACTGGGACCTTGGCTAATGCAAATCAGGAATTTGCCTCTGTTGGCTTACATCGCAGCTATTACAGATTTACTGAATATATTCTGTCATTTTCACAGGCCTGTGTCTCTGCAGGGAAAGGACTTTCCAGAGAAACAAATCAAGAAAAAATAACTGGGTTAATTTCCCTCCACCCAGCAACAGTTTTCCATAGCTGTGCATGGGGACTGTGGAGCAGCATGAAGGGCTGTGTGGGACAGCGGCTCCTCGGGTGCTCCCACTGGCAGTAAGTATCCAGCACCAAACTGGAGCACACCAGAGCTTTACAACCATGTGGACTCTGGAGAAAGATCTTACTAAATCCAGCATCCAGCCCTTTTTCTCTGCTCTGTTTAATTTCTTCCTTCTCATTCTCTTTTTCTTTTGCTGATCCATTGCTTTGTGTTTCTTCCATTTCTCCTACTCTTTCTAACCTTTTTTGCTTTACCAATCTTTTTGCCACGTCCTTCCCTCTTCTGCTATGTCCTGGTTTTGGCTGGGATAAAGCTAATTTTCTTCCTAGTATCTGGTACATTGCTGTGCTTCGGATTTAGGATGAGAAGAATGTTGATAGCACACTGTTTCAGTTGCTGCTGAGCAGTGCTTGCACTAGGTTGAGGACTTTTCAGCTCCTCCTCCCACCCTACCAACGAGTCTGGGAAGCACAAGAAGATGGGAGAAGACACAGCAGGGAGAGCTGGTCCCAACTGGCCAGAGGGATATTCTGTATCATATGACACATAGTCAGTATGTGAACTAGGGGAAGCTGGCCAGGGGCCACCGCTTGGGAACCGGCTGGACACTGGTCAGGGGGTGGTGGGAAATTGCGTTGGGCATCACTTGGTTTGTATGTGTGTATATTATTATTATTATTATTGTTATTGTTATTATTGTTATTACTACTATTTATTATTATTATTCCACCCTTTTCTGTTCCATTAAACCGCCTTTATCTAAACCCATGGGCTGTACTGTTTCTCCCAGCTCCCTCCCCGCCCCGCGGCAGTCGCTGAGCCGTGTTCAGCCGCCTGCCGGGTTAAACCACGGCAGTGTTTACCTACCTCGGGCTGGGCCTCTCCCGCAGCCTCTGCCAGGCCGCCGGTTCCTGCTGCACTAAATCAGTCCTCCCAGAGTCAATGGCTCCTCTCAGTCACTCACAGGAGGTGCAAATCCAGCGGGGCAAATTAAGCATAGCAATGCGCAGGCAGAGCAGCCAAGTAGCCAGGAGGCTTCAGCAGCTAAAATTCAAGTGGGTTCAGGAGCTTTCCTTGCTTTGATTTGCTCAGAGTTTTTGCTGAATTCTTTTGAGAATGGCATTTCCTATTTGTTTTCTTCCTCTTCCCTACTGCCCTCCCTCTCTTCAGCTATGTTCATGCCTGTCAGTTTTTGTACAGTCTGTGCCTTGCTTGTGGTTTCTAATATGTGGGGGTTTTGCTTTGCAGTATATGTGCAGTGAGAGACACTGTGCTTTGTAAGTGCGCTGCGTTTTCCTCTGGCTGCTGTCAGGGTGTTGTGGAGATTCCCATTGCGCAGAAGTGCAAGGGGCACTTGTGAGCCTCCTCATCAAGAAGGGAAACAGAGAAGGACAATCTGATGTCATATTCAGGTTGTGCTTATTTCTGCTTTGCTGTGTGACCTGCATGACTGTTCTTGCAGCTTTCATGGATCCAAGGGTACCTGCAGCTTACATGCACATAAGGGGCACAGCAATGTGGCAGAGGCAGGAAGCATCCCTGCTGACGGCCAGGGTTGGCATGCTCCTGTTGAGCTCCTGATGGGCTGTGTGTCTGTACTGCATGGCTTCCTCACACCCAGCTGGATGCAGAAACATGCAGCAGTTACAGCCAGCTCCTGCTTAGTTCTTCCCGAGCCAGCAACTCAAAATGCCTTTGTCATGGTCATTCAAGGATCTGACATTAACTTTATCTTAGCACCAGTGACTACCATTACCTCAGTGAGATAGGTGCATTACCTACACATGTTCACCTATTCTCATGCAGGAGTAATTCAACACTAGGCTACATCCAGAAGATGCAGTTTGCATCAAACACCTCCCTATGGCTGAAGTTTGCAATGCTCAGATTACTGTGGGCCGTGTCTCTCCATGCCACAAAATCAAAATCACCAGGTGGCCCTAGCTACACACCTGGCTGCATGTGGATTTCTTCATTATGTCTATTGTTTTCATGCCATGCAGTCATGAAGCTTGTAGAAGGTAGCAATATAGCTTGTTATCTCTTTATAAATTCCAGAAAAGAATTCACAGCTGTGTCTCATGACTTTCATAGAGGAGGCTGTGGTGTCAGGGGCATACACAGGTTCTTGCCCAGCACCTGCTGAGATAAAGGTCTCAGACAGAGATCTCACTGCAGAGAATTAATCATCCCAAGTGACCTCAGTAGAAACATCTTAACTTTAAACTTCAGTCTTCAGAGTGCAGGATTTCCCAGTGGAGCAACGCGTGTGCACTGACGTCTGCTAAGACAAAAGAATCAAGCTCAGAAGAAAGTTGCTCACACTCACAGAGTCACTGGAGCCAGCTGAAGGTGAGATTGCAGTCAATTGGTCTGTGACTGAGAAATCCTTGATCAAAGCACACTTCCAGGCTGTGATCCATAATGGTTGTCATCTGCTGTCTGCCTTAGCCTACAGCTTAACTGCACCTCGGAGACACCCAGCTCCTGCTTGTGTCTGCGTTGTGGGATTGTCTGCCCAGAACACATGAGGATTTCCCTCCCTTCCCTCCCTGCTGTTTATGACCTGACAGAATAGTTTGCTGTCGGCGATCTGTGGACATTCAAAGGAGTTGCCTAACCTTTGATTTTGTTAGCAGGGTTTGTAGCTGTTTTCTTGAAAAAAAAAGAGGATATTGATCAATTATTTTTTTTCTTTGGATGCAAAAGGGAGAAGAGGCCTACTCTGGCAGGATGGTGAACATGCTCTGCCACACAGTGTTTCCTGTCACTTACTGCGCTTTCCAGGCTAGCTGCTGGAAATGTCGCAGGATTAATTTCAGAATCCCCCGAGGTGCCTGTTGGCTTTGTCCAAAATAATTATTCATTCTCTGCTATGTACTCATTTTCTGTTACTAAAACACAGTGAGATCTTAGCTGTGTTTGCTGCATTGCTGTTCATTTCTATTCTGCTCCATCTGGACTCCTACCCTTTGCCTCCCAGCACTATGTGTGAGCACCTTGCAGTGGCAGCTAGCTGTGTTCTTTTCTTGGGCATGCTTATTTCATGAGAAAAGTGATGCAAGGAAGCCAGCCACAACCTTCTCCAGGGATACTCCGCTGCTGGAAGTTAGTTGCTTCTGCCTCTTGCTTCCAGTCACTTCCAGTGATAGTGCAGTGGGAAAATCAATAGACAAATAATTAGATACGATGTCATCCTTGCAGATAGGGAGAACTTGCTGGCAGACAGCAGATCATGCATGTGCCTTAAGAATGCTCGAGGTGATGGAGTTATAATCCAAGAATGTGCAAATAGCTGCCCATCCCAGTGTTACATGCCTGTGATGGGGAAGACCACCAAACCTTCTCTAGAGTTGATTAGCATCCAAGCATGAAAGGTTTGTCTTCTTATGGGGAGCTGGTTGGGGTGATTTTTCTAGGTGAGCAAAGAAGAACTACATGAATGGAATATTTCTTTACCTTTTCTCTGCTGGGGGCTAAAATAAATCTGGAGGAGGCCAGCTGGCAAGAGCTGGTGGGCTGCTCTGAGGAAGGGTCCACCCATGGGCTCCATCCAGCAGCTGTGTGCAGAGCCTCAGGGAGAAGGAAACTTCTTTGAGGCAGCCAGGAAGCCTGTCTACTCAGTGATCAATGTTCTCAGGAAGTAAAAGGTTAGCAGAGGCTATCATTAGACTACTTTGGTGCAGGGACTTTCTTATGATTGCATCAACATTACTTTTCCTGTTGATGTACACAAGTTATGACTCCTAGTGTCACTGTTGAGATGAACATGGAGGGAGATGAACATGCATCTTCTACACAGAGCAAGCATTAAAAGCTAGCTGATAGACTAACTGTAAAAGAAAATTAGTGCTGGCCACCAGCTATTTACTTTCAGATAAGTTCGCTTTTGTATTTTAATTCTTTTAACACTTTGTGTCCATCTCTATTCTTTTGTACACAGTCAACCACAAGATTGCCACTGTCCTCTCTTGCTGCCTAGCCTGGAGTCTGCTTCTGTAAACTCCCCATGAGCTCCGAGCTCAGACTTGCAGGACAGTTTAGGATCAGAGCAGAAAGAAGGTGGATAGATGGGTCTTTCAGGTGGAAGCATGATAATGTTTGTGACTGGTTGTGAGAGGAGAGCCCCTGGTTTCAAGGATATTGTACCCTTGCAGCCTTTAATGGTGCCATGTCAAAATAGAATTCATTGAATAAACTTGTGCCTCCCTTGTGCTCCTAAAAACACTTCTAGATTATACACACTGAAAACAGTAAATATTTAATGTACAGGTTTACTTTTCCTGGTTTATAGAGAGCTCAGTGGGCCTGACAGAGCAGCTAGACAGATGTGTTTATAGCGCGCTCCCCGGGCAGGTACAATGCTGCAGTGTTTGGCCTGTGAGCTCTGCAGGGACATGCTTTAAAAAAATAGAAGTGTTCCATTTACACGGGGGGGAAAAAAATCCTGAGAATGTTTCTATTAATATTAGCTGGTGTAAAATCCCAGATTCTGCATTTCAGGCCTCACATACTTCAAAAATATTGGACTGGATGGCCGGGGTGTGTGGTAAGAAGTGTTTCTCCACTCATGTAGCCAGGGAAAGGGACAGTCATGGGCAGTTCTTCTGGCAGGAGAAGATGGTTATTGGTGAGATGCCCCTGACGAAGGTGGGGTGTGCAATGAAGAGTTCAGGAGTGAGCAGAGCAGGGCAGCAAACGCTGTGCATGGGGAAGCGTGGGGAGGTGGGAACACAGGCCAGAATGCAGTGCTTGGGGCTTTCCATGGACAAGGAGCTGGTGCTCAGGACCATGGCTGAGATCCTGGACGTTTATCAGCAGGCCCATTTTTAAAAGGTGAGAGGAACCAGATGCTGTGGGGAAAGCAAAATGTGCAGAGCCCTCCACACCCAATAGGTTGGACACACCTCTCACACACGAGATGCTGACAGGAATGGTTGGGAACCCACTTGCACGTTCAAGAAGGTTTTTTCCATGTTAGTTTTGACACTGGTTGAGGTATTTTCTGAGGACTCTTCAATTATACTGAAATTAAGGCTGATATATCTGGTCAAAAATAATGGCATAAATTAATGATTGACTGAAATACAACTGACATTTGGGTTTTGGAAAGTTCTCAAGGAATGGGTGGCTGCATCTGCCTCTCTTTCTTCTGATTTCCTCAGAAGTTATCCTTGGTTGAGGAGTGAGTTTATTTCAATAATCTGACTAAAAAATTGGCAGCTCTTGAAGAAAAAACTTTAAACTTTTAAAAGGAGATTTTGGACTGATTAATTTCTCAGAAAAGTTTTCTGTTAAAAAAAAAAAAAGCAAAGTGGAGTTAGGAGGCAGAAGCCTGTCTTAGGGCTAGCTGAGCATTTTATGATTAAATATATAGAAATACGTATAAAAAATTTAGTAGTCATCTCAGATGTGTGAGAAAGCCAGGCGTCCTGGTGAGATTATTTTGCTTTCTCCCCAGCTTTACCTGCCAAGGACATCTTTCCTGACTGCAGGTACCCTGCCATCCTGGTGGTACATGGGGATGGGGTGTCCCATGGGTGCCTGTTCAGCACAGGACAGCATCTCCCTGGTGAAAGCAGCTCAGCACCTCTCCTTTTGGGCCCTTGCAGCACAGGAGTGAGGGGCTGCCTTTACCTTTGAGCCCTGGCTGCAGCTCCCTTGCCTGCCAGCTCCTTTTGGGACAGCGATGCGCAGACCAGCCCATTGCCCGGGGGGCATCAGGAAAGGAGGGTGCCAAGAGAAGGGGGATCCTAGGCTAAGGACTGGCAGTGCCACAGCAGCACTCTGGCCATTGCACATCCAGGAGAAGGGGCAGAGTAGCACCATCTTTTCTTTGCAAGCTGAACCACGGCCCATTTTTTGTTTATGGCCCCTTTGCACCTCTTTCCATCATTTGTGAGCGCTGGCTCAAGCGAGCCCGGCCGTCCTGGACCAAAGGGAGACTCGCTGATTCCAGCAGTCCTGCTGCTGGCCTGAGGCAGCCTGCTGGCTCCTCCCTGGAGCCACATTCCCTGCATTTATGACCCCCCCCCCCCAACATCCTTTGATGCTGGAGTGGCACACAGGGCTGCAGTAAAGCAAGGGCTCCTGTCCAAGCCCCCCAGGGGTAGCAAACAGCACATTAACCCTCTGTGAGACCTGGCAAGGCCTGGTGACTCTCAGTGGGTTTTACAGACACTCTTGCCCAAGTATCACACAGTTTAGGAGGCTACACAGTTGATGCACAGGCAGCTTCTGAAGGGCAGCTGGCACGGTGACAGTAGCCTTAGAAAATGAACTAATTGTCAGCTCCAGTCTGGATGTCACCATCATTTTAATGTGAATGAACTTTTTCCTCAGCCAGCCTCCTGTCTGAATGGGGAGCACAGAAACATCCCAATATTTATGGGATTTTAACTAGATTAGTTACAAACCTATAAAGCCAAGAAAGAGACAGTTCATCCAGTATTGGGGAGGGGAGTGTTAAAAATGCCACCTCAGATAAAATATTATGGGAGTTGAGTAACTGTAAATAAGAACTTTGTCTATGAAATAGCTTCTTATGTGAGCTTGGGATGAGGGCCAAGAGAATGTCTAGAGCTCAGGGAAATTTATTAGCCCAGATCAACGGTATTTCTGGGACTCAGGAGATGGGATGGCAAAGAATTTTCCTGTTGGAGTCTGCACTTACTCCATTCATGCCTGAAGCAGGACTTTCACTTATAAAACTTTCAAGACGGTTCATTTGCATTTTTTACATTTTCTTGGTTCTCATTAGCAGCTGCAGTTCTGACCGGGAACTTGGGAGAGCTGGGTTCCAGCTCTGGGTTTCCAGAGTCTGCCAGCATGGTCTTGGACAAGTCGTTCATCTCCCTGTGCTTCAGTGTCTCTCTGTGGACAGGAGATAAATGTTATTGCCTGGCTCCCAGGAGTCAGGAGGGTGGGTTAAGGATGAGGTACTTGAAGCAGAAGTAAGAAAATGATGGGTCCTTGTGAATGATCGGGCATATGCAGAGCAGCTACAATGTCCAGGTTGACTCCTCACAAGAGGAGGAATGGTATTTATGTGGGGAGAAATGGGTCTTCCCTTTCATTCCAATCATTTTAGTCAATGTCGTGTTTTTCACTAGTCAGGCACCTTTATTTAAACCCTCTGCCCTAACAAGCTGGCTGTCCTGATAGGGTCAATGGTATCCTGATGATATCAGGGTCATCTGGCTATGGACTTACTTTTTAAAAGAGCACATGTACTTCAATAGCACACAATTTGGGAACCCACCACCTTTTATCCCCTCATTTTTCATCTTTCTGTTTCCTGTTTACATCCTTCTACTATTCTTTGCCTGCATCTAGTTTTCTGTCTGGGTTCTTCTAGATGTGTCTTCTCTTTTGCCTTCTCTTTGGTATTTTGTTTCCACCTCCACTCTCACTTCCATGTGTTTGTCTGTGTTTTATTTTTCTTATGTTCTTCTTGGAACCCATCCTTAGCCTCTCCTATGTATTTCCCTTTTACTCTCTCTAGAGCCAAGAGCTTTTCAGTAAACAGCGTCCCTCTCCCTTCTGACTCATTGCCCACTAACAGTGGAAAAATTTCATCATGAAAGTGATGTAAAAATCTCCCAGTTTAGAGTCCAGGATAGGTTAGGATGACCTTGCTCCGCCTGTCACGTGAAGAGACACAGAGTCTAATTGCTCAGCCCATGCTGATTTGCCAGTGTATCCCTCATGCAGGGGTCCTTTGGTCCCACAGCAGTGTAAGCACCTCTGAGTGTTGTGGGGATGCTGCACCGTGCCCTGGATCCTCCTGCCCCGGCACGGTGGCTGTTGGTAATGTACTTAGCTAAAGTGTGGGAAAACTCTCAGGCTTGAACTTTGCTTTGTATTTCCACGCCATATGAAACTCATTGAATATTTGCCGTCCCTTCACATGGCTGCTGCTCTTGGATTGCACTGACATATGTGAAATCTATTTGGTCCCCTTTTTAATATGCTGCTTACATTATAAATTCAAAACCAGGCAGTGCTTCTGAAGAGAAATAAATGTAATTGTGGTGGTGGTTGTTGTTATAAATAGTGCAAAGGATTTAGAAGCTATTTAGTCTTTTGGGGCAGGATCCACAAGTGTTCTGTGTATTATAACCTTAAAGCTTTTGTATTTGGCTGTCAAAATCTTCCCAGCTGTGATTGGTCCAGTTTGCTCGTCGCTGTTTGGCTCCAGTGCAGGGTGAGGATGCTCTGCTCTTCCCGGGAGCAGGGCTTAGCCTCCAAACCTGTGGTGTGCTAGATCACATCTGACCCCTACATGCACACAGTACCTTAATTGTGCATTTGCATGTGCAACCAGTCTATTTGCAAAAAGAGCCATGGTATTTCCACAGAGGAATTTTTGAGGTTTGTTCCCAAAATTAGTGCTGCATTTTTCCTCTGCTGGAGTGAAATGCAAATATTTATTTATTGAAAGAGCTGGAGCTGATCCTTTTCCCTGTCCAGGTCTGAGATGTCTGTTCTGTCAGATGAAAACAAGTTGTATTCTGATCTATTTTTATCGTCCATTTGTTCATAACTGCATTTAAAACAATTAGTGCCTGCGCTCTGCCAGTCCCAGCAGAGTGCTATATATATTTGTGTGTGTATGTATATCAAAAGGGGCTGAACGCCCAGAAATTCTCTTGGCAGCCCTGCTGTCTGGTTAGAAAAGGAAGTGAGCCACAAAATTTGAACATTCAGTTCTGAGACTTGAAAGCTTTCTGGATTTTATTACTGACTCAACAGGGTTTTCATTATGTATGTGGCCAAGAGGAGAGGTTTACGCAAGAGGAACATATTGTAGTTGAATATGTTTGTAATTTTACACATTGTTAAATAATTGAGATAACTAGATGTCTCCTAAATGGACAAAACAAATTAGGTGTTAGTGGCAGTCTGACTGTGGCACAGGCAGTCAATGTGAAGGAGTGACCGGCCTCATCCGAAAGCTGATTTCCAGTGCAGAGGGGACCTCATTCAGTGGCTGAGGGACATTTTGCTGTTGATGTGAAAGAGAGCCATGTTTCCCTCAGCTTGTCTTGAAGCCTCTTGCTGACTCTCAGTCTAGCCTCTTCTACTCCAGATGATAGCATCTTCAGCTTGCTTTTTTCTTACTTTACTTTTTAGTTACTCAGTGCTGTTCAAACCCAGCTGTTTGAGGATATGTTTCTTCTGGTCTCATTTTCATGTTAGTTTTAGGAAGAAAAATGTTGTGGGAAGCAGATTATCATGCAAAGAAAGAAGGTGTGGGATGCGTGGAGTAAGCTGTAAATACAGACTGAGGCCATGTCCTGCTGTCCTGGTCATCTCCTGCAGCAGGGGATGTGCTGTTGGATCACACCCTGTGGCCAGCCAGCTCTGCCACAAACCAGCTTGACAGCAAAGTGAATTCCTGTCCCATAGACAACATGATCCCAGCTAATTCTGCCCTTCTTCATGTGATGGGTATTTATTCTTCATTGTCTTAAAAAGGTATTTATTTTTAAACCTCTGTGGTCTCTGGTGCCGCAGAGTCTTGGTGCATGTGTTCTACTGTCAGTGGGAAAAGCTATCTATATGTGCCTCTGCATTTTACATGTGGGAAGCCAAGCCATAGGGAAAATAGAAGATCACTGGATAATTCAGGCTGGAATTCTGAACCCAGTCCGAGCCTCTCTCATTCCTGTTTAGGCCTAGTGTTTCTCTTGTGTGCCCCACTGTGATCAGTCTAGCTCTGCCTTATGGATAACACTCCAGAGGTGCCAGGGCTGCTCTGGGGGGGCCTTTGCTTCTCCAGGGTGACAAGCATCCTTCCCTCAGCTGTGCCTGCATCCCTCCTCACCCTTGCTGCAGCAATTCCGGTGCAAGGGAATTGCTGGACCCCTCCAGCAGGCACTGTGACGCTGTGCTGTAGCTGCAGTGTGCTTCTGACACTTTGACAGCAAGCCCCATGGTCACTAGAACGTGCCTGACCTCATTTTCTATCTATCTGTGTTAAAAAATATATAGCTTTGGGCTTGTGCCACCTCCCAGATTGTAAATAGAGCGGGGTAACCTTTCGTTTCTGCATCTGACCTGTTCCATTTATTTTGTCATGTATTTTCATGGTGAAACATGAGTCTCTCTGCCCTTGCAAGAGATGAATGTGAAGCAGTGTTTAGTGCAGCGGCAGTCAGGCCGTGGCACTGAACCACGCACAGGTCAGCAAAGCCCAGTGTTTCCTTGCTGGCACTACATAATTAGTTTCACCGAGGGTAAGCACCATATGCAAAACAGATCCACTTTTAATGTGGGAAATGCAGTGTGCGCCTGCCCAGCTGTGTACCAAACAGATGAGTTGAGCAGCCTTTTTCCACTCGCCCCTGTGTTGCTGTGCTGGCTGACCCGTGGCAGGGCTGTGCAGTGGTTGGGATGCTCGCTGGTGCTCACACCCACAGCAGGAGATGGAACAGGAGGGACTGCACCGCTGAGCTTTCCGGGATGCAGGGGGTGCTTGGGAAGCTAACAGTGCTGAAGTCTAGAGAGATAACTGGGAGCCATCATCACAACTCCCTCCCTTTCCCTTGCTGCCCTGAGCACTCAGGGGTGTGTGGTACATCCCCAGCATCTCTTGGCCCTGAGAAAGTTTTCATTTGTGGCTTCTAGACTCAAGGATGTGGGCTGCTCCTGCTTTATATTTAACATTTTATGTAAGGTTGTTATGCTGGCTTTCTTACTATAGGCATATTTGTTAGTCACTTCTGCCTGATAGTTTGCCCTCTATTTTTGAGTCCACGGGATCTATTTCAGCCAACCACACAATGAAAGTATTTTTTTCCAAAAGATTAAGCCAGAGACAGAGCCCAGGAAGGGAAGGTGAGGAGCTGGGGGAAGAGGGTGTTGCCAATGCCCTAGGAGAGCTGGTGGCCTGAGCCCAGCTCCACTTAGAGGCTGGAGGAGGAATCCAAGGTGGGAATGCAGAGGGAGAGGTTGTGAACACCCTGACCACAGAGAGCATCTCCTTGGTGCTCATATGGTCTTCAACACTGGAAAGTCCAACCGCAAAACACAAATCCATAGGAAAAGAAGTCTCATTAATTCTACTGCCCACAACTTGCTCATGCCTCCACCAGTGCTTCCAAGTGTTTGGTTTGGTAGAAGGGCTACTGGAAAATGGGCACATGTCTTCTCTGAGTCACCCTACCTTTCCACCTCCCCAGGGTCAGGGTGTTTCACAGGCCAGGGTGCTGCTAGAGGACGTGATGTCCAGCTGTCCATCATCATACAGGCATCCAGCCTGCATCTGGTATACTGGCACATTGCAAGTCATCTGGTTCTTCATGTTCTTGCCAGAGATTTTACTAACCAGAAAAAATGTAGCATTATAAGAAGGCTGTACCAGTTTGTTATTCATATCCTTTCCCTGGCAAGAAAGAGCCAGAATGCATGTTTTAAATGTAGCCCATGGTCAGATGGTGTGGCGAGTGCTGGAAGCTTGGGATGGTCTGGCAGAAAAATAATTTCCCCTTTTAAAACCACTGAGCAGTCCTTGTTCCTCCACGCTCCAGCTGGTTAGCTTGGCCGCACCGCCCGGGCACAGAGACGTGGCTGGACCCACCCCCAATGCCTTCCAGCACCCCTGGGTGAGCCTTTGCTGCTGCAGTTTGAGGGAAGGCTCTGCCCTGCTTTTGGCTGCCAGAGAAGAGAGACTGGGCCAGGAGTTCAAAGGTATCCTTGCCTCTTGCCTCGCTGGCAGCTTTGCAGCTCATTTGTGATGCAGAGAAAACCTGGGGGATGTTAACCGTGAGAGGGTGAGAGCATCCACACTGGGAATAGAGCCAGCAAAGCTCAGCAGGGAAGAGG
This sequence comes from Regulus satrapa, assembly GCA_013396955.1. Lineage (NCBI taxonomy): Eukaryota > Metazoa > Chordata > Aves > Passeriformes > Regulidae > Regulus > Regulus satrapa. Next base: position 137,937 of record VWZN01011488.1, on the reverse strand, counting down.
GTCAGGTTGCTGAGGGTGGTGGGTTCCTCTTGGAATTGGGTTCTTGGTGGGACATTTCCTGACACTCCGTCCTGCTGTCCTCGGGAGAGTGATGGGAGGTAACAGAGCAGGACCTGGGAGATGCTGCTTGGCAAAACAAGCAAAAAAATCCCCCTTCAGGAGGATTGCTTGGGAAAAATTACCTGAATGCTAGGGCAACCCTAGCCCTGAATGCTAGGGCATTTCTGTTCCCTCCATGCTAACGGATTTTGAGGAGCTGAAAGCACTGCCAAGCTTTTTCCTGCACTTGTGTAAAGCTGCACTTCCACCTCCTGTCTCCTCCCTGCAGAAGCACAACAGCTCTGTGACACAGAATTTTCCAAATGTGATACATTTCTCTAAAACTGCTTTCAAATCTTCCTAACAAGGAACTGTGCTACTCATTTTGCCCACGGTCCCACGCGGGCGCCAGCAGCGTGGGTACAGCCCTGCCTCGGGCACGGGGAGCTTCCAGCTGCCACAGACACAGCCCCCCAAAAGGTATGTTATGGCTGGGGAGGTGCCATCGGTGCCCTCTTTGCCCTGCCCAAGCTGTCCTTGCCTGCTGGCCACCTTGCTGCTGGTCTGAGTGCTGTGCCCAGCTGAGGCAGGCAGCCAGCAGCTCATGGCCAAGCTGCAGCCCAGAGATGACACATCTGGACAGGGCGTGTGAGCTGCTCCTGGGGATGAACCCGTGTACAACCTGGGCTGAGCCAGCTTGTGGGAGGGGTCCCTGGGAGGGCTTGAGAGGGAGGAGGGCACTGGAGTGGCTCTGCAGAGCTAAGGAATTCAAGTAACACGCTAATGCTCCAGCCCTGTGACCTTTCCATCTTCCTCTGTAAATAGGCAGGCTCCTTCCTAAACAGGAGGGGAAGGCAGTGCTTCCGTATCAAATCTAGTCCATTAAAAACAAAATAACGGAGAGATTTACCTCCTCTGAGCCTACCTGTCAGTGTTAGCAGTTCTACTGTGATATTTTCCAACATCTTCCCAGTGTTTTTCTCCCCTCTGTTGCTGTACACAGAGGCCGAGGAAACTTGCCTGTGCAGAGGAAAAAATGAACCAAGTTTTCTTAGATGTTCTAATAACAGCTTAAAAAAGCTTCGCACATTGATCCCATGCCATTTTAGTCATCAGAGGCCTTATTTACAACTACAGCTTGCTTAAAAAAACCCAAAGCAAAAAGCACTATAGACCCTCTCTAAGTACAAGTCATGTAGCTGCTTGAACAAAAAAAAATCTCCAAAGACAACTTTAAGTTCAAAATAATATTGTTTGTCTGTTTTTTTAAAGAACCCAAACATGAATATTGTCTTTAGGAGAAGATGGTACGATTTAAAAATGTTAAATGAGGGTTACAGTACAAGTACCCCTTGCGGATCTCCTGGTCTTGTTCCAGTATTGTAAATATTTGAGCCCTTTGATGCATTAGTCCTTTACAGCAAAGCTATTAGCCAGGAAGGGCTGCAGCCACCTGGAACCCCACTGGATAATCAGATAGTTCACAGGCAGGGACATTAGGAGTGAGATTTGTAACATTTTGTTATTACAAATGAGGATGAGTGGAGGTTGGAGGAGAAGGATGCGCATAAGGCAGTGGTGCCAGCAGCGCATTGTGGAGCTGCCTGTCTTCAGCAGGCCCTTGCAGGTGTCTCCAGTTGTCCTCATGAACTGCATGTGAAATTTCTTATGTAGTTTGCCTATTTGAAGGCAGAAATCAAAATGGTTTCACTGGAGAGGACTGAGGGGGTGAATTCTGACAGCCAATGCAGCAGGGAAGGTTAAGCAGCCTCAGAGGATTAGGAACAATGATAAGACTGCTCTAAACTTTTCAAGCTATTAGCAAATTGTAGCAGTTGTCATCCTGGAGTGTACTGAGGTCCAGCCAAAATCTTCTTGGTGCAGAGGGTGACCCAGGCGTGGAACAGTCACATTTCAGTTAGAGGAAACCAACAAGGTCAGAAGGCAAGAAGGTGAGGTGATTACACCATGTGTGTAATCAGATGTCGAACTGAAAAGAGTCAGTGTGAGACTCTGAGTTCATCTGGAATAGAAAGTAGCAGAGTTGGATGCAAATATTTTATTTCATTAAGGAAATTAGCATCTAATCTGTGTGGGAAATAGTAAACTTTGTTTCCTCAGAAATCCTCCTTTTAATTTTTTTTTTTTTGCCACCATACACATTGTGCTAGTTAAAGTGAAATATTTTAGTCAAAGCAAATGTGACGCAGAAGATTCTGGGTGCCATTCGATAAACAATGGGCTGCAAGTTGTCAAAGAGGAAAAAAAGGCAAATCTGGCACATGCTGAATCCATTCCTTTCTGTGCAGAAAGAAAAATAACAATTTCTTTCCCATACAGCTGAAGTTTTTCACAATCTGCGTTGCTCTAAGTTTGACAGTGGCCAGCAGCAGCAGGACATGCTCTGTAGGGATGCCCTTTGCAAGGAAAGGGAAATCCAGTGGGACACTGCCTGGCTCTCCATGACCCTGTGGCTGATACAGGGGTTAGGTGTAATATTGGCTGCATCCTGATAAAGGGTTAATTCTTTTTCTCTGCCCAAAAGCAGTAGGCAGCATCTGAAACACACGGAATGGATTTCTGTTGGGGCCAGGTTTACTCACAGCGCCTGGTTTAGTCAAAGGTTGTTTCTGTGCCTCAGCTGCCTAAACTGATTTGGTTTACGGCATTACCAATTACTGACTCAAGATGGTGACACAAACAGTGCAAAGTTTGGATCTCATCTTTCTCGTGTTGGCTGACAAGTTACTCCTAAAATAGCAATTATCTAATGGGGAAAATCCCACAGATCTAGGCAAGAGGATTGTAAAAATAACCACCATTACTGGTAATAGTCCCAAAGTAATTTTTGAACCATGCTGTGGCTAAGGACTGTAAACATGTACCTGTTAAAAAAAAAAAAAAAAAAAAAAAAGTTAAAGGCTGGCAAGAATTCCCTTTTAGTCTGCCTGGCATCAGTGAGTACCTGCAGGTCAGCAGAGAATGTATTTATAGTTTTAACCACATGAAGCGAGAAAGCCTTATGCTTGCCCTGTATTTTTCCATCAAAGAGGTGAAGTAATTCAGAGTTTGTGAATAGATCACTGTTCTTGGACCTTCCTTTTTGACCCTGAATCCCTTTATATAACAGTCTTCTGTTCCTCCTGTGGATATGTTTTTTTTGCTGGGAAGGTTATTTTTGGAATGAGGGTTTATAATTGATATTGAAGTTTGCATTAAGGCTTTTATATATATAACTTCTCTGTGCTCACACTTGTTTTATATAATCACCACCAAAATTCAACCCACTTGCTTTCAATTTTCTTCCCATATTTACATCTGCTTTTCTTCCCATTATTAAGTTTTTTCAAACACATTGTTGGACATCAAGGATTCAGTTCCAAGTCCAGAGCTGCAGTTACTCCGTTCTGTTTGTGCACAAGTATTGCTGCCTTGGTAAATTAATTGTCACATGATGCTGTATATCTGGGCTTTTTGTCTGGGGGAAAGCTAGTGAGCTGTTTTAATGTGTTTATATGCACTCAAAAAGACAAGCGAATGAGTCAGTGCATGTTCAGGATCTATTCTGCTTCTCCCATAAACACCAGAAGGGAGGTAGACTGGGGAAAGAAAATTCTTTCTATTCAGTTTGTGGAAACCTAAATCTGTCCTTCTTATAAATAAAGACCAGAAATCCCAGTCTTAAAATCCTCATGTAGAGAAACAGCTGAAATTTTACCAGACAGTGACTGCACAAAGCCGCATCAGTTTTACGTGAGAGCACTCGGTCCATCTGCACTTTGTGATACTGTCAAAATGCAGGAATGAAAATACATTCCAGCAGAAGGATGGAGACTGGAAGCTTTTGCTGGGAGGGTGCTGTTGAATAGAGGCATGTTTTCTTTGCTTCATTTCTCCACTTCTCTGGAAAAACCTAATAAACACGGCTGATTTTTCTGACAGAACAGATACAAGGTCTTCTTGCAAAGTTTTTTGGTTTTTTTTATGTAAACTGTACTCAGACTGGGATGCCTGCCAATATTATTATGCTCCTGAAATCTTGCTTATTCATACCATTGGATTGGCCTTGCCTTTCAGAAGTATTGAGTATGTAGGTTTCCCAAATTCAATATGGGCTTCAGAAGCCTTAAAATTCTTTAAAATTCTTGACTTCTGCTTAAATGCTTTAAGACCTGGAAACTAACTGTATGGAAGACTCTACCTTGTTTGTAGTCAGAAGAATGTCTCTTTTGAACAAAATCAGGTTCAATAATACATATTTGAAAAAGTCCTGGAAGTTCACGATGTCGGTGACTTGTCTTGGGGGGCAAATAGTACTGGGTCTCATACTGGTTTTCTTTAAGGAATATTTTTGCTGTTGTGTTGTTTCCCAATTCAAGAGCTTTTTTTGTGAATGAGATAATCTGTTATTTTCAAAACTACTACTAGGTACTTTTTAGACTGTTGATTCCTGGATCTGAACAGATACTCTCCAACAGGTGGTAAAGTAATTTTGTCTCTAATGTGTATATAGATCATTACAGACTGCATCCCAGAGCAGGTGTTCATGGATGGGGATGACCATTTTCCATCTGTTTGTTTTATTCCCTGTCTTATTTGTCACTATTAAATGATTACTGCAGTGACAGAACTTCCCAAGTATGCATTACTGAATTTCTATTTCAGCCTGGAAGCAAGATGATAGCCCTGCGGCATGCACACTGCCAAGGGAAGACAAATATGAACAAAGTGGGGCTTTCAGCTCCCATGTCTTTGCAAGATCTGTTCTTTAGGCCTCGCAGAGTTATTTTAGCAATGAGCCTCTGCCAATGCAGGCTCAGCTGCAAAGCCATCAAGGTCAGAGGCGGAGCTGAGCAGCAAGCAGGGCAGGAGAGCTCTGCAGGTGAGGCTGTGCCCAGGGAGTGGGCAGGGGCACGGGTGGACACAAGCTGTGCCCAGGCATGGAGCTGCCTCCCGTGCGGCCGAGGCTCCCCCGGCCAGCATGCCATGCTGAAGGAGCAGCCAGCTCTGTGCCTGTGCTGAGGGGAGGGACACACTGCAAACCTTGTCCCAGGCCCTGGTGAAGGCAGTGGGCACAAGCTCAGGGGACCAGTTAAGATCAGCCTAACATGTCAAGCTGGACTGATTGAGCAAAATTATATAAACCAGCACTACTTCTTTCTTGGTTACCAGTACTGTCAGTTAACAGCATAAACTTAAGTAATAAAGTATATTTTTATTCCACTGCACTGTTCCATTTGTCTATAAATATTCCACAGTCTTAAATAAATACCATCATAAACTGAAGTACTTCTATAAAAACATGGTATTATTAGGGACCAATCCTGATCCTTCATCCCTAAAAGCATATTTTATTCTCAGAGTGTAGGTAAGAAGCAAGTTACCAAAAATGTGTCAGATTTAAAGAGCAAGTATTCAGTTTGCAGTGTGGCACCTCACTGAAAAGGCAGAGCTATGGGTTACAAAAGGTCTGGGCAGGCCAGCTGGCAAAGTGCTCCAGGAGTGGTGGGTCAGCTCAGCATCAGGGCTATGAGATCCAAGAGCACAGGGGTTGGCAGCAGCTGCTCTGAATTTTGGGGTCCTGAGTCAGTGTAGCCTCAACAAGAAGGGCTGGTTGGTTGGCCATTGACAGCTGCAGGCTCCTGGTGGAAGAGCTGGCTGTTTCCCATGAAGAGGAACTGCTCCCCGTGGGCAGGGGCTGTCCAGCCAGGGCTGCAGCTTGTTTGCAGTCCAGAGTAAAGCAGCTAAGAGAAGCATGAACTTTCCTGCATCCCAGTACACCTCTGGTGCTTGGATTGCTGGTGCTGGTTTTGCAGAAGGGTGGAACTTCTGACACCAATATACAACTCCCTGATGTATTTTTTCTTGATGCATGTTTTTAAAAAATCTTAGATTTTTAGAAATGGCAGCATGAAGTTTGATTTCTGTTCAGCAATCTTCTTTGTGACCCTCTTCCCTGCTCCATTGAGCCTGAAAGCCAATTGGCTTTCCCCCCAGTGGATGCATGGGGCAGCAGGAGGGCTCTGGACATGGGGGCCAGCAGCAGGAGCAGCCATCTCCTACTGGCAGCCAGCAGACACTTCTGCCAGGACAGCAGGGAAAGGAAGGAGCTGTGTGCCCTGGCACGGCACACGTTAGAAATGAATGGCGCTGAGGGGAAAATTCCCTGGGAAAGGTGTTTGCACAAAACACCTAGAAGCCTTTCACACTTTTTTTGAGGTGGGGACAGGAAGGCATTGGGGAAAAAACTGTGGGTTGGAAATGTATTTCCAACTATTTTTAAAGTAAACAAATTCCTTTTGAAGTTATGGGTTTGTTGCATAAATTGTGCATTTGACAGAGTAAGTGGTGGGATGTTATGGTAATAACTAATGTCCCTTGAATATTTGGTTAACCACTATATATAATCCCAAATGCAGTAGCCTTTCCAGGGAGAATTTAGATCTACCCTTTGGGCAGGATTAACTGTTACTCTCTTGTTTCAGCAACTTTTCAATTATTTGATTCTAGTACAAGAATTTTTCCATTTTGAGAGGGAAAAGGTGTCCTTTTGACATCTGGCTTTTAAAAACAAGTTCCATCTTATACCTGTGTGGTGAGCTCTGAGGTGGCTACCTGGGTACTGGGCAGGAGGGGTGGGAAAACTGTCACAACTAAAGACCCCCAGCTCTTTTGCAGAAATGGATTTGACTTCTTTCCTCCTTGGATCCAGGCACAGAAAATGCTTTACTGCAATGCTGAGCTCTGTGTTTTAGGTCGGACTCTTGCCAAAGTATTAATACTTGAGAAGACACCCATGGCTAACCTGCTTCTCCTAGTGGCAACTAGAACATACCCACCTTGTCTCCATGGTTTTTCTTCTGCCTGTTATTTTATTCTCATCCTCCTTGTCAGTTTTTCCTGGGAAAGTCTCTGTTGAGTCAGAACCAGTATGTGTAGACTCAAGGTAGGATGATTTGCTCTTCCTAAGCTCGGTTTTCTCTGTGAGAAATGACGTATCCTTGGGCTAACACCCTTGTTTTATGAATGCAAAGTACTGCTTGAAGATTCAAACATATACACTTAGGTGATTGCCTAAATCAGAATTTTGCTTTTGTGTATTAATATACAGAGAAAGACCTATGCTTTCAGGCGAGTTTCTCGTTTGGATCACTTGCCTAGGCTGAGCATCTAAATGTTATCAGTATCTCTCTGCTTAGCCTTAGAGCACGCTTTTATAAATTTTATTTGTATCCAGTTGTTGCTATTTATTTTCAGCCCATTTGCAGCCTTGTTGGGATCCTCATCTTGCTCTTCTTTACTGAGGCAGGAAATGTCTCCCAGTGCACAGGTCCCAGCTGCCCCACGGCGTGTGCTGTGGGGGCTCCAAGCACGCCTCCTGCACGGGCTCACTCTTTCATCCACAGCCACTGCTTCCCTTGCTTTCCATCTTCATGACAGCTTGTCTCATAAATTCACTCAGGCATCACTAGCACATCTCCTCACTAGTGCTCCAATACCAGAGGAGAAAATAGGTCTGTGATGCCTTGATTTTCAAGATATTAAGTACAAATAAAATAGCATTTTGCAGCCGCTTGCCAAGAGAAATCCTTATAAGCAAGTTAAAATAAGATCTTACTCATTGGAGTACAATTTGAAGCTTAAGAAAATGTCATCCATAAGGCTTCTGTATAAAATAAACCTAGGTCTAGTTTAAAAGAAAAAAATCTTCGAATACAAATTAAATAGATATTTCACTAGGGGTAGACATTTTCATAACCTGAAGAAGTTACAGGCTCAAACCTTAACAAGTTCAAATAAAAAAAACTATGATAATAGCTCTGATGCCTTTTTGGGTGTAGAGCAGGGAAACAATACAGAGTGAAGGATTTCAGCATTTAGAGATCTGCAATAGAAATCCAGCAGCCCAAATATTGTAAAATATGGCTAATTTCTTGTTTAATTTTCCATCTTCTCATGCTCACTTGAAGGCTTCCAGCACTGGCTTTTTAATTTGGTCTAGAAGGCAGTCAGCTGAAATGATACATAATTCTAATCACACACAAATAAACTGGGCACAGGAATAGTGCCACTCCTAATCAGCACAAGTAAACATTTATCAAGCACTATAAACAAATGTTTTCAAATCAATTAATTTTCATATTATTTGGAAATAGAAACAGCCTTCCCTTTGGTAAATTGGCAATGCGCAGAAATTTGTTGGGCATTTTCAGAGAAATTCTCTTATTGGAGATTGCACAAGTTTCCTGGCCGAGAGCCTAATACTGCAAATTTAAGCATGACCAAGAGCTGACAGAAGGGCAGATGAAGAACCTGGGGATGGGGACCATGGTGGCACTAACTGATATGGGCAGCTGGGAGAAGCGTTTGGTTCCTTCTCAGCCTTCCCCTGTGCTCAGGAATCTGTCCTGTCCCCCCAGGCTGCTCCTTTGGCACACCACCAGGCAATCACCCAGGGGAAGAGTGAAGCCCCATTGCAATGTGACATAAAGCTGAAGCAAATAAGCAGGCATTGCTGTGTTTGCATTATGAGCAGGCTGGTGAGAGGGAGTTTGAGGAGGGATTTAAAAGACAAGATGTTATAAACTGAGCAGGATTAGCAGAACATTTCCTCATGGAGAGGTGACACAGAAGAATGAGAACATCAATCTGGGTGAGCCTAGAAGGAGCACCAAGGGTCTGTGTATATCAGAGATGGTACTAGAGCCTGATGAGGCCAGGGTTGGGTTTTCAGAGAAGCAAGAAGTAGATCTGAAGATGGTAAAGGCACTTACACTGAGGCCACAGGGACCTTGGGCAGCTACTCCCACTGAGCTCAGGCTTACTCTGAGAAGCCCAGACCTGATGAAGGTTGGATGAATCACAGGGAACTTTGGCTTTGAAAGATCCCAGAGTTGGGCAATTTGAAAAGAAACATTACAAACCAGTGGGGTGGCCCAGAGCAAGGAAGGTATAAGGGGTGCCATGCTGCACCAGGTCAGCCCAGACTTCTCAGTAGAGTTGTAGAGAAATATTGGAGCCTAGACACATTTTAGGAGGAAGAAAAGTGTAAGGAGAAGTGGAACTTAGCCGAATCAGGGAGCTTGAATGGAAGGGAGGTGGTGAGACTACTGGCAGGAATGAAAAGGAAGAAGAGGCTTAGGAGGCAGGTGAGCCAGAATGCAGCACAAGGCACAGCTGCTTCCCACTACTGCTTGCATGAGTTTGGTGTCTGTCTGTCATCCCACAGCCTTTCATCAACCCAGTCATAAATTTTAAAATATGTTATGGCTCTTGTACAAAAGTAATTCCATGCTACTCTTTCTACATATTTCTAACTCATTTTCATAAAAATAGCATGTTTCCAGTGAGTACTGGCATTCAGGCACATGTGTAAGGGAGTTGCTCTCCACTTAACAGATGTATGTACACAAAACCCAGCTGTGAAGGTGCAGTGACATTTAGAGCACACATCTGTGCTACTTAGCAGGGGATAATCCCATGCACATACAGCCACCATGCACACAGTTCTTTCCAAAACTATGCTGGATGCTCAAATGTTATGATTACTCAACAGAAAATAATGCAACAATTTCTAAGCAGGTCTTGATTCTAGTTTGAGTGAAGGAAGTTCATTTGCATTTAAATACCCTTAAGCCCCTGAAAGAGTTTGAGTTTTTCATTATGTTTGGAAAATAGCTCGTGCTGCTTTTCTAGGCCTCAAATGTTATTCTCTTCTTTGCAACCAGCCCTTGTTTCTCTGCAAGTCTTCTCATCTGTGAGCTGGTCCTTTGCATGCCCCTTTCCTAAGCTGGCCACTTGTAGACTTTTGTCTTCTGCATTCTCAAAGTTAGCTGTGTCAGGCATTTCTGTAAACTTCTTCTTCGCTGTGGTATGTGAAAATATGGTAGGTTTTCTCAGACCTTACTGAGACCACCTTCACTTGAGAACTTTCTCTTGTTTTGGTACTGCTTGCTGTAGACTGCAGAGCAACAGTTCATGGGTGGGGTGTTTATCCGGGTGGGTCCTTTGTGATACCTCATTTGCAACTGCTGTTTGTGTTTGCCAGGACCGTTCTGTGTTAGCAGGTTTTTATTATGAAAAGCACAGCTGACCTTTAAAGTCCAAAGGCCATATTTATGAATGACTCAGCCTGTTCTCAGTGAGGCTGAAGCTTACAGTCTGCGAACAAAAGCCAAAGCATACTTCTCCCATGTAACTTTTTGAGAAAGCAGTATTTGCCTCTGGCATTCACCGAGGGAGCTTTCCCTTTGTGTGCAAGAGGAAAATTGGGCAGGCTACAATAAAAGGCATTGTTGGTCCCAGCATGCAAAGAATGATGATCCAAGAACTGAAATAATAGAAAAGTGTCGGGAGGGAATTTATTTCACAAACATGTCAAGATAGCTTCAGGCTTACTCAAGTTTTGATTCAAGCTTCTCATTCTTCTTAAATTCTTTCCAGGCCAAAATGGATTAAATAGTTGCTAATCTTCAATCATTCAGCATTTCCCTGGGATCAGGGTTTGAGGATGGCATTGGCGTGCCAACATTTGAGCCTCTGGTTCCTTAATGACAGTAAACCCCAGGGAATCTCAGAGTATGTACTCTTGCACTGTGATTAGTGTTCCTCTTCTCAAATTCCATTGTGAAGGTCTCTGCATGAAGGGCCTTCTTGCTTTGTGTCCTGGAGAGTATCTGTCACAATAGTCAGCAAGTGTGATCAATATTGCACCCAAAATGTTCGTAAGAGGTTATAAGCTATCATTTTTTATGGAGCTGGTTTCCAGACCCAAATATTGCCTGACAGCACTGCTTACAAATCACTGCAAATAAGAGAAGAAAACTGGTCTTGCTGTGACATATCTCGACAGATACTTCCAGCCCTAGACCTTAAAAAAAGAAAAAAATAAATAAAATTGTCTTTTGGCACAGTAGTCCTATTGAGATGTTGTGCAGTTAAACTGACAACAAAACAATAATAGTAATAATAAAACATTCTTATATAGACATAATTAATTCTTTTTCCTAAACATCTTTTTTCTTTTTTTCTTTTTTTTTTTCCCCTCTTCTTCCTTATCACTACTGGAAAATCCCTAGGAGCTAATGTCAGTTAAGAATTTGCAGCAACAGCTACATGTAAAACTACGTAAATTGATGTCCTGTGGCCCTATCAGACAGAACCACAAACCATGTTTTGGTTTCATGGTTACCACGTCCCTGGTAACTGCAAATTACACCAGTGTGAGAGGTGGCACATTGCCTATTGTGCTGTGCAAATGGTCCCACACCTGACACTGCCTGGGAGCTTTCATGAAATAGCAAGGCATCCCTTTGGTGCCTAAAAGATGAAGCACAGCTGGTCTTTTTCTCCTTCAGGGAAGATTCCCCTCAGGTTTTATTTGCAATGGTATATGTGCATATGAATTGTTTGTATTAAAAAAGAATTCGTATGGTATTGAGATGCGGTGAAATTTTTAAGTAATTTCTGCATCAATGATAGTACCAGATGTTCAACACTTTTCCTTTCTCTAATAGTGGAGATCGTTTCCATTAGCTCTAAGGTGTCCCTGTGCTTCTCTGGCAGTATAAATTCATTTATGCCTGCCTTTAAGGCCTCTCTGCCCTTCCAGAGCAGTGTGCCAGAGGTTGAGAATAAATTACAACCAAAATGCTGTTAGAGTGACCAAAAAAAGCATAACACAAGCAAATACTTTATAATGTTCACAATACTCTTTTTAACCTCCTTCTTCCTTAGACATAAATTAAAAGGTTACAGGGACTGATGGGTTCCCTCTGACCCTTTCTTTTCTCCCTTGATATTTCCCATAGCTTAGTTGTTACTTGGTGAGTATTGTTGAACCCTGTTCAGTTAGTTTTATTTCATACAATCTAACCACTTTGTGCATAAAACAAGTGATTTATACAACAGAATGTTTTGGGCAATGTGGTCTGGAGCTGTTGGGCTGATGAGAATGCTATATTACCTTTGGTTTTTTGGAGCATTTTAGACCACTTGCCCTTGAATCCACAGGTACTAAATAGGCTTTCCCAATATAATTAATAACAAAATGTTAATCATCATAATAAAATATAAGGCATAAAATTTAATGTCTTTTTTCATGATTATATTTTGCACAGCTTCACTAATAGCATTAGATTCAGACCTGACTTGAAAACTTTGGGGGAAAAAAGCATATTTTGGTCAAGGACAATTAGGAGGAATACCTGGAAACGCTTTGCACTGCCCAAACTCAGCCCTCCATTTGATAGTTATATTTATAGAGCTCAAAAAAAAAAAAAAAAAAAGGCCCAGGAAAATCAAAGTAATTATGAAATTCCATGAGAAATTTTTACTATATTTTCCTTATAAGAGAAGTAAAATTTGCTCTTTCCTCAGAACCCAGACCTGCCTCGGTTCACAAAGGATGGATGAACACTGTAATTAGAAAATACATCAAAGATTCGGCTTCACTTCTGAGCGAATGAGGCAAGTCCATGGAAATGCAATCAGTCTGCACTGCCTTTTGCAGGCTCTCTGTGCCTGCCTGGGGTTACCTGCCCGTGCAGGTGAGTGCCCACAGGCAGCACCGTCCATGCACAGTTTGTCAGCACTGCACCTCGGACACGGCCCAAATGTGGGCAGCAATGCAGGGCCTGTGCAGTCAGGGTGACGGCTGGAAAGGATGAGGGGAAGCTCAGTGAGAGCAGAAGAAACCAATGGCCAATGAACGAGTAGCCAGGAGGGCAGTGATGAATGGGAACGGCCCTGAGCAAGGGAGGGTGGGCTGAAAAATTCCATGGGAGGTGGAAAACACTGAAAAACGGGGTGGATGAGGGAAAACACTGCCTGGAAGGACCTTGTGAAAATCTCTGTGAGGCACAGAGGCTGGTGACCACCACAGAGCATCGGGAGGATTCCTCACTGGTGGGGCTGGGTGCAAGCAAGGATTTATTTGGGAGTTTTGAGTTTAAATATACATCAGTGCTCCCAACAGCAGGTCTGACCGTAATGAGCTTAATGAATGCGGCACAAGGGATGTTTCAGGTAGAAGGTGAAATGTGGGATTTCTTGTGTGTATAATTAAGACGCTTGGCAGCTGGATAAGCTTTAATTGCCATCCAAAGCTCCCAGTCTTGCCAAAGAATGAAGAATGTGAAGAGAGCTATTGATTCCCATCTGGACCAACAATTTACTCTTTAGTGCTCATCAGCCTGATGTGTATCTTCATTCCCTGTCACTGCTGCGATCAAGCGGAAGCTGCTTTCATCGGCAGATTTCAGGTGGGATTTCAGCTGACTATGTGGTTAGAATTGCAAGGCGTTAATGGTAAAAACTGACTCACTCACCAAACTGGCAGTGCTCAATATGCTGTTAGTTTTGAAAATCTCCACCTATCTAGGTCCTTAAATAAAGCATCTCTTTGCTGTAATGTCCACTTGCGTCCCAAAAATAAAATGGGCACAGAAAGTGCCTTCTTCTCTCCCTGCTCAACAGGAGAAAGTTAATGTTGACTTTATATGATGCATGTTTGTTTATAAATGTGGTGTTACTGAGCAGAGGATTAGATCAAAGAAGTGGATTTTGCATTTCACTTTGAAGACACGGATGTCCATAGTCAATATGATCACTTTTGGGGGAGGTTTCCAAATTTCATGGGCTAAATGCCACATTTTTTTTCCTGTCCTTGACAGTTTCATTGTTCTGGGGGCATGTAGCTGGTGCAGGTCATGATCTTGAAAGAAAGACACAGTGAGAAAACTGTTATGTAGTAATGCAGCTAGGAAAAAAATAAATTAAGTATTTTGGATGGAAAGGTTGAGGAGAGAGAGAGAGAGAAGAGGCAGAAATATTTTTGCAAAGTGCTCAAAAAACCCACACTTGCTGCAGTTTACAATATGCAAATAGCATCATTAGGCACCAACATTTTTATACAGCTACTCAATCTGACATTGTACATGAAATGAAGATCGGTGTGCCGATGCAGGGTAGATGTGTGCACAGTTTTTTTCTGATTTACCAGGAGAGAGCACCTGTCTTATGAAGACAGGCTGAGAGAACTGAGGTTGTTCAACCAGCAGAAGAGAAGGCCCCAGGGAGACCTCATGGTGGCCTTTCAGTACTTAAAGGGGGCTTATGAAAAAGAAACAGAGCAACTTTTTACACAGGCGAGATAGGGGGCAAGAAGAAATAGTTTTAACCTAAAACCAGAGAGCTTTAGATTAGATGTTTGGAATTGATTCTTTACTGAAGGATGGCGAGTCCCTGGAGCAGGCTGTGCAGAGAAGCTGTAGATGCCCCATCCTTGCCAGTGTTTATAGTTGGATGGAGCTTTGAGCTGGTGTCCCTACCCATGGTAAGGGAGTATGAACTGGAGGATTTTTAAGGTCCCTTCCAGCCAAGGACCTTCTAGGTTCCTTTCTATGAATCTATGAAAAATCTAACATGAATTAATATGGTTATTGACCATGTCTTGATTTTTTTTTCTTTCTTTAAGAAAGATTTAACTGAATGCATAGAGAAAAAAAAAATCAAATTCAAATAGGCCCTACTGGAAAGAGTGAATTTTTTTTTTCCTGTTGCCTTTAGTAAATAATCTAATTAAAGTAGCCTGTAGTGGAAAACAAATGTTATATGTGAACAAGATAACAGAGATTAAAATGGTGAGTTTTAGATTAATATCTGCCAAATATAAAATATGAAAACTATGTATTTTCAGTTGGTTGATCTCGAATTATGTCTTGCATATGAGAATATTTTAGAATCACGATGTTACTTTTGTGTGTGTGTAAATATCTCCCTTTCTTATCAGAAGGTGACAATATACAGAGCAAAAGTCTTCGGGTACCTCACACAGCTGTTAAATACAGCAGTTATTGATATATCCCCTTTGCTAATTGGGGTTGGTTATAGTCTCCTTTTATACACAGCAGTTCTACTGTTGGTTACAAAATGCTTCCCACATGACACTGTCTTATCACCTTCACTGCTTCTGGAGAGGTTTTGAGAAATGAGTCATGGTGTGGTATGTCCTACTTAGGATACATCAGATGTTGCTTTTTACAAGGTGCTTCCCCAAGCCTTTGACTTTCTTGAAAGAAGATTAATCAGAAGTGGAATCACCTGAAACCATTAATTATCTTTAAAAATGTGTCTTTCTCCTGGGAAAAATAAATGGAAGAATGCTTTTCCCTGTGTTTTTAAAAAGCTGCTATATATTATTTGTAACTGAAAAGAATAAGTAAGTATATAGTTCCATCCCTGCTGTTATGCATCCGTTAAAGTGAGCAGATAATTACACTTTAGATCTATCCATACTCTATATAATCATTAAATAATTATATTTTTATATAGATGTACAATAAAATTTCTTCCATACCCATTACTGTACTTATTAACATATGGTATTTCTTCCTTGATCCCGAAAGGAATAAGAATATGAGCTCTTTGAGGCACTAGTCCATATGTATTTATAGCAGTAAGGAGTAGAACTGCCAAAATGCATTAAATTTTCTGTTTCAGCTTTCAGAGAAATCAGTGAAAGGTTTCTGCTTTTAGCGCTGATTTTGTCTTTGCAGTGAGATTGTAAAAGGCATAACTGGCCCTCTGGATTTGATTTCATAAATACATTTCAAACAGAACTGAATTCACGTGGTCAGCAAAGTTACTGACAGACATATTCACTATGTGAACTGACTTCTCCTAGCCCTGTATTAAGATAACACTCATTCCTTTCCAGTAACATGGTTAGCAGTGTTTGTATGTCTACCTAAAATTAAAGCAGTTGAATTTCCACAAAGCATTAAGTTCCTATCAAATGTCAAAGGACAGAGAAATCTAAATATCAGAATATCAGACAGAAATGTAAGCACTGGTGCAGAACACCTGCAGCACACAGCAAACAGTAATTTACAGGTCATCAAAAGTATGCACACATATATTCTGTTTCATGCAGACATAAAAGCTAATTCCACTTTAACAAGTTTCATGTAAATATAAAGCTTCACAGTTGCATTTGCAAGTTGTTGACCAAGTCAACATAAAAAAAATGTACAAAGCTTTTATAAATCAAGGCAAAAGATGCCTAACTGATAAGAAAGGCTGTGAATTAATTCTAAGGCAGCTGGCTCCTAGAAGGAATGAGAAATGCAAACCATGAAAAGCAAAAAAAAAGCTACAGCCAAATGTCACTGTCTCTTACTGCTGAGCTTGTGAGGGCTTTTCAGGCAATGCAAGGGAAGGACAGCCTGCCCCACCTGCGGGGCGCTGCCAGCTGGTCAGCCGGCTCGACAGCAGCGAAACAGAGACTCAGGATAAACAGTAAAAGTAACTCAAGTTACACTGCAAAAGGCTTGGATCCTTTCAAAAATATTAACGTGCATCCATCAGCATTTTTAAACATTTGCTTATTTAGGCAATCAAGACATTGTTTTGATGGTAGAAATAAAGGGAAGGCAAGAACGCAGCATATGCATTTCTCCTCTTGTATCAGTGCCAGCCCAATTTAGCAGCCATGATTTAGCAAAGGCTTTTTCCCACCCTTTCCTCAGGAAGCCCCACTGTGGGCACCTACAGCACTTGACAGCAGCTCGTTTTGGATTCGTGAGACCCACTGAACAGTAGCTGCATAAGTATGAATGGCATGAACCATTTCCCCTTCTACTGCTAGAGCTGATGCTTTATTGCCAAGCATATAAAATAGCATACTTTATTAAAAATGCTGTTGATAGCAGAAATAGTTTTATTGTTGTGTCACAGTCACAACAAAAACCACTTGCAAGGCACTTATCCTAGCTCTGTCTCCTCCTGCTCTTAGCTGGAGTAGCATTTCTGGCATATTTCTGGGAAGTCTGTCCATCAGGGACACAAATGGTGCATTTTCTGTAAGAGATACGTTAACTTGTGTAATTCAGTATAAATTTCCACAGACTACTAATCTCATTTTTTATCATGGTCATTCCTGTGGTACCTAACCCATGCTCTGCTGCTGTTGTTGTTGTTGTTGTTTTAATTTGAGGAGTGACTTTTCCTCTGCATAGAAGGAAGAGTAAAAGTGGTTATAAGACATGGTGAAGGTGAGGCGATAGGAGCACAGAAGGTAAACAGTCAGAATCCTGCAGCTCCTGCCTCAGTGATCGGTTTGCTCAGCCAAGGAAATCCAGAAGCTGATTCTGGGTTGTACACAATAGCCGCAATCTATTGTAACAACACATGTGGGAAGACTACTGTTGTGAGGAATGCACTGTGCCTCTGCATGTTGTCCAGGGTGCTTGGTGCAGTGTGCCACGGCAACAATGCTGCCAAAACTGACTTGCAAAGAATCGCCCTCTGACAGCTTTGTCTCCCAACAACTGTAGAGCTGTCAGTTCATGGGAATTCCTCCTTCTCTGCAGGATGCAAAATGCCAGCTGAGGAAACACCCAGATCATTCTCCCATAGCAGACAAAACAAATATTGTGTTTCCTCTGAACCAGCTATATCTAGAATTTATCTGACCCTATAGGATTCTGAGATAGCACGGGTTCAACTCAGGCTAGAGAAAATGCTAACCCCCAAAAGGATTTCTCTACAGGCTGGCAGATGCACTGTTGATTTATGCCATCCAGAAGAAATCCTGGATGGCATAAATGGTCTCTTCTTCCAGAAGTGATCTGTTATGTAAAGAATAGATGGCAAACAAATCTGTTAAGCATTTGGGAAATGTAAAGCACTTGGGAACCTGTCCATGCAGTGGGGTGAAGTGACTTGTTGCCTGCCTAATGTCTTCAGCTTCTGTAAATGAAGAGCCCAGACACTTATTTAGTAGAAATACCGACTCACTGAGTCACTGTGGTTTTTCACAGTAGAAGAGCAGAAAGAGAAAATTTCTGACAGCTACCTGGGTGAAAACCCCTTTGAGTTGCTGTTTGTGTATCTAAGGCATGATTAAAGTACTATTTTTCTCTTTTATGGCTGTGAGTAAGACCTGGTTGTGTACCTCTTCTAAGAGAATGATCCATTGATCATAATGGGAGCTTTTCCAGCAGATCAGTGTTGATAATGGTGTTTGGCTGTGCAGTAGGTGCAGTTTTCTATCAAGCTGAAGAAATCAATTACACTTGTATTCCTTTTCAAAAGTGCCTCCCCATCCTTCTGGTACAGATTCCCTTTGTTATAGTGGGATGTGCTGGTGACTGAATGGTTCAGTTGCTGTCTTGTCCTGGATTTTCACTCTCTGGAGTTTCAGATAGTATTTCACTAACAGTATGAGAGATGTCCAATTAAGTTTTAGGGACAGTGGTGACGTTCCAGCATTTCCAAGCAATGGGAAATGTTTTCCAACTTTGCAGCTGTCTATCATGCCTGAGCAATTGCCTCTGTGGTATGCATTTGTATTCAGCAGTGATCCAAATTTTCCTTTGTCATGGTCACGCAAACCGGTCAACAGCAGTGGCCATCCCTGACCTTCAGTGACCCAGGTAAAGGTTATGCATTTTCTACTGGGCACATTAGACTGATCACTACAAAGCTGTTTTCACTAAAACAGTAGAATCCAGTGTCAAAATGATAATTGAATCACAGCACTGGAAGGGACCTCTCCTTTTCCATTTTTCTTTCTCATATTTGGCTTTCTGCTCCTGGTAGATGTTTCTTCTTAAAAACACCAGGGTGTTACAGTGTGCACATTTGTGTATACCAGGGTGTAGAGAGGCTGCACATTTTTACCAGGCAATCTTTTTCTCTGCTCTTTATTGTTAGAAAGTTTTCTACACTTTTCCTTGATACAATTAAGGCCTGTTGCTTGCCTTCTTCCTTGTGGAAATTACTCCTTTCATCTTTGTAGTAATTTTTTACATAACTGCAGACTGTTCTCAAGTTGTGGAGTGGCAAAAAAAAAACAACTTACTGATATGCTACTCTTTTTTTTTCTTTTTTTTTTTGTCAAATGGACAACATTTCACTCTAGGTGTCAATAACTTTTAAACCATGTCTCCTGTTTCAGTGCCTATTTCTTTCTCCAAAAGTGTATGTACTGTTCACAAATGCACCTCCAAGTACATTTTGCAAAGCAATTTTCTCCTTCCTGTCACTGCCAGCAGATGACTCTGTGCAGTGTAGTCACAAAACACCTGGATTTGCATCCTCCTCTGTATGAAGCATTTTCTCCTTTCCAAATACAGCTTTCTGTGATAGTGCTTAAGTGGTCTGCAGTCCATATTCTAATAAGAGCATGGTTTTCATTGTTCTGCATTACTTCCATAGTGTGACACAGCTTTTTTCTTTGCTGTGGGGGCAGCTTTGTTCTCTTTGTTCTTTTTACTAGCCTCTCCAGCAGGAAGTAGTTACTGAAAAATACTGGATATTCAACAAGGTAGGCAGTGTTTAAATACTGTGTTGGTGCCTGTAGCTGCACCTATTTTGTATTAATGCATATGATGAATTTTAACTACACACCCATAAGACTATGTGAAAACATTCTATTTTAATTTGTGAGTAAACTGATATTTTGATGATCTTATTATAAATATACACAATATTGCTCTGGGTACATCTGTTCCTAGATTGTTAACAATGCCTTTCTATTCACCATGAATAATAGAACAATAATCACAATCAGAAAACAGATCTTAATTTGTATTTAAACTGCACCATTTTTTACATTTATGGGAACACAAATGACTTTTTTAGTGTAGTCATTAATTCCGAAACCTTGTTTAAACAGCTGATATGTATTTCCAACACACAACTGTGTGCCTAGCATGCGCTGTCTCACAGCACTGTGCCTCACAAAGAGATTCTCCAGCCTTGTCTCCCATAAAGGAATGGAGAAGCTGTCAGAAGTGATATCTGACCAGCTCCCAGGGAGCAGCTGTGGCCAGCTGAGCTGGGTTGGTGACTGTGCCTCTGGGGCAAGCCTCACTGTCCCGGAGAGCATGTCATGTGGGTATGAGATCACAGTGCAGCATCACCTCATACGCTATCGTTTCAGTGAGATCTAAAAATTGTCACTTACAAATTCAAAAACACCTGTATTGACTATAACTTTCCAATCCATTGACTGCAGGAAAAAATATTTTCAATACATTTTCTGATAGGAAGGCTGGAAAGTTTTAGAATAACTGGACAGTAGCATTTTTCCTTCTGGCTAAAAGTAATGCTAACTAAAAGAAAACCAAACTGTGCCAATGGCTATATCTCAAATATGTAATAAGTCCAAAAAGGCTTTAACAATGGTGAAAGGATTACATATTATACCTGTGACAGCGTGGCCAAGGCAGCTGCTGAGTTCTGTCCGAGCTCTGAAGGGAGAACACAGCTCTGTGTGCTAGGAGGGTCCCCTCGATGACCGACACTTGCAAAAGCCTCGCCAGCAAAAGCAGAGCTGGAAGGAAAACTCATATTCCTTCTATTTTCCTGTCAGCTCTGGTGAGGACAGACCTTGGAGACACTTGGGCGGCTTGGGAGCAGGAGCAGTACAGCTGGTGCTGTGGATGCTGCCCGTGGCGCAAGGTCCGGCACAAAGCCTCATTTGGCTGCTGCCCCGGAGACAGAGATGCGCCCTGGCAGGGGCCGGCCCTCCTCCAGGATAGCCTCCAGTCAGGGCAAAATGGGAAAACGAAACCGGGGAAGGGTTTGCTTTAGGGAAAAGCGTGTGAAATCCTCACTGTTTCGGTCCCGAAGGTGGAGCAGAACCCCGGTGTCCCTCCTAGTGCACAGAGGTGGAAACCTTAACAGTATACAGGAGTGGGAGCAGGCGGACACGCTGCCGGCCAGCGTCCTGTGAAAGCCATGGCAAGGGACTCGGCTGAGCTTGTTTCCTTAGCATTTGGAACTGCCCTTGTCATGGGATAGTCTTCCTTTGGTCACCCACATGAACCGCCTGGTCTTCAGCTGTGCCACCAGGGAAGGCGAAGGCAGCGGAGAACGGTTCGCAGGTGGCCAAGCCAAGGCACCCTCGAGCAGGAGGGTCATCAACCTTCCCCCTGCCCCCCACTGCAGCTGGAATGGATGCAGGAGCGGGGGTTAGCACGCTGTCAGCCCCGACACAGCTCCCCGGGAACGGGGCCGCGCCGCCCGCCGCCCCTCAGGCCACACG
>VWZN01011488.1:59803-116433 GCA_013396955.1 Regulus satrapa | reverse complement strand
CGGCCCCGCGCAGCGGCCCCAGCCCGGCGAACGGCGCCGGCAGCTGAGCCCGCCGTGCCGGAGAGCGATGCTCGGCTCCTGGAGACGTGGGCTAGTGGATGGACGGTGTAAACTATGACTCATCTATTCTGGGGCGTGCGGGCTTTCGCTCCGTGTCAACTTGCCCCCCCCCTCCCGTCCGGCGCGGTGGGTCGCTGGCGGAACCTGCGGGTTTGNTTCGCTCCGTGTCAACTTGCCCCCCCCTCCCGCCCGGCGCGGTGGGTCGCTGGCGGAACCTGCGGGTTTGTGTCCGCGGTGCCGCCCTGCTCAGTCCGCGAACCCCATATTCAGTACACGTTGAACCCAAGCTCACCCCCAGGCAGTGCATCACTAGTGCCTCCGATAATTGTGTCTACTGACCCGTGCCCAAGAGCTGGTTTGTGTTCTCCAGGCAGTGCATCACTAGTGCCTCCGATAATTGTGTCTACTGACCCGCGCCCAAGAGCTGGTTTGTGTTTTGGTGTGATTTGGTGTCAGCATTAATGCCCTTGAGCCCGATGTCACCTTCCCTGTGCAACAGTTGCAGTCCCCCTGCATGTATGGGGGACGCAGACCATCTCATTGGAGAGAGGTGTGGAGGATGCACACCCACAGGAGCCTTACTTAGGATCTTATACTTTCTTAATGTCCTCAGCCCATTCATAAACTACTTCATCAGGCAGTGCATGCCTTGAAGTGCCACCCAGTTATCTCCTCAATGGGCAGCGACAGCCTCCCTTCCTGTAGGCACCTTTTAACATAATCCTCCTCACGTCTCTTTCAGTTCCCATCTTTGGTACCATCGTGTGTTGTGGGATCCAGAGGCGTGTGCTGTTGTGCCTGTGGGACAGGCAGCTAGCTCTACTACAGCAGTAGCTCCTCTTGGCCTTTGAGAGCAATAACTGAGTGCTGCGCTTGGTTTAGGTGTTTTTTGCATAGTGTCTTTCTCTTATAAATTGCAAAGTTTTCTTAAATTCTCCCCAATATCTGAGATACTGTGTACAAGTTGTTCATGTGCACTTCTTGTGCACAACCATGTGTATTTACTCTTTGTAACATACATGAATGCTCTTTAAGGTGACAACACCAGAGTAAAGTGTTTGCCACGTGCCCCTCTCAGAAGCAGCTATTTCTTAGCCAGAATCAAAGTGAGTTTTCACTGGTCCTTCCCATGACACACCGGTACCCAGCTCTGTGAGTCCTGCTGCCATTAGTACCATTTCCCCTTCAGGAGAAGGGATTTGGTCCTTTCCATGAGTGACTTGTCCAGACAGAGTCATGAACAAGAGAGAGGAAGAGCTTTCAGGCATAATTTGAACATTCTTTGTGTTCTTGTATAATGGAGCAATCCCTCCCTTGAGTTTTGTAGGAAGTAAAAATAAAAAAATGACTGTACAGGTATCCTTTTAAAGCTATAACAATGCATGACAGTGCAATGTAGTGCTTATCTGAAAATTTAACTAATATTTACAACCATTCTTCATCCTGGTAACATTTTTACAGCAGTGTCTTATGGAAAGGGGGAGAAGGTGCTCATTTCTGCAGGATGCTACCTGCCTGTTCCTGATCCCTTTCCTCTGCAAGGCATCCTCCCCTTCCCTACATGGTTATTGTCAGTTTTGTTTAGCTGGAGGGTTTGTGTTGAGCAGTAACTGACCAGGATGTCATTTTGAAAACAGTGAATTGGCAAAGGCTTTGGAAAGCAGGAATGCACACATGCCTACCCAGAGCTCTGTATGCCTGGCAGAGGGCTTGATGTGTGCCTTGGGAAACATCTATGATAATGTCACTTTCACAGAACCCCCCCAGAAAGAGTTGCAGGTTGTAGCTGCATGAGAGGCTATTTCCTATTGTACCCAAAGCTTCTCTGCTCTTATTGCTGCCTCCGGCTTTGGTTCTGGAGGTACCAACCACAGGTCTCAGGAAGTCCAGGCACTGAGGTATGTGGGCACCCTGGGCTGAGGGAGCCCAGCACCTGCTCCTGACCCTCCTGCTAATCCCAGTGAGTGTCTGTTAGCAGCCTCCCAATGTATTTTTTTGAGGTTTATTGTCCATCTCTGAATTCCCCATTGAAATAGTTGCTAGAGTCTGGAGGCAAGTTGATGTTGCTGCAGGGTCTGTCCTACCGTGTGCCCTGTCAAATGCCTTTATCGGTGACCTGGAGGAGATTGAGGCATCTTTACTGAACTTTGAGTGGCAGCAAACTGGGGCAAGGCTGAGAAGTTTTACCCTTAAGGTCAAGGGGCTGACCTATGGAGACCTCATGGTTGAACGAGGACAAATGCAAAGTGCTGCCCCAGGAGAGGAAGGATCCTGCGTTGGTTGGCTTGGTCAGCCTGTTATGAAAGTGAACCGAGGCTGTTGCAGCGCGCTGTCGCTTGTACTGGTGACAGGGAAAGAGGGTGGATGCAGTCTACGTAAGCACCGGTTTCTCAAACTGCAATCTCCTATTCTTTTTATGTAACATAAGTGCAAACCCATGAATATTTTAGTAGTACAGTTGGCGTATGCTTGGCTTAACCCAGTGAAGCCCAACTCCTGATCGTGCTGTCTTGACCTGAGCCTCCCTATAAGGCAGGACTCAGCTGGACTTGTCTTACTGGTCTCTTAACTATTACATGTATTTTTGTCCAGAGCGGGTAGGGGCAGTGGAGGAAGGAAAGGATGAGGGAAACAAGGTCGTAAGGCACCACTTCTGCAAATAATTAATTACAATTAAGTTTTTGTCCAGGATATTTGCCAAAGATGCATGTGGTAGATTGGGCTCTGGAGCCTGATCAGACCAGTGACAATTGAAGAGCACAGGGGGTTGCTGAGGTGCATCCCAAACACAACAGCCTGGTTGCATGCACAGCTGGAGCAGTGCTGTTTCAGGTGTGTTGTGCCTTCTGATAAACTGTCTGCCTCATGCATTAACTGAACTGTACTGTCTTCATCTCCTCTGTTTCATGCTACTGAAAACCTATAATGGAGTATTTAAGAAGGATGTAGCTTTTTCTTTCACTGACTAGACTCCTTATTAAGAAGGCTTGTCACCAATTATGGTAACACCATGTAGTAGACAAATTTCTGCAGTAGTTTGTAATAGCATTGATTGAGCTTTCAGGCTTTATAGATATTACTTATTCCCCCCGCAACATTGGATTCTTTACTGATTGTCTGGAACAAAACAAAATAAAATCTAGGGTTATGTCTGTTCTTGCTCCAAGTTATTGTAAGGAGAAAAAAAGAATTGAATTAAATTTGGTCATGTTCAGGCAGCGCTGGGAAAGAGCCCAGTATTTTCTTAGTAAAGTAGAAAAATTATTCATGCGTTTAATGATTTGTTTGCAAGTCAGACTTATTTCAAGGCGTTATGTTTCTGTGTTATCAGCTTCTGAACTCATTTTAAAATTCATAGTTTCTGTGGAGTTTTGATTTGGCAGAATGGTAAAGGCTTTCGAAGTAAGCCAAAGGTAGATTGCTAACATGTCTAAGCTGGTGTTTTGCTTAGCTGTGTGCAGTCACTAGTGCACTTGATGCTTTAAGTTGAGTAAGTCCAGTGGAAATGTTGTGATCACTGATCAGATTGCCAGTTCCAGCACCTTTTGTTCCAGCACCTTTTGTTCCAGCAGTATGTTCTCAATCGTTCATTCCTTTAGTATACACTCTCAACGTCACCTTCTGCATAGAGCAGGGTTAGTTGCTGTGAAGTGCCCTCATCAGCACATTGCTCTTGCTGCCTAGGTTGTCTTAATCTGCTTGGGATAGCACAAAACAGCATTTCTACAATTTCTGTGCTTATGCAGACAGATGGAAACCCAAAAGCTCAGCAAAATGCACCCACAGTGACCTGGCCTCTTCTCAGCTGCCACATGCGGAATGGAGAATTAGCTGGTGCTGGGAAAACTACAGGAGCTGCCGCAGAAGAGCTCAGTGTAATTTCCTTCCTTAGTTAAGAGGAAACTTCTACCCAAGTCTTCTGTTATTCCCTACTCCCCCAAGACACGCTGGGAACACCTGTGACTGCATTCATGTGGTATAGGATGGCTGGTCCTTCAGCAGTGAGGGACAGGATGAGCAGCAAAGGAGTATGTTTATCAAATCCCATCCTCTCAACAAGAAGTGGAGAAACCACCTAACTGCTTTTTCAACGTCTCTGGGTACCTCTTCCCGAGTCTACTTGCTGTGTGGCAGGATTTTTCCACCGTAGTGCTTCTGCAGAGCTTCCAGCTGTGCTGGGCCAGGTAACCTGCTTCTCAGTGCTGAGCACCCTCAGCTGCCACCCCTCGCACCCTGTACAGCTTCTGCAGGGCTGTGTAGCTGTGTATGAGCCATAGCTTGCAGGGAAAATTCTCAGACCACGAGTTGGAGGCTTCTAAAAAAAAAGGCAGAAGGCAAAAAGAGTTTCCTAGGTTATTTATGTATTGTATACAACGAGGTAATACAGTGTAGCTGCTGCTAAATGCAAGACACTTTCTTCATTCTCTCTGTAGATATAGATGTTCCTGCAGGTTAATGATGTCTGTTTCAAAGTAATAGAAAAGCTAGGCTCAGGAGAGATTTAAGGCTCTGCTGGCTCCTGAACTTAATTAGGTTATGGGGGTTTTGTTTTACAGCATATACCAGTAAAAGTGAGCCTGTATTTAGAATCATAGAGTCCTTTAGGTTTGAAAAGACCTTTAAGATTGTAGAGTCCAACTGTTAAGCCAGCACTGCTGAGTCCACCACTAAATCATGTCCCTAAGTGTCCCATCTATGCATCCTTCAAATACCTCATGGGATGGTTATTCCACTACTTCCCTGGGTAGTCCAAAGCTTGACAACCCTTTCAGTGAACAACTTTTCCCTAACATCCAATCGAAACCCCCTGGTGCAAGCTGAGGGCCTTTCCCCCTTGTTCTGTTGCTTGTGATTTGGGAGATGAGACCAATTCCCACCTCACTACAACCCTCTTTCAGGTATTTGTAAAGTGATGAGGTTCCCTCTGGGCCTCCTTTCCTTCAGGCTGGTCTCCCCAGCTCCCTTAGCTGCTCCAGACCCTTCCCCAGCTCCACTGTCCTTCTCTGGACTCACTCCAGCCCCTCAATGTCTTTCTTGTCCGGAGGGGCCCAGAACTGGACACAGCACTCAGGGTGTGGCCCCACCATTGTTGAGCACAAGGGGATAATCCCTGCCCTGCTCCTGCTGGCCACACCATTGCTGACACAGGCCAGGATGCCATTGGCTTTCTTGGCCACCTGGGCACAGCTGGTTCATGTTCAGCTGCTGTCAACCAGCGTTCCTGGGTCTTTCTCCACTGGGCAGCTTTCCAGCCACTCTGCCCCAAGGCTGTTGTGCCACTGGGGTTGTTGTGACCCAAATGCAGGGTCCAGCACTTGATATTGGTGAAACTCATAGAAGTGGCCTTGGCTCATTGGTCCAGCCTGTTCAGATCCCTTTGGACAGCCTTCCTACCCACAGGCAGTTCAGTAATGCCTCCCAAGGGACTCAATCAACCAGTCCCAGGCCAACTCCCACAGGGATGCTCAGTGCTGCTGGCCAGCCCTGGGGGAAGAGCAGGCCACTCCCTGCAGGCCAGCTCGGGGTGACAGTGTGCTCCCACCAAGCTCTGTCTGGGCAGCTCGGTCAATCATGTGGGTGCAGAGCTTAGCAGGGCTGTGGCTTTCTGCTGGGTGGGTACCTTTGCTCCCTGGTTGAGCTGGCACTGTCAGGAATCTGCCTCCTTTCCATGGAGGATTAGCACTGGCTGGTCACTAGAGAAGCAAGAGATTAAATGTTTTATTGACATTTTAAATAATTAATGTTTCCTTCAACTGTCACACAAATTGTGATGGTCTTTAATGTTTTCACTGACTCCTTTGCACGTCTTTATTCTGCTTTACCCTTGACGACCACCTTGGTGTTCGCCCTAGAAAACTCATGATAGAAAGCACAGAAGTTACTTCAGAGTAATTGCTTAGTACTTAAAACAGCAGGTAACTGAACATGGGCAAACACTTCACATGAAAGCTGACAAAAACTAGAGATGGCACTAGGTACCTTTCCACCTTCATGTTAGATTGGGTTTTTTAAGACCTTTCCCGTTCTGTGCCAAGCCACACATATGTGCTCCTTTAGTCTATCTTTTTCATCATGTTCACTGTCTAACCTCACAGAGTGAAAGTGTGCAAGATACTGTCAGCATCTTATTTTCTGTCATACTGAAAACAAGTTGAGAAGTACCAGTCAGACTTTAGATAGGATGTATACCTGAGTTTTCTTTGGGCCTATAATTGGCAAGCCCAAATGTAATAATCTTGTACAAAGTTAGTGTCACTTGCAGGCTTTCTCCAGGATGATGGGTGATGCCCGTCATGGATTACAGAAGGCAATGAAGTAACTCATCTGCATCTGTGTTTTCTTTTATCATGTCAATAGCTTTAATTTTTGGTGTTTTCTGTATTAGTATATAAATTACCTGAACAGCAGGCAATAGAGGAGAAAAATTTCTTGAACAGTACTAAGAAGTTTTTAAAAACCCAGTCATTTAGGTAACATCAAGTAGAGCTTTACCAGGAGCCAATGCAGTTAGCAGTATACATAGGAATGGATGTTTTAGCTTCCTAAAGCAGACATTTCAAAAGTCATCTGCTTCACAGTTAAAGTAATGCCTTTTGGTTTGGGCAGGGGTTTCTTTGGTCTTAAAGTTCATAGCTGATTTAGCTCTAACCCTGCATTAATCAGGCTAACACTTTGGGTGAACTGGCTATGCCAAGAACTGTGTTTTTCATTTTCAATTTTCTTCTGTGATCCCCAATTTAATGAAAATGTTAGGAAGTAGCTTCTAGTCAGATCAATATGAGTGGACTGTATTCATTATAATGGGTTTCTATCTATAGAACTGTAAAACAATCTTTAAGGACGGTGTAGGAGCAGCTTGAGTTTCATGCTTTTCTAGTAGAAGCCATATTTAGACCTTGTTATTGAATTGTGATGTCAGGATTCTCAGAAATATCCCAGTTGCTGACCAGGAGATTAAAAAAAATCAGAACCCAAATTAAATGCCTCTTCTTTAATCTCTTGTGGACACTTGATTATTATTGTGCAAGCCTGATGTCAGCTTCTGTACTTTGTTAATCACTGTTCCTTGGTAAGCTTATGGTTCAGTGCAAATGCTAAGTGGTTAAAGGTTCCAAATAACCATAAGCATTTCCTCCAAGTAGAAAGATCTTTTGCTGCTACTCTGATTTATACATATGGCTTGGAGCTACCCTGATCCTCCCTCAAGAACTTTCTGCCTGGACTTTTGAATTGAACCTAAATAGTTAATGTTTTGTAGGTTTTTGTTTGTGTATTTTAGGTTTTTTTTGTAAACGCCTTACTTAAAAGCATTGTAAGAACTTGTTTACCACAGTCACTTCTGGAATTTTGGTTTTAAGATTTAAAGGTGAATTTATTCATAACATCCCCAGTATAGTCTGCCTGATCACTTAAACTTCTTGTCTCCCATCATCCTGGCTGATCTCAGCACTGATATTTTTCATTAAAATAAGCACATGCATTTCTACCACGATTACTGGCTATTTTGAAGGGATTCTGGAGCAGGTGCTCTGCCTCTGCTGCAGGCTCATCATGCCTCTGCTGAGGATGCTGTGGGAAGTGACTGTATAGCAAGTTTTAACTTGCAGTGCTCCATTCATGCTGAATATTTAGCGAGCTTGGCAGCTCAATCTAGGAAAGTAGTGTCTGTGCTTGTGCTGTTCAGTTTTCAGAGGATTTCTTTTCTTTGTCAAAAGTCTCCTGGTAGAAAGGATCCTTAAATGCTGACCTGAAGTGGAAGTTATGTATACAAAACAGTCTTCATTAATTATAAGGTACGCCGGTACACACACACACATCCGTGTAGAAGTCATTGTTTATGGCAGGCTTGCCAACCGAAAGTTGTGACTACAGAAAATATGTTTCTACCAAGAAATAAATTACTGTAACTGTCGGTAATTACTGATCATTCACTCCTTTGAAAGATAAATCATTCTGCTTTTTCTGGTATTTATTATAGAAACATATCCCTGATCAAGTTTATGGTGTAAGAGGGCTTCACTCTTGGTGTCAGATCAGGTCAGTCACAGTGATAGGGTGAAGATAAATGATGTACCCACAACATCAGGCCACAATATTTTTTATTACTGCCCCTTTTATAGCAGTATTAGGAGTTTGTCTTCTGGGGGGGAAGTGAAATGAGATGTACCCGAGTCAGGTCTTGCATTCATCCAAGGCCAGGGATCACCTACACCGCTCTAATGTGCTGTTCTTCTGTCACTTGGAGTCAATATTACAACTACGCAGGTAGATAAAAATCAGTTCATTCAAGACTTGCAGAACTCATTTTCATGTCAATAGAGATTCAGTATTTGGCATCATCTTTAAAATGCAATTGTGGTAATTTGTTTCTGGAGGGTTCATTATGTGTGTTAATAGTAAAGGATCTGGCTATCCGTGTGTGTCTCCAGATGCCAACTGAAGTTCTCTGGCAAGATGAAATAATGTATCTCAGCTCAGTCCCAGCTGGCCACTGAAGCAAACCAAAACAAAACTGCTACATAATTGGATACTGTTGACAGTGTTGTGATTGATTTTGCATCTTCTTTGCTTTTTCTGAGGCTTTTAATGTAAAAGCTGTCAGGAAGCTGAATCCTGTATCTCAGAAAGAGTGGTCTTGCAGGATAAGAATTCTGCTTGTGCAAGAGTCTTAGTGTTTCAGTGTGGATGATGTCCTTTGAGCTGCAGGCCAGCAGCCATGGAGATGGTCATCACCCAGGCTAAAAAGACAAGCATTTTAGAGATAAAACTAGTTTTTGGCCTGCTCTCCAGAAATAGCAAGCTATGCTTTTAAAAATAATTTAAATGTTTAGTGGTAAACTGCACACCATGCCTCTGTGTAGAATTAGAGACATTTAGCAGCCCTACAGGAGTTAATTTTGCAAACAGTAAAAGCATTTTGGAGATTTCACCTACCCAAGTACTGGGTGTGCCTGTCATCACTGTGCTTAAAATAGTTAGATGAATCTCATGTTCTTCACAGAGGAGTGGCATGGCTGTTTCTAGTCACTAGGTATTCACTGGAGTTTAATACACTAGTTCATGTCGTGGAACGTTTTAAAAGCCTCTGATGGAAATGCTTGTGCCTGTGCTAGCAAGAGCTGGATGAGCAGTGCTCTTGAGAGGCAAATATGAACTGATAGAAACAATAGATAGTGATGGAGGATGATATGAATGGAATGCATGTATTTTCCAGTAGAAAGGTCTGATTGAGGTTCTTTGGTGAAGTTTGCCAGGTTTTTTTGCAAGGTGGTTTTGGGTGATTCTTGTAGCCACATGTATTCAGAAACTTCTAACTGTGGTGCTTTCTTGGAGTAGAGGATGTTTGACAAGAGGAGGGCACAGTGCTGTCATAACCCTTTTCCACATTCCTTCTGGCTGCAGCAGTTTGAAATGCATGCAGAGAAAGCTGATTTTAGTGTAGGTTTCTAAAAGAAATGAGGCAGACACTCCTTTGGTGTTTGCCTTACTGATACTTGTCCAATGATTCTTAATCCCTTTGATCTGAATTGGTTGCAAGGAAGGAAATTGAAAGATAGCCCCACCACCACCAATGCAGGAAAAGCAAGGCAGAAGTCAGTGTAGGAGGGACACGCTGTCAAAAAAAGGGGTGTGGAGTGACCTGACTGTCTACGTGGGGAAAAGCCCTTGTCAGCACTTTATGCATCATATGGGATGCCGTGTCTTCACTGCTGCTGGCAAGTCCAGCTGTGAAAATCTAATCCATACAAAATGGAGCTTCTGCACTGCCATACAAAAATCTCTTATTTTTATTATCCTTAAAGCAAATGTTTCCGTTAAACTTCATCTCATTCTGGAATGTGATCTTATTGTCATACAATAAACCAACTGGCTTGCCTTGACCACAGAGCTCTGGCTTAGGACAGTCCCTTCTAGATAAGCACGGTGTACCTCCAGTATTGCTGAAAGGCCATTTTCTTGACTTTGCTCAAACTGATTATTCATCTGGACCTGAAATGCTGTGTGAGGTTCTGGTTACCTACTCTAGAAATGTAGAAAATGTGGAAAAGGTGTGTGGTTGGATAAGAAGACCTTGCTGCAGTGTGGAACTGTTCCTGGATGAAGCAACACTAATTAGATAAATGCCTTCAGCTCGAAGTTATTTTGGGTAGGGAAGGGGAGAAATAGGAGAACTCTACAGTACCTCAAATGGTACAGAGCAAATGAACTGGGACTGACAGTATGAAAATGACATGCAGAGAAATACCCGGGCAGCAGATTCCAGCAGAAGGAGGTACTTTGTCCCACAGTGCACAACTGAACTGTCAGAGTCATTGCCAGGATGCTGGGGGGTGCAAAAGTACAGGTGGTGTCAACTATGAAAGAGAGATCCATCAATAGCTGTTTTAACTCTTTGTTCCAGATGCTATAGCTGGCTTTGGAAGTATGTGCATTGCCTCTTACAATAAGCTGGGGAAAATATACTGGAGACAGCAGCACTCTGTACTTGTCCTCTTTGTTATTCTTTCCTTAAGCTGCCAGGACTGGCCGCTGTTGGAGTCAGGCAGCCAGGATATACAGGTCTCTGTGACCCACTTAAGCTGTTCATGTATTATGAATAAGCTGTAATACTGATAGCTGTTTAGCAGACTCATAATGAGTCACTTGCTGTGATCCTGAAGGTCACGAGTCATTCCAAGCACTGGCTGTTTGGCAGGCAGATGCCCTGTCTTAACCTTGCACTGATCTTGCTGGCGTTTTCCTCTCACCTAGCAAGGGAAAACTTGTGTTCAGGCTTTATCAGGGTGTCTGGTGGCATAAGATGGCCCATCGCTAGCACGAGCAATGGGTGGTTTGAAGTCAGATGTTGATTTATTTTGTTCTTCCCTGCCTCAGGATATCCATCCTCAAACAGATAGCAGGAAATGGAACGGTTCCACCATGAAGACAGTCAGAGATACTTTATGTCAACAGTATAAAAGAATTCTGCAGCTCCCCCAGTCCTTAGCAAGTCAGATTAACCCAAAGAAACAGTGCACACTTTGTAAAGCAGAGATTTCTCATTGGGAAATGTTATTTCTAGCTTTTCCACATCAGCTGTGAAAACATACTGCCATCCAAGCTTTGCAAAATGATTCTTAGAAAGGCCTAGCAGTCAACACTTGGCGAATAGAGGTTTAATATATTGAGAGTCAGGCTTAAAGGCTTAATGTTATGGAAGAGAGTGTCCTAGAAGAGCCTTTGCAGAAAGCTGCCAGGGGAGAACAGTCTCCTGTGGACTTTGGGGTCTATTTTGCTGTGGGACAGCTGATGGCAGCTGGATAATCTGCCAGTTTGTGCTGTGGAAATGATTGACAGGTTTTTCCTGAATGACATGTTATAGATTAAATGGGCCTGAAAACACCAGCATTGGTAAGAGAAAATAGGTATTCATTTTCTGAGTGCAAGGAGCCATTTGGAAAAGGTTCCACTCTTTTCTCACCTTATGCTCTGGCTTCACGGATCACTCAACCACAAAAAAATTTAGTTTAGAACTGCTGATCTTTTTCTGCCTGCAAACAGCAGTAGTGGAGCGGTTTCTAGGTGGGTTTGAAGGATGGCAGGCTGCCAGGATGGCATCCATCTTGTATCCGGGATAATGCAGAGCAGCCTGAAAGCCATTTCTGACAGGAGAGCGTCAGACCAGCTCTGCATTGTGCAGAGCTGACTGGAGAGATTTTGCAGGAGCAGGACTAGAGCTGGCGTGGCCAGGGTTGGATGGTGAGCATTTTTCTGTGTTTCCAAACTCTTCATAGACATCAGCCCATTGTGTCGAAGCCTGGTGTAGACCAATGGCATCAGTGATGTCAAACTGGGGTCATGAGAGCCTTGGTGCTGTAGGTGTTTGAGGGCAGGGAAGATGGGCTCTTGTGGTGCATCTCTGCTTTGGTGCCCATCACTTGGCTGCAGTAACTTTCCCAATAGTTTTGCCTGACCCAGTAACTGGAGCCGTGGCTCCCCTGCAGCCCACAGTGCCATGGCTATGTGTCCTGGCCATTCAGATTGACTGGGGAGTAGAAAAAACAAATGCAGGGAAAGGTGAAACAAAGAAAGGTGACTGCTATCCAGGCTCTGAGCTAAGGCAGCAGTGTTTGTGGTACTGATGGGGATGTACTCCCATGATTGTACCCTCTGCAGGCATGTCCTCTCTCTCCTGGGGCTTACTGTTTTGTGTCCTGACTTTGATATTTCCTGAGCATGACTTTATCCTTCTCATCTCTCCATCCTTAGGGAAACTTTGGCACAGATGTCAGCAGCCACCAGAAACCGCCAAAAGCTTTTGTGCAGTAAAAATGTGCTCTGTCCACGCTTCATCTTAAGGACTAAAGGCACTGCTTATAATTCTGCACCAGGCTTCTCTGAATTTAGCCTAGTTTCCACTTTGCTTAGTTTCCTTATCCTCTATGCAAGATTGCTGCGCACAAACCAGAAGCTTAATGCGAGCTTCTTTAGGTCTGCTGGTCCTCTAACATGCAGCAGTAGTCTTAAAATTTCTTGAGAAATGGGTTTGTGTTTTTCTGGATGGAATGTAAACCAAGGGCTGCTAATAATACAGTGTGTAAGGTCTTATTCAGATTTATATAAACCCTGAAACTGTGTCTAAAAATAGTGTATTGTTTTGCATTCTTGAAAGCAGATTCACAAAGTACTATGCTGGACTTCTGGGGAATTGTAAAAATTTTATTAGTCCTACAAAATACACATGGACAGTTATGTTAAATATGATAACACTTGGAATGAACTGCAGCTGTGGTACTAGCAGAAGGCACAGGGTATGGGAATTGTCCTTGAGAGGTGTCCATCAGAGAGGTGCAAGCATCGATGCCTGATGTGGAGTAGGAAGGACTGTGGGGCAGCTGGATGTAGATTTAGCAAATGCTTTCAGACCAGAAGGAGTGAAAGAATAAAAACAGGCAATTGGTGTGTATTCTATATGTTTTGTCAGGTTTCAAGAGAAGGGACTTTTTCTTTTAACTGTAAGGCTTGCGCTTATGACGCAAGTGTGTAAGTAGATGGGGCTCAATCCTGTAAGGTGCCAGTGCTTAGTGTAGAGCTTGTAATCAGTCTTACTAGTTTAAAGTACTTAAACTCCTTCCCTCCCTTGTGTCTGCTTGCTTACCATCTCTCTAAGCTGGTCTCATGGTCATGTTTTTCACTAGTTGCAAGTCTGAGGTAATGTAAGGTTTGAGATGTGGCTGGAGCTTTAAAGTGTTTCTTAGCCTTGAGTACTGACTAGGCGATTTTGGGCTGTGGTGTGGTGCCTGTGGAAGGGTGTGGTTAATAGCACAATTGCATCCACAGTAATCTTAAACAGGGCATGTAGCAATATGAGATATAGCCTACAGTTAGTTTTAAGAACAAGCTGAGTCCACTTGGAGTGGGGATCTTTAAAGAATGCGTAATCCTTGCCCTTTGCTTTTTGCATTCTCTCCAGGGCTGGAAAAGCTGTCACTTCATTGTTGGTACATAAAGCCTCTGATATGTCTCCTTTATGCGTTGACTGCTTGAGTAATGAGATTTTCTGTAGGTTTGCCCCTTTGTACCTGGTAGAAAATGGCTGCACTCATTTAGCTTTTTGGGAAGGTGCTCCAGAAGGAGATGAGGAGGTGACTGCTGTCAAAATCAGCTTTACTTGTCTTGCATACCCTGTCTGGTGCGAGGCAGTAACAGACACAGGCGTAAGTGATAACTCCTCTTGATGAGCTCATCAACACAATGGTTTTAAAGCGTTTTAACATGCCTGAATATGGCTCACACTGTGGTATGTGTCCTCTGACCCATGGCCAGAGCTCTGAATAGCAAGTACAGACTCAGCACCTCTGAAAGTTAGGCTCTTTCCTCCTGAGCCCTCTGCAGGGTTTAGGAGCCCAAAGCAGCTATAAAATCTCATACTTTGAAGTTTGGGGCTCTGTTTCTAAACTTGTCCTAAAAATGTGAGCTTCCTGTCTGTTAGGAGTGGCATTTTCATTTTTCACAAAAAGTGCTCTTGCCCCCACTTCTCCTGCTTCTGCTACTGTAAGAAAGTAAGCATGAGGCAGAGGAGCATGCAGTCACATGCTGGAGGCTGGAAAGGTGTTTGAAAGTATCTTGACTGCTGCTTGTCTCAGCACAGTCTGTAGGAAGCTGCACTTTCAGTGGAAAACTGGAAGAATGTCTGAGGGTCACCCCTCTTGAAAGGAGCCAGGACCTTATACAGTTTCCATTGTGGTCTTTACTTCATGCCAATGGCATGGGCATACATCCAGACTCTTTCTACTGCAAGGTGAGACTTGGGATGAGAAGAAGGTATTTGAGTGCATCTGTATGTGACCCAAATTCTGAATTTTCAGCAAGGCTTTTTCCCAAGCTAATCTGTCAATGGGAATTATATTGGTCCAGCAGTGATACCTTGAAAAACTCTCTCTGAAGTACAGGTGTGAGCTGTAACAGCCTGCAAGTGTCTGAAGTATTTAGTGTGAGAATTAGTCACACTGAGGAATGGCCTTGTCCAGCTGTGGTGCAGGCTTGCATGGTAATTCTATAGCAGAGACCAGAAAGTATGGAAACTCTGCTTGCCTTGGTTGATCATGAGTAGCACTTTGAGGAACATGCATGACAGATCTGTGGGTCTTGCCTGAGACTCCTGTGCAGTTTTCCCCAGCTAGGTCATCTTTATTGAAATGCTTACTGGAAGTATCCCAGGACTCGTGGAAAACCTAATTCAGTGTACTTGGAGGGTCAGTCATTTGTTCTTTCCATAGTATTTGCTTCTCTGGAGCAAATTGCTTCTCCACCCTACTGTGGTGCTGTCCCAAGCTGTTTTCTGGGAAGCAAATTTTTTGGTCATACCTTCAGCACTGTAGTTTCCAAATTCAGTTAATCTCAGTGGAAGCAGTCTTTGAGCATGGAAGCCAACCAGACACCCACGGCAGCAGAGGGAAGAGCTATTTTAAAATTCTAAAAATTAAAAAGTGGTTTTTTCACTTGCATTCCTGGGTCTTGGCCTGAACAAGGAGTAGAGGTGCCAAAATACTGCGAGAGTGTCTGTTGTTGCAGTATGTCTGGCTGAACCAGAGGCAGGAAATTCTTGTGAGAGCCTGTCTCATCAGATTGCCAGCCAGCTCTGAGCCTTGTTGGTTGTGAGTGTGAGTTGGTGAGGTGGGAATGTGGTTGAGAGAAATATTTGAAGGTAGGTAAAATGGTTCATTGGGAGTGATAGCACAGTAGGTGTGTGTGCAGCATGGTGGTAGTTTTCAACATAAAAACAAGAAGTGAATACCTGAAGCAAACTTGCATCACCAGTGGAGGAGGAAATAGAGAAAACTCCCTGTATGGGTTGAGTGCTTCTCTGCCAGAACTGGTCTGCCTCTATGCTCTGCCTTTGGGTCTTCCTCTGGCTTGAAGGGGGCCAAATCCAGCCCTCTGGTTCATAACTTCCTTCTTAAAACTTACATACAGGTCAGGAATTTTTTTCTTGACTCTCCTCTAAAACTTTCCATGTTGTTGTGTGCAGAACTGCCTTGGCAGGAGCAGGGATGCAGGCGCTTCAGTAAGAGTCCCAGAGTTTAAACCCCCTGACCAGAATTATTCCACCTTGGCTCCACTTCAAGACTATTTAAAAGACTGTAGCCAGTCTGTGCTGCCGATTTCAGCATTACTGCTCCTGGTGGAGCTGTTACAGTGGGAGACTTTAAAGAAAAAGGACATAATGGAAACTGATTAGAAAAGTGAAGAAAGTCTTGGGATACAATAAAGCATTGCTTTAAGAAAGGCGGGAGAGTGGGTAAGGTGTGCCCTTAAAAGGCATGCATTCAATCACAGCAGGGCAGGAAATAGCTTTAGGAGAATTTTTTTTCTTTG
Organism: Regulus satrapa; assembly: GCA_013396955.1. Taxonomy (NCBI): domain Eukaryota; kingdom Metazoa; phylum Chordata; class Aves; order Passeriformes; family Regulidae; genus Regulus; species Regulus satrapa. Next base: position 100,515 of record VWZN01011488.1, on the reverse strand, counting down.
GTCCATTCATAACCTGGTTTGTACCTCATTAAATTTCTGTTAGTGCTTTTTTTCTTCTGAAATCCAGGGTAGCTTATTTCCAGTGAAGTCAATGTGAAGAGTCATTCAGCACAGAGCACATGAATCCTTTCGTGCAAACTAAACAAGAGAACCTCCCAGTGTTGCTTTCATGCTAAAGGGATGAGAAGCACATTGAGGATGTGCTGATGATGCGTGCTTTATTTACTTTATTTCCGTGGGACTGCAATAAGCTTCCCAGAAGTGCCTTTTGCAGGGTGCTTGCACTATTTTTCTGTAATTTACTGGATGATCAAATGACAGCCCCTCTGAAACCAGTTGCACTCTTGCCTGTGGTTGCATTAAGCCTGTTAGATTGTTAGAAACTCTTGGTTTATGAAGGAATTGCTATAAAAGCTGCATGGCTTAAGGCATGCCTGACAGAAAAGTGTCCAAGATCTTAACACTGTCAGCCATTCCCTGCTTACCTAACAAATGCTGGACTTACGAACTGTTCTGCAGTGCTGAAATTGGATTCCAGGTAGCTGAAACTGTGCTTCATTATATCCTTTAAGAAAGACAGCTGGGGTTTTGTCTTGCTGATGAAGCCTAATTTGAATGACTTTCCTCATCAAGACCATTTAATTAAAGATTCATTGCATTCTGTATAGTGTAACAGTGAAACACAGAATTGTCCTCCGGGCAGCCAGCTGCCAAAAGGGAGGGATTCGCTGTAGCTAAGATAGGGTAAGAAGTTGTGGGATTAAAATGTGGCAAGATACAGGTTTGAAGCTGGGGCAGAACGGGAGGTATAATGAAGTGTCACTGTGTGTGTCTGGGGCCCTGGACAGAGGGTTAGGTGTGCATCTCTGGGATGTATTTCCCCTGCCTGTGCGTAAAGGGTGGACTTCTTGCTGTCTGCCGCTTTCTAAGAAGGTTTATTGTAGACAAAAGAAAGAGGATGGACTTTAGCAGCCTTTTGCAAAGCTGGTGTGGTTTGCAACCCAGAAGATGGTCAATGGAAGTCCATAAAATGCTCCCAGTTTGTGAGAAGAGCACTGGTTGTTCACCAGCTCCTTGGCTTAGTTTTTGTTCCTGAATCACAACTGCATTTGTGAACAGGAAGAAGAATTGGGTTTGTCAGCTAGCTGTTCAGCAACAAACACTTCCAAAGACACTGAAAACATTTTGTGATGGGATTCTTGGTGATTGGCTCTGCTCTGGGGAAATGCTTCATACAATTCCCTTGGACGGTGCAATGGTGGCACTAGAGCATCCACGCTAAGTTGTAGATCTATCTGCTGCCCCTAGGCAGCAGTGAAGAGTTGTGTTGTTTGGCAGCCATGGGGCATGGGTTAGGGATTTTTTTCTTGAAAAATATGTTTGTGTGGGGTTTATTTATATTTGAAAAGAGGAACAACTAAACTGGAGAAGAGCATTTTGCTATAAATCTTATGAGCCTGGAAAAAATTCAAGGCTGTGATTAAAAAGCTTGTTTGTATTCTTTCTGAAGTGCCTGTTCATCTTGTTTGCTCTGATCAAGAGGGAAAATCTTATATTAACAAACAAACCATCATAAAGCCTACCATTGCTGGTCAGAGCTGCCATTCTGTAAGGAGTCCACTGAAAACCAACACTACTTCTTCTGATCTCAATTCTTTCTGCCTTTTGAGGGTTTTTTGTTTAATTAGATAGCCTTTCTTATTCGGAGCAACAAAACAGTGGATACAGGTTCTTCTCTGACATGAACATTATGGTTCTCACTTGGTTCCTTAGCACCTCTGAAGGTGCTTTGGTTCTCTGCCTCCACGAGCCACCTTGGTGGCCAGGCTTCCCCCTGCCAGCTCTCCTCAAGCACAGCTGAGTACCTGTGCTTCCCTTGATGAGTCAGCAGGGCAGAGACACACCATTTTCTATCTGTCCTTCCAAAATAATGAAACTCTTGAGCTGGAAAGCCGTGGAGGAATCCTTAGTTTCTGTAAGAGTGCTTGAAAGCTGTTGTTCTATGTGCCCAGTGTTTGTTGATGTGACACTGGAGTTCAGCTGCAACTGGGAATGGAGACACACAGTTATATTTTGGTTCTGTAACCTGAGCTTTCCAGAGCCAGTTTGGCTGAGCTGAGGGTGTTCAAAGTTTTTTCAGGGGCCTCAGGATCTCTTGGGTTGTGGTAGGTGACAGTGTGCAGGGAGCTCCATGTTCCTTTTAAAGCTGTAACAGTCAGTATTTGGGGTCTGATTTGGTATAACACAAACCCCCAGTAAATTGGCCTAGAAGGTAGAGCATGAGCTTGTCCAAAGACCAGCACCACTGTTTTTTTCAAGGAAAGATCATGTAGCATTTCATAACCAGCATGAAATTCCTGTGTTGGAAAGCGTGACCTGTCATACATTTTTTTTCTGAGATTTTCTTAATTTTATTTTTAACCAGATGAATGGAAACTACCAGTGTTGCAGGCACAAATGCTGCTCCAGGTGCCACTCCAGGGAAGAGTGGGCAGTTGGAAAGTTAGGTATCTCAAACTTTTCAGAGCATGATCTGAACATAGAAGCTTCAGCTAGAGGTAAAGCAAACAAAAAAAAAAATAGTGTTTTTCTGTTGAAATCTCTGGCATAGTACAGTGACAATGACATGTGGAGCATCTCTGCTAGCATGGGGTTACATCCATTGTGCTCTGTCTTGGGCAGTTTCTTACAGACTGTTGTATGCAATGGGAACTTGCTTTTCCAGGAAATATTGAAAATTATGTGACATCTCTTAGCTTGTGAAAGTTCACTTATCATTCCCATCCCCATCTGAAAGGATCTTGTGGGTACATATGTATGTGTAGCTGTACATATGTATACACAGTGTATGTAATTATGTATATGTGTGGCTCTTTTCATTTCATGACACTGCAGGGGTTCTTTCCTGCTGGGAGCTGCTCAAACATGCTAATGGCTGCTGAGAATTAACCCTGTCTTTGAGAAATATTTGTGCTCATGGTCTTAGGCAGGTCTTAAACCTAGGACTCAAAGGTAGGAAGAATGATGGCTGTAGCTAATTCTCAGAAATAGCATGGTGTTCTTTTAGCCCACCTTTGTTTTTCATCCTTCTCCTTGACTCTATTCCAGGACGTCTTGTGGAAAAAGGAAAAGTCGTTTCCGTTAGCACTGGCTGTTTTTCTTCTTTCCATAGATGTTTTTTTACCCTTCTACTCTCAAGTTAAATGGGAAAACAAAGTATGCAGTATTTCTGCTGCAGAGTTAAATATTGATGAAGATTAAGATGCATTAAAAGACTGAGGAAATTCATGGCTCAGGAATAAAAATAAGCAAAACTCAGAAAATTGAAAAAAATGTTCAAGTGTATGAATAGTTCTTTATCTTTCCGCCTTCCAGCATTACTTCCAATAAAACGTTTCAGCATCTTGATGCAAACATTCCAGTTTCACTGAGCTGGGTACAAGAAAGTGCTGTACAGTAACAGTTATGGGGGGAAAATGTTCTGTGCTATGTTGGTCTTGGACTTCCTCAGAGTATTTTTGTTCCAGATGTTAAATTGCTATTTTTCTTCAGAAGCCTTGTTAAGTTGCCAGAACATTAGATTTTTTTTTTTTTTTGAAGGATTTTCCGAACCCCAGCTGATTATCACAACACACAAGAATCCAAACTTGGGCTTGGCTTTGCTGTGCTGCAGCAGCTGCAGAAAATCTGTGCGAAGGCGCAGGTTTACAGCGCCATCATCGAATGCCCTTATAGGGTAAAACAGGGAGTGAGGGAATTCTGCTCTGCTGCCTCGTACAACGCAGGATTTACGTCAGCCATTGAGTAACATCAAGTTCCCCAAAGCACAAATACCCTCACATACACACTGTGGCCAAGGTAGTAGCAGAGCTCCCAGAAGAGCTAAGCAGAGCAAATCAAGGATGGAAGAAATTCTATCCCGTCTGCCTCCATCCAGGCAAAGGATGATAGTTGAGCATAGCAGAGGCAAAATCAGTCCCTGGTGTATTTTGTTTCTAGATGTAAGATCACTTTTTGTAGCTGATGGGATGTGGTGGTGCTGTAGTACATGGCACAGATTGCTCAACGGAAGTCAAAATGCCCCCTGTGACTCCTTGACCAAGGCGCCTGTGCCCCGGCTCCCCCTGGCCCTATTGCTCACATTCTTTTCAGCCCTTTGATCTAATCCTTATGGAAATAGATGGAAAAATCTCCTAAGCTCTGTTTTGTCTAGCGAGTGTTGTCAATAGGAAACTTCTCTTTACAAAAGCAATAAATGGATAAGCACCTTCTACTTTGTACCTGCTTCTCTCCTTACCTGCCTGATTTTTGTCTTTGTGCATCTACAGAAATCTCAGCTATGGTATTTTTGCACTTGATGTGTCTTCCCAAAAGTTGCAGTACCTCCCCTGCTGCCTTCGTTTTGCTTTGAAGGATTGTCAGCCCATATGAGCAGAAACCTGTGAATACCCTAGTATTAAAGACAGCATGGAGCTCAATGTGTTCAAATTCTTTTCCCTAACCACAGTCCTCTTTTTAGAGGTAAATTCTGCCAACCAACTTGGTCGACACACTCCTCTGCGCCAAAGAAAGCTTCTCACTTAGCCAAGCATATCTTCTGTACCTGGAGAAGGGCTGCTTGAGGCTGCCTTCTCTGGGACAGATCCCCAGTCTGCTGGTGGCTGGGACGGCACTGGGCTGCCAGGCCACACTGCCGAAGCGGTGAACAGACTTAGCACCCGGCAGTGTTTCGCTGTCTTGGGTCAGCGCCTGCTCTGCGAGGACGGTGGTGTTCTTTCCTGGGAGCGACGTGGGGTCACAGCACTCGTGTGTGCCTGGGATGGAGGTACCGGTGGGTCTCCCACAGAGTGGCACCAGGTTGTCCCCTGTCTCACGAGAGAACCACAGAACAGGGCCTTCGGAAAAAAAACTGCAGAGAAATGTGGCTAAGTCTGTATTTTGAAATGGCATTTTGTTTGGTGGCTGCCAAGAGAGTGGCAGCTTGAGGCAGTTAGAGTAGGAAGATAACAGTGTCAGCTCTCTTCTGTTGTCAGTATTATGTCTCAAGGAAGGGATGATGAAAAATAGAGTAAAAAATATGAGATATGAGCAGATGCAATGGCTAAATCACCATAAAATAGGCTGAAAAGCTTTTCAGATCACTGGAGCTGAAGTTTGTGCCAGAGATCCAAAGGACCCTTTGCTGTAATGGCTTTAAGATGAGACTGGGATGCTAGGAGGGGGGTTGTCCCCATCTCCTGGGACCAGGCACTGTTACTCACAAGGGGCTTCACTCTGGTGTCTGGTGTGCCACAGGAAAAGCTCTGTTCATGAGTCATGCTTATAGCTGAAAGGGAAGAGTCAGTGACTTATCCTGTGTCACTCTGTGCCCTCTCTGTGTGGGTCTAATCCCAGCAGAGTTTTTCTGGTTTTGTTTATTTTTTTGATAGTATTTCGTAAAGAATTTTCTTAAGTCTGATTTTGTGTAGTGAGATAGCCACATGGAAACTATAGAGGAAACTCTTCCAGAGGAAAATCTGAACCTTGGAGTGAAAACTGGTCAAAAAAGGCAGAAATTTGGCAGTAGAAGTACAAACAATCTTGTCTCTGCTGTGGCAGCCTGATCCTCAACTGGGCTTTGAAGGGTGATAAAGAGAGGATAGCAATGAGTCAGGATAGATATTTGCACTCTGTCAAGGTCCTTCCTGCTATTCCCCTCTGACTCATGGATTGCACAGAAATCTCAAAATATTTTACATGCCAGTGGCCCCTGCAGCAGTAGGCGTGAGATTAAGCCCGTTTTTTAATCATTGTGACTCTGGACAGACTACCCCCACTAGCATCCTCCAGACTCTTCCTATTTCAGAGCAGCGGAAGCAGAAGTCATCCTTTATTTACACAAACTGATGGATTTGAACAGTTCTTCTTGAAAGGTACAATTACCCTAATTAAATGAAAATAACCACCGAAAAGTCTCAATTATCTTAAAATCGAGATGTTGCAGTTCAATTGTATTTCCAGACTCGGGCAAGCTGCTGGAATGCATGCAGTTCAACTTTCCTCTATGATATAATAGTTTAAAAGAGATCAGGGTACATTTTACCATAGTGTCTAGCAATGTGAGTTTATTCAGACTTTTGGCAGGCAGTTCTGCACACTCTTGCTAAAACTGTGAATCATCCATTGTTGGCCGATTGCACTCTAGTTGCTAAGAGATCTGTCAAGTGCATACTGAGGCTTAATTCTACATTTGCTCTAAGAAGGGCTAAAAGTATTAAACTGGAACATGTCACATCCTTCCTAAACAAGTAATTAAGGCCCTGCTATGAGCCTGTCTCATGGAGAGAAGGAGCTAGGAACAGCTGGAAGATTTAACTTATGTTGAGGTTGGTCTCTTCTGTCTGGGAACACCAGACTTATTGCATGTTGGATTTTCACAACCTGATGCATAGTGGAAATAGAAAGGGGAGGGAGACATTAAAAAAAATAGAATTTTCAAAAGAACTTGTTTTTCAGTGTCCTTATATAAACCTCTTAAAATGATCTAATGCTTTTTCACAAAGTGTAATTTTTAGTAATGGAAAGACAATACGTCAGTGTTTCCCAAGCTGCCTTGCCCCCCACCCCCTCCCAAGTGAACTCTAGCACTCACACTGCTCCTCCCCAGTTATCCCATCACTCGGATGTGTTGCAATACGCATTGCAGATGCCTTGTGCTTTTACTCAGGAGCATACTTTAATATTCCCGTTTGCTAAATACAACGGCAGAAGTGGTGAGTAAGTGGTACTAGAAGATATCTTTAACCACTTTCTCTGTCCTAAATAGCCACAAGCTTTTCCAGGAGATCTTTTACTACCTGCAAGGAGAAAAGGGATCCATTAGTAGGCAGTAAACAGAGCACAACTGCTCTGTTTCTGTGAGTGTACTCCTGTGCGAGCAATTGAAAAAAAAAAAAAACCCAAATTTAAAAAGTTCTTTAGTCAAGATTTTTAGACTCGTCTCTTCCTAAAATGACATCATTTGCACTGACATTAGTTGTGTCCAAACATGCCTTAGTTTCTCACCAGGCCCTGTATCTTCTACCGTTTTACTGAACAAGAAGAAAAAGTGATGAAGGTGTGGTGTCTGCCAGTCTTTTCTGGTACCCAGACTAGCAATGAGCTCCCAGGTTCAGTGCTGCATGTATCACATCCCAGATCTGTGCTGTCATATTGGGGTTGGGCTTCTTGTTGCCAATGGGTGGCCCTCTGCTTGAGCTCTAAACGCAGTTCTTGCTTAGTTATCTGTGTGATAAATTATCTTCATTTCAAAAATAAAAATGCTATTCCTGTATCAACCATGGCTAAATGGTTTGCTTGTACGGCGCTTCTAGGTGCTGTATTTTGTCAGAGCTTGTTACTGAATTTTGCTTCCTTGTGTGGGTCTTCATAGACACGACTGTAGGCCTTTCTAATCCTCTCTTTGATCATCTTTGAAAACGTTTGAGCCCTGTGAATGCTGTTGATAGGGATTTTGGAAATGATGCACTCTTTCTGGTGGCTCCTCTCCAAGCTCCTTGTGGCTGTTGGATGCTCTCTGTGGGCTGATGTGGTACTGCAGAGCAGCCGTGGCAGTGGCCCACGCTGGGATGGAGGATCTGGCCCTACAGTGTTGCCCTGTTTGTCAGTGCAAAGAGGTCTCTTCAGCTGTAGGGTAGTGGTTGAAGCCCTCATGCAGGCCATGATCCCCTGTGGTGGCTTGGCTTACACAACTGAGCAGATGGCCCATCCCTGGCTGTGGCCCGGGGCCTCGTGCCAGCCAGGCAGCCTTCACAGCGGCCATATGGCAGTGTGGGTTGGTCCCTTGTACCTCCTGTGCTGTCCCTGCCTGTGACCTGGTTTGCTCAGAGTTTAGTGCTTCCTCGGTGGCTGGCCAGTGATGATTCCTGCCCTCAGGCTATTTCTGTGAAACTTGAGTGACCTTGCACTGAGGGGCTTCTCTTTGAAACTCACCTATTCAGCAATGATTTTCACTCTCATCAGGTCTTGTGTGTAAACATTCTGCTTGCATACCAGCGGCAGTGTCACTTGTATCCAGCTAAACCTGGTACATCGGTGCTATCACTGCTAGTTATGGTCACCCGAAGCTGTTTGCAACTAGATGAGATTGTCTTGTTATAAACACATGATGATTGGTAGTAATTATTTTTCCCCTTCTGTTCCTTATTACTCCCCTGTCAGTCATTTTGCAGATTTTTCTAGCATCCCCATTACACTGTAAGGATGATGAACACAACAGAACTCTTCCATCATCCTGAGTTGCTGAGTTTTAAAAGTGCTTGTTAATAACTGCATTGTAATGTCTTCCTGTGTTACGGATGGGATGAAAATTACTCTTTGTAGTACTCTCTGAATATTTAGCTGGCTTTTTACCCATGCAGAGCAGAAATATTTTCCTTTTTGGTGTGAATTTTGAAAGTTTCAATTTTTCCAGGTACTAATAAATCAGCACTACTCTTGTTCTTCCTGTTGTTCCTAAGGTAGGAAAATAAAGGAGGGGGAAAAAAGATTCTCATGCATATTAATTCTGATATCCAGAGGGTTTTGCTAGGCCCTTTTGCTTGTATAAATTCTCCTAATTTCTGACATGTTGCATTAAAACATGCCATAATTGTTTTGGGGTTTAAATCTGATTTAATTTGATCCCTATACCAATTAACTTAGACTTTAGCTCTGATCCTTCCTCTAATACAGCATTATTTTTCACATGTGAGAGTGGGCTTTCTGGACATTTAATGACATTTTCTTAAAACTGCTCCTAGGCATCACATATTTTTAGCATGCAGATTAGCTGCTTGATGATTTAGCTCAACTATTCCAGCTTTGTGAAAATAAGGCTTTTGAAAATTATTAATTCTGTGTGTTATTCAGTCAGCGTGCTGTCACTGCTTTTGCTTACTAGGAGCATCCATTTTGTCTATTAAAGCTGTTACTGGTTCCGTGTGTTTTTTTACTTGGTCTGCAACTGAAAGGGCACAGAGTATCATCTGTATTCTGAACAAATCATCATGCCTTTATAACATGTAATCCTCTAACCATGGGTTAGGTTTTTCAGGAGCATCATCTTTCTGGTCATTGTAACAAGTGGTTTCTGATGGAGCAGCTGGATGTTTTCCATGATAGCCAAGGGAGCTTTGAGAAGTCTTGATGTGCTCTAGTATGTTGAAGGCTTGCTTCCTACCTTTGCCCTTTTTTTCAGCCTGTTACCTGCTGGGGTGGAAGCTGAATATGGAGCAGGCCAAATAAAAATAATCATGTTCTTTTTGCTCTGACCTCACAGACTCTATTTTTTTCTTCACCTTCTCTTCACCATTGCATATCTGCAGTTACAACTTGTGCCAGCTAAAACAGGTAGGAAAACAAGGTTTCTGTATTTGCCTTGAGCTTTTATGACTTGTAGGATGTGAAAAGAAGTATTCAGCAGTAGGTAGAAGATAATAGCTAGAGCTGACAGCTACAAAGAATATCACAGTCATTATTTTCCCCAGGTTTCCACTTCATTGCTTGACCCCCAGATCTGTAAGAGTGCACAGTGGGGAGTCACACTGGTCAGCAGAAGACTCTTCTTACTGAAGATGCTAAGAAAACTTGCTGTACAGCATATGCTTGTCTCTGGTCTCTGAAGTGTAACTCAGTGAGTGTGAGGAGGGAATAAGGAAATCCTGAGCTGTCTTCCTTATTTGGGGCTGCATAAATAGCAAGTTTTAAAGCTATTTTTAAAAAAATAATTGTTCTTTTCCAGGATGCTTGCAGGGGATGCACTGGGTGCTCACTGCCACAGAGTCAAAGGCAGCTGTCCATAGAGTAGGTGCTCATGTTAATGTGCCCCATGCTTGCAATATGGTGCAGGCATTGTTTCCTTTCTAGGTTGGGTGACGGGACAGGTACACAACTGAATCCCTTTGGTGGAGGGCTGGGGCTTGCCTGGCTGGGGCTGTGATCCTCAGGGAGGCTCAGCCACCTTATGCAAGCTGTGATGGCTTCCCCAGTGGGGCAAGGAATCCCCAGCAGTCAAAACCAGAAACAGCTGCCAGGTGCTCCTCATGGCAGGAGTGCGTTCAGTGGTTTTCATTTAACTTTTTCATGAGTGACTGTCACTCCAGCCCCGAGCTCACCTTCTGTTTGCAGCAGGTAGCTGCAGGCTCTGGCATCCTCCTTGCCTAGGAATGCAGCAGTTACAAGCTGTCAGGTTTCTTCCACACCTCTGGCGGTGTTGATAGCATCTGCTTGGGTAATAGTTTCCATTTGGTTACAAATACATCAATTTCAGTGTTTCTCTTTAGTTCTGTATGATGGCAAAGTTGTGTAGGACTGTGTGGAGAAAGGAAAAACCATTAGACTGACTATAAAGTAATACTGGAGTCTAATGTATCGTCAGCTCTTGGCTGCTATTCCAGCAGATGTGCTCCCTATTCCCACGTGAGTCTGGAAATGGGTTGATATGTGCTGGATCCATCAGTCACGGCTCTGCTGCTCGCTCTGTGCCATGTGTGTTGTGCCGAGCTCCTGGACGGCAGGTGTCACTCCGGACACCATGGGACCCGTGAAGGGCGTTGTGGCATCGCCGTGTCCCCCGGAGCAGAGCTGGCAGCAGGCAGGAGGGCAGAGCTCGGGTGCTGCAGTGTGCAATCCCTCGGGATCATCGCTGCTGCTCAGCAAAGGACAGCGACCTGGGTGCAGCGAAACATGGGCATGTTCTACCTCAGATAGAGGAGGCATAATTAGGCAATGTAGGTCATCAAAAGCAATTAGCCCAGCGTAGCTGAAGAGTTCTTACTGTATTTACTTCCTCCTCAGGGTGGCTCTTATTAAAGAATACTCAAAGTGAAACTGTCTAAGATTTCTAAGATTCACTTGAAAGCCTGCAGAGAGATGCTTTCCTCCCAAAACAAGGGTTTGCCAGATGAAGTTGGCAGATACTGAAGAAGCTGCATCCACAGTGCCCCAGAAGGGGAATTGCTGAGTGTGTGAAGGAGAGAGGGCTCAGCTGGCAAAAGCACACCTGTTTAAAGCAGCATGTTTGAGTTAGGAGTCTCACATCTAAAGCATCTTCTACTACAAGAGCTTTAATTACATAGACTCTTTCAACAGTTGCTTTTGATTCACCTGATATTTTTACCTTTTTTTTTCAGTTTTGTTTTTTTCTCCCCATCTCTCTGTATTACAAGCTTCCCTTTGTTTAAATCCACTTGTATTTTATGCATGAACACTGTAAGATGTTTCTACAGCAGCAAAGTGCAGATTGAGTCACAAACATGGCACGGAAATGTATTTTTTTAAAAGGTAACACTGTTTCCACCCCCGATTTCTCTGTAGTATGTAGCTGAATGCAATATTTAGCTCTAATGAAAGAATGTGGTCCAAGGATCTGTAAAAGTGTGCAGCAGCTTGTTTGGCAGGGAAAGGAGCAAAACCAATGAACCATATTGCACCTGTTAGTGCTCTGAAAGTGCTTTCCTTACAGGCATACATACATTTGCATTCTGCGTTTATTGTGTAAAATGTAAAGGGACATCTTGTGTGGGGGAAAATTCATCCTCTTCTGCCTGCCTAGAGCTCAGGTCCTGTGTTCAAGTTTGGCCCTCCTAATTCCTACCTGCAACTAAATGCTCTCCTGACATACCTGTGTGGAATTGCAAGCATCATTACTGCAGGTAATCAAAGCAACAGTGTCCTCTGAGAGTGGAAATGACACTGACTTGAACTTAGAATAAGCACCTAAGCAATTTCTTTTTGAAAAAGCAAAAAGGTGTCATATTCTAGTCTGGGTTTTGGGTGGAAACTTGATCAGTACACATCCATCATTAAGTATTAAAAGAATGTGTGCTGCATCATTAAAGAAAATGTTTAAAATTCTCAAAAAGTGTGCCCATATCACAGAAATTGTTTGGGCAAATTTTTTAAATGTCAGTGAATTGAAACTCATGTAGACGTCAAGGTATTTAAATGCCTTGAAGGAATTCCTTTGGTTTGTACTTCATTAATATTTGTTGCATAGCTCAGGGCTCTGTAGATCAGAGTTTGTATGCGTGCCCCTTTTTGGCTGGGTGAAACATCCCTGTGTGAAGAGCAGGTGGCTGTGTCCCTTTTCCAAGGATTTAGATGTTTGTTATAAATAAGAAGTCCACAGTTTTTCAGGACTGGTGTATCACTTACATCCAAAGTGGTTTTCAGGGCAGACACGTGCCTTTCACAGCATTTTTAGTGGAAAGGTTTTGGAGCAGCTTTGGGAAAGCTCCCGTGCTCCCTCCTCAGGGCTGAGGCCATGCTTCAGTATCTTGTAGGTTGTTGTCCCCTCTTGGGCAGGAGGACTGAATGCTGTCGCGTAGGAGGTTTAATCACCATTAACTCCCTGTTCTGTACCTCTCTGGTCTTGTAATTTTTTCTGAGCAACAGTGTTGCAGTTCCTCTGAGACTTTCGTGGGGGAAGAAGGAGAGGCAGGGTTTGAGCAGGCTGGCTAAAAGCAGGAGGTCAGTTTTGTTGGTGCTGTGTTAATGCAATGAATATGTACATTGCAGTGAAGGTAGTCTATGTACAGCTGTTGATGTTTTAAAATAAATTTTCTGTTGTTTTATGGTTTAAAAATGCAGAAGGTGAGGAGAAAGCGTGTACTGCAGTCCCTCTGTCTCGAGGCACGGGAGGGTGAGGGGTGTCCTGGCAAAGCAGCCCAAGAGGTGCCATTGCCCCTCTCTGCATTTGCAGGGTGCATAGGAAGCTTCTGGGGGACAGAAGCTTTTCTCAGCCCAGTGCTCTAGGCTGGGCTGAGCATGTGGTGAACCTGCAAGGAAGTGCAGGGCAATGCACTGATAAAAGTTTCTGTCTCTTAAAAGAGACTGCACCCACTGCTGTGCCTTGCAGGTGCCCTTCATGTTTTACTGCTTGCTGTTTTATCCTTGTTCCCTTCTTATGACTGTAAGCCTCAAATGGGAAGTTGGTGCCGAAGCAGGACTTGGAAAACTGGGTCTTTCTTTTCCATTGTCACTGTGACTTCGAGGAACAGTCACCATATTACTTACTGTGTAGTTTTCTTTAAGAATTTTTAAAAACTTGTCAGTATAGTATTAGCTGGGTAAAGGTTATTTTCAGGTTGAAATGTCCCACCCAGCCCTGTGATGGCAAATTTCTCTGTTAGCCTATTTATATTGAGACGTATTATTGACTGTTTAAAACCATTGATGTGTCTTCAACGATTTAAGTCCTTTTTGTGACAACCAGCAAACTTCCACAGTCCTGCTGGCATCATACTTTTCTCATCTGCCACTGGAAATCTTACTAGAACTAGCTGGGAGATAGAAAATGGTCAGAATTTAAATTTTCTGCCATTATTGCTGTTGTATAGGTCTAGACACTTCAGGGCACTCTTGCAGCAGTTTAGCATAGCTAAAATACGGCAGACAGGTCAATTTCTCTGGAAGCATGAATGAAACCTATTATTAGAGGGGAAAAAATGCTGGGTTAGTATAACCTCTGCCCGTGGGGCCCTTGTTATAAAATAACATGGGAGCAACCGGATGCTCCTCTGTGAAAGGCCCCTTATTGAGGGAATTCAACGTGAAGAAAAATCTTCTTTGTAGCCTGTGACGATGGCTGTTGCTCCTGAACTGAACTGGCTCCAGAGGGAGCCAGGACTGGCGGGTGCCCTCTCGGGCAATTGCTTCTTCTCCCTGCCCATCCTTGGTGTGTGCCAGTGGAGATGTGGCAGGAGCTACTGGGTCTTGTCTGGAGCTTCCCACCAGAGAGACGAAATGGAATCAAATGTTTGTGATGATGATTCTTGGCCATTTGTGCAGCTGAAATCTGCAGGCTGGTTCCCACATAACTCAGAGAGATGATGGGAAGAGTCAGAGCTGGGTGGTGGTGATGATGATGCTTCCCTTCTGGGATGGAGCTGGGTGGGAGCTGCTTTTCAGCAGTGTTGGGTTAGTCAGTATAAAATTAAAGATTTAAATACCCTCTGAAAAGGACACTGATATGCTTTTCAGTGTTAAAGATTACAAAACTTGGAGCCTTCTTTACAAGGACATGTGCACACAGCAGATCAGCAGACAATGGTAGACGTGCCAGCAGCTTGACAACGAACTGTGAGGAATGTAAAAATCTAACAAAATCCACTTTAATGCAAAACAAATACTCTTGAAGTTTTTTCCATAAGTTTTTTGTATTTGATTGATGGAACTAAGATTTAGTGAAGGAAGGATGAAACGAGTTGCTGAAGTGCAAAGTCAAATGAAAATTCATACCAGGCCAAGTTTGACTGAGCACTAGGGAAGCTGGGAGATGCTCATACCATTTACCACTGTGTTCAAATTGTGGGCACCCTGTTCAAGAAGCTGCAAAGCCCCACATTTCCCTGTTGAGGGTATTTAATTATTTTTCATTTTTTCCTTTGAAAAGACTTCCCTACCTTAAAATAAGCAGAGTATCATTGCCAAAGATCTTTCAGTCTCTTTAGAATAGGGCATTTAGATTACTAGGGACAAAGTGAGTGTCTTGAATGCTCTGTGTCAAGGCACGAACAAATGGCACAGAAACAGTAGTACAGTACAGAGTGAAACCTGACAACTTGGTGTTAAAGGAAAGGAATGCTACTGTATGGTTCGATTGTGATCAACTTATCTTCAAGTGGGTTTATTAGCAATTTAATGCAATATTGGTTATTCAAGAGCCATAATAGCCCTGGTTGAAATGTCCCTTCTGCACGGTTTTCCCATACCCTGTGGAATGAGCAGAATGTGACAGTTGAGCTTTCAACAGGCTTCATGAATTTTAAATACTTTTCAGCTGTAAAATGGGGCACATGGCGTTTGGTCAACGATGGACAAGGAGCTGGCAGCCGCTGAGGGTATTATGGGATATTGAGTGTCTGGGAGATAATGAATGCTTGGCTTATCCAGGTGCATTCTTGGCCTGCTGTGCATGTCCAGACAGAATGGAATATATTTCTCTGTCCAACATTTAACAATTGATCATTTTGTGATTGTAAGCAGAAAGTATTTAGAACATTATTTTCTCAGCATGCCTGTGTACGACTTAAATTTCATGTCATCATCTTTATCTGGCAAAATCTTCTCTGTTTTTCTGTAACAATGCATTCATGCCACTTAAACTTTTCCACTAACCTGATTTTATGCTTAGTGGATCTTAGAGAGTCTATTCTTCTGGTGACTTTAAATCTCCATCTTTTTAAGCATCCTTTTTTTTTTTTTCCCCGTGAATTTTTTAAACCTGACTGAAGTTATTTCCACTTGCTGTGGGTTGAAATTTCAGCCCAACTTTTTGTAGCAAGTGAGTTGGTTGCTGGCTCCTGCTCTATGGGAAGTAGTGTCCTTGCATTTTAAAGGCTAAATGGTGAAAGAGAGGAAGGAGAAACCCCTGTTTTACCCCTGGTGAGCTGTGTA
Source organism: Regulus satrapa (assembly GCA_013396955.1). Lineage (NCBI taxonomy): Eukaryota > Metazoa > Chordata > Aves > Passeriformes > Regulidae > Regulus > Regulus satrapa. The sequence goes on along the minus strand of VWZN01011488.1, from coordinate 85,098 downwards.
AAGTTGTTCTTATGCACTTCAGTTCTGCTTAGATATTAAACACAACATGTTCAAAGAGCAACCAGGTTAATTGTGTTTTCAACTGTATGTACCTGGAAGAGGAGGTTGCTGCTTGAATTGACTGAGACCAGTCAGATTGGAGCTCCCCTCTTGCTTGATCAAGAAGCTTTTCTAGGACGAGAAACCCTGAAGGCCACCCTTTCTTCTGGTTTTCCCTCATGTGCCAGTCCATCTCTGTGCTGGCCTGGTCCAGCTTTTTCCATGTTTCCCCTTCCCTGTTAATCCCTGGTGTGCTCACGCCGGTCTCAGGTCACTCTCCTGGGGCAATGGCCAGTCTTCATCAGGTGCATCAGCACATCCCTTGAGACTGTCTCAGTAGCAGGGCAGTAAGTGGGTTTTGATCCATAATTAGAAGTGCGTGGGCAGTAACAAATTGGATCATTATCTCTGTGGCTCTTTCTGAACTCCATGGTTCATAAACCCCCAAAACTCTGCCAGAAGCTGCACCTGCTTGGTGCAAGCTCGGTTAAGCATGAAACTGTTTCAGAGCTGCAATCTAGAAGCATTAGCATGGGATCTGTGTATCAGGAGAAACAAACAAGCTATCTTCTCCTTGAGAATACAGTTCAGGAGTCCCTTGGTATTCCTTCTTGTCCCTCCCGTGGCCTTGTTTGATGAAAAGTGGTTGAGGCTTGAGGACAAGCTGTGCTGTCTGTGGTGTTCTGGTTGGTATTTGGGCACAGGCAGTGAGCCACTAGGCTCACAGGCTGATTTATGCTGTGTAACCGCCCTGCCACCTGGGTAAGGGCCTGGCCTTGGACCTCTGTGTTGGCAGAGTGGCAGGCTACGATCAGCTGAAATGCCAAAAAAGCTTTTCTGGGTGTTGTGATGCTCAGCCCAGTTTAGCGAAGTCATGCTCAGATTACTCAGAACGGAGCAGTCCAGATGTGATTTGTGTGTGTGTCTTGGGAGCAGCATATCCACCCCTGTCATCCAGGGACATGCTGCTGAGAAACTGGCAATCCACTTTGGGACCAGCATACTTCTGGTCTTTACTTCTCTCCCCTTCTCAAAAGAGGCAGTGGGATCGACACAAAGGCCCTGTGTGGGTGAAAAGGGAGATTGATTGATTGCCAAAGCAAATCTGGTGGAAGTGGGAATGGCAGGTACAGAATGTCCTTACCAGGGTGTGCTGGTGGCTGTTTGTAGGACAGAGCTAACCTTTTTTGTCTTGATCTTAACACACTCTTACTGTATGACCTTCATTGAATAGCAGTTCTGGAGCGTCTTGTTCTTCTGCTCTTTTCCTGATGAGCTTTCAAGAACCAGGGCCCTTTCTGGTGTCAACACCGGGAGCATGAGTTGAAAACTCTGCCACAACCCACATCCTACAATTTTTGAGATCAGTATGTACAGGGGTGTGCATCTGACCTACTTAAAGCAAGAAAACAACCAGGAGCAGGTTTTTCTTCTCAAAAACCCTCAGAACTATTACAGCACTGCTTTATTTTATTTGAAGCCTGTGCAAGTCCAGAAGGGCAATGCTTATCTCAAAAGGAGACAGACTTCCCTCTTGTTCAAACGGAGCAGATTCAGGCAGGCAAGAACCTGGATTGTGACCAACATTGATATCTGGTTTTGCAAAACTGAAGTCTACCCTTTCCTGGCCCCAGATCTGTCCATCTCTATTTATAGCATTTACTTAGAACCTTGCTGAAAAATGTATTATATATTGACAGTGCCGCTTTGTGAGCTCAGAGCTAATGGCTCCAGAAATAATCACCTTTGAGATTATTATAGTCTAACTTTTGCATATGTTAGGCCTGACATTTGCTTTGCACAGCTATGAATGCCTGTTTAAAACACAATGAGGTCTGAAATGCAGTATTTGTGATTTAACAAGCTGGATAAATGGGTGGTGGATGTAAACTTTCAGGAGACAGTGCAGTAGTGTGTCTTGGACTGAGAGCCCTGTTTGTTAGAGCTGCGGTTGGTCTCTGGAGAGCTGAGCTGTGAGCACACGGAGCTGAGCTCCGCTAGCTTAGAAACCTCATCACATCTCTGGGTCATGGGATGGTCTTCTGCCCTCCAAATCTCTCTGCATCTGTTCCTTTAAGACAGGGCTGGAGGCACCTTCCCCCTTTAACCAAGAGCTTGGACACAAAGGCAGATCAGTCATGGCAGTCATTAGAAGATGCCTGATTTGATACCATCTGCAATTTCTGCCAAACCCCAGCTGTGCCCCTGCCCATGGGGCACTTTGGGAGCCTGAGTGGCGCCTCACCCACAGCCCCACCACCCAGGGGAAAAGCTGCCCTTCTCTTGGCAGGTGTGAGATGGTGGCTTGCAAAATCATTTCCACTGTCTTTTGAAAAGATAATTTCCTTCTTACTGTCAATAACATAAATCCCATAATATGGTTAGTGCACAGGAGGCCAGTAAATAATTTAGGAAGCAGCCTATGTTTAGAGTGCATCAAGTACTAATATAGAGAAAGAAAAAATCCCCACACATCAGTTACAGTAATTGGTGGAAGGCACTGGTCCGAAGGGTAATGAGCTCCATTTTTAAAGCACGAGGAAATTAGATTTTTATAAATGTCAAACGCAGTTATTGTCCTCCTTCCTTGAAACAGAACTGAGCTGGCTGGACCCCATTGTCTCTCAATCAGCTTTGCTATGGATTAGACACATCCCATCTCACACCAGGAATGTGCTTATTAGAAAAATATCACTGCACAAAGCATACACGCTTTAACACTCAACCCATGTACTAATGGACACACGTACAATGAAACCAAATATCACGTTACAAACCTTAAGCTGACCTGAGATAATAAGATACAGAAATCTGAAAGGATACAGATGAGTGCGCTCTTTGTGTGCAACAATTCTCACTACCTGGAATTTTAGTTTTCGAATAAAGGAGATAAAGCGAGGGAAGGTGACTTTTCCTCTTGGCTGCTTATGAAAAAAGCAAGCAGTAAGTCTTCTTCGTAGTGACAATGGTTGTAATCAGGTAGTGTCCAAATATTTTGTGCATTTTACTGGTGTCTCCTGGGTAACTCCGGTTTCACAGAGGACTTTTCTATCCACTGTTTTTTAGTTCTTTCTTAGAAAAAAAGCAAGAGGTGGTTATTTGTTTATACATCAGAGCTAGCTCTGTGAATTAGTCTTTCATTCATAATCAATGAAAATGTCGCCAATATGTGTTAAGACACTTCAGAAAATGTCTACCAGTTATTTGGAGAGAGTAAAGTGTGAGCAGAATAGAGGACTTTGATACAACCCCCTTTCCTACATCCCTTTTTTAAACATCTTGAGGATTACAATTGCCTATCCGTTCTTAGCTTGAGATTGTAACTCGTTCCCTCTCTTAGGAGCTCTGTTAGAAAGTAGCACAATCCTTCAAGATGTGGGAAGGTTTAAGGATGGAGCCAAGTTTTGGACTGCCTTTTGCAGCGATGAGATGCAGACTGAAGCACTTGTTCGGACCTGGCCCCATGCTAACCCAACTCTGAATGCTGCATGTGCTCTTTCCAAGAGGGGACTATGTCTAACATTCCACGTGCTGTGATGGAGACCCAGCTCAGGACTGCTGCACGATGGCTTTGGAGATGGTGCAGTGGGGAGCATGCGAATCTCTGCTGTCCCCTCTACAGGGGAAGGAAATTCAACACGTGGGCTATTCAGTCCTGGTTTGTTTTTCTGAAATCCTTTCTTTACAAGTGTGCTTCTTTATGTTTTTTGAATTTTTTTTTTCAATTGCCTTTTTAATAATGTCAAGTTTTCCCTCCAGTTTTCTTCATCTCAGCTTGTGCTTTTTTCATTTCTGCTTCAACTGATTCAAGTTTCTGGTGTTGCCTGTAGGGGGGAAAAAAAAAGTAACTTGAGACTTCTGTTTTACACAAGCAAGGGATATTGAAAGATATTCCTAGCATGCATGCGTCAGCAGAGATGTGAACAGCACTTCCCAATTAAAACTCTTAAGAATTTCTACTGGTTGCTTAAAGTCTTTACAAAACAGTGTTCCATAGCTTGAATCCATTTACATCCATCATGGAAAAGTGATCCAGCTATTTATATGGCAGTCATTTTATTTATTTAAATTTGGTTTTATAAGCTAAAATGAACCTAACTGTCGGAGGAAAACAACATGAAAATGTTACAAATATCTTTAAAGCCCTGGACCATTAAGCAAATTAAACTGATTTTCTATGACTTTGTTCAGTGACTTTGGACAACTTTTAGTTCTGATAACTTTCCTTAATGTCTGTGCTACAGCTGCATCAACCCCTGTAAATTAAATAAAGAAACAATTCAAGACATCTCTGATGTAGCCTGTTAGTTAAATGGTAATCAGCAGCTGGTAATTAAAACATCCATATGACTCAAATGATAAATCCAAAGTCAGCATTTACATTCCAGTAGCCTCATTAGCTAGGCACTTTAGTTAATTGCTGCTCTAGTGCCAGTGTTACTAGGTTGCCTTTGGGCCAGGGATGTGAGTGAGGTGCTGCCTGGCCCTCCCTGGGGAGCTCTGTGCTGCCCTTGCTCTCTGCAGGGGTCTCTCTGGTTCGCAGTGCTCAGGTAGAAGCAGGTTTCCCACCTGCTAAAGGGAGCTCACTCCCACATTGGTGACTGGTGTGTGCTTCCCTGATGGCAGCTGCCCATCCCTGGTCCCAACTCTCATCACAATTGATGCACATTCCTGAGCCCTTTTGATCTTCAGGAAGCCTTGAGCCTTCACTACATGAGGCACCTTCATGTAGTATCTGCAGGCTGCCCGGGTTTTGCACCTCTTTGCTCTCTCAGATGCTGTTCTGTGGTCTGGAGAAGTTTTTGGGTTTCCCCATGGAAAGTGGGTATGGTGGTCCTCTGCCTCAGCACCATCCACAGTTCTGCTGATGCTTCTGCTTCCGGAGACAGGGTCAGGGAGGGGGGCAGGAGCGGTGTGGGGAGTGGGTGCACGGCAGGGGCAGCCACTGGCTTGATTTCCTCTGCAAGCCCAGACAGCTTCTGGTGGGAGCACATCTCCTGACAGAACCTTTTCTTCTCGGTGTTTTGGCTTTGGAGGCTGCTGGAGGTTGTAGATTAATTGGAGATCGGTGACCACGTAACAAGCTGGGTGAACCTGGTTTTTCTCGTCATTTGGCCTTCTGCCTTAAAAAATCCCATCTGATGGTTTTTTAATTTATTTATTAAACTGCCTGTGACTCGTGTCCTAATTGGGAGTTTGCCTTTCTGCCTCATGTCGGCACAAAAGAGTGAGTCCATGTGTTCTTGGAATGGAACCCTGCTTTTACCATGCTGCATCTCCATTACTCCATATTAAACAATTGTTTTCTTCTTCGGGGTCTATTGACTCTTACACATGTAGCACCTGCACAGTAAAACCCACCGGGCTTCACAGACAATCATTCTGCTATCAGCATACGGATGTTGTGAAATGTTGTCATGTTTGTACAACAGCGGTTTTCCAATATTACCTCAGCTGTTCCCTGTTTATTTTTAAAACACCACATGGGTCCAATCCTCATTATAAATCTAATTTTAAAGAATGCTGGAGGTAAAGCAACAAGACTAAGAAAGATGAAGCCTTTCTACTAAGCCTAGAGTCTCTTGAGTGCCAGGTTTCTGCCTGAAGTCATTTTAGCATCAGATGAAAGACAGAGGAACAAAAAAGAAGTGTTAATTGTAAAAGACATGCTGTAGGCTCATTCCAAGTTGCATGCCAAGGCCTTAAATAGTCTTGTGTATGGGGAGGATGAATCCCTTGCTATCAGAAACCCCCTGGAAGCAATTCTGAGTTGCAGTAGAACCCATCAGAGTTCTGCAGGGGGCACAGAGATCAGCCTCCGTCCTTGACAAGTTTAAACTGAAGCACCTACTTTAACAGTGTGCTTGTCCAGGGGTTTTTTTCTGAAGTGACTGGAGAGTGAGAAGATGATAGAGAAGAAGAGAAACCTTCAGAGAGCAGATCAGGCTTGGATAAGGTGCTGCTCCCAGGGTATCCCACACAGACCTACATCAGCTGTCCTGACAGCCCATGGGGACCTGCCCCTGCCTTTTCAGCCTGGGCTTCAGGGTTAATGGGATTACGTGCCACATTGCTGAGTCACGGAAAAGGTACCTTAGGTGGGTCATGTCTGTCTCCTTCTCTATTCCCTAAAGCCAGCACTGCTCTTAGGAAGGTGTCAGCCAAACTGTGTGCTGCCCTTCTGCTGAGGCTGCCACAGTGAGCATGAAAGACCTGTCATCATCAGATGTCCTTCCTCTGCTATGGCAGGTGTAGTTTGGCCAGAGCCCAGGAGTAGGGTTGCTGGAATTGCTTCTGTCATTGCTTAGTGCTGTAAGACTAGTACAGTGTCACCTGTTTTAGCTTCCTCTGTATTTTTCTAGAAATGCTTAATTTAGCACTTTAAATAGATGAGTGACCTGTGGGACATGAGAAAACATGAAAGAAGTTAATTGTGTTTTCCATGTGTATTAGTGCTTTCTGGGTACCTCTAGTTAACCACGGTGAGAAAGTTTCACTGAACATGAAGATGCTGCTGTGTGGAATCAAGTTCACAGAATTCTGTGGATCAGCTCTTATTTTTATTGACATTCTGCAAGTTATAGGTTTACGCTTTTGGTGAGTTGTCAGTGGTGTGTAGGTCCTTCTTTTAGCTTAGAAGGCAGCACTGGACGTTGTTTGGACATAGTGAATCTCCTGGAGCTGCATTCCCTGCTCCTAATACAAGCTTCTTTCAGCAGGAAACAGGCTCTGACTTCAGTTATGTGTGGCTATCCAGAGCAAGCAGTAAGCCCCACAATGTATAGGTATGAAATATCTTGTAATTCTGAATCAAGGTAGCTCAAACCTACAAGGAGAACTACTGCCTAGTAAAATTGCAAAGCCGTAAGGAATTTAAATGTTTGCTGACCAGGGGATTTCTTTTTTTTAAACAGGTTGAAGCCATGAAGAGAGTACTAGAAAGTCTCAACCTTAATATAGTTGAGATGGTGGATGAAAACGCAACCTTGGATGGTGGAGACGTCTTATTTACAGGTACAATGGTAGTGAATTTGCTGTTTACATCTTCTGGCTGCCTTAAAGCCTGCATGTTATCTGATACCAGCATAATAAGATGTCATTCCTGTGGTTTGCTACATTAGTTGTTTACTAAATGTCACAAAGGTAGCTGAGAGATGAGTTCTCAGTGCAATCCTCCATGGCCTGCCTAATACCTGAATAAATGGTGTAGCAGTACACACACTACAAAGAACAGCACTGTGCATACAGATTTTATTTTAGCTTGTAAAGTGCCAATAAGAAAAATGCTTTCAGTAGTCAACTGTCTGGGATTGCTTCGTATTTCTTTTTACAAGCAGCTGGCGTTCACCAGACTCATTTTCAGGACTTTAAAAAGCTTGATGCAGACAATTGTCACTAGTTCAATGAATTAAATGCAAAAAAAAAAAGGCATTTTTAGTTTATCAAGCATATGGTGGAGTTGCCTGTCAGATGTCATGAGCCAGACACCTTACATGCATGGTTGACTTCAAAGATGAAGATACTGCCTGTGTTTTTTATGCCATTAAACCCATTAGGCATTTTCTCACATGGGCTGCACACAGGCTCGCTCCCTGCCTGTGCTGAATAAGCCTGTTTGTTTTGATCAGCATCACAGTAGGCTGGCTGCTTGCCCTAGTGCACCACAGGGGAAGGAGGGTCTCCTGCGGAGGCAGACCAGGAAGGGAGGCCTTTCTAAGGCAGTGCAGTTCCAGCACTGATTTTCTCTGGTGCTGTAGGATGCAGATGACTGCAGATCTGCCTTGGGACCAGAGGAAATCTCAAAGGGAGAGGGAAATGGTCCATCAGTGGTGTACTAATCCAGCCCAGCTGTTGCCTTTCCTGACCCAATGACCGCTGCAGAGATTTAGAAGAGGAAGCTATTTATGCTTCTGGTTAAATGTATCTTCTGGAAAAAGAGTAATTGCTTTAGATTAGCAGCTCACAATTGCAGGTTGCATTATTTTATGCTGAATTTTCAGTTTAACTTCTCAGCTTGAGAAAAAAAAAAAGTAGAACATGAAAATCCATGAAGATTGCTTCAGAAGGTCTCTAAAGCTAGTCTGCTTTTTCCTTCCAGGCAGAGAATTTTTCGTAGGTCTTTCCAGGCGGACAAATCAACGTGGTGCAGAAATTCTGGCTGACACGTTTAAGGTTTGTAGATTCTTTCACACCACAGGAAATATAAGCTGTCTTTCACTGAACTAATTGAACAGTTGCACTGGCCACGATGTTTGTCATTCTCATGTATTTTATTTAAGACCTAATTTAAGAAAACCCAGAGGTACAAACTGCTGAAAAGGTTTGAGCATCCTGTAAAGTGGTAGCTGCTGAAGTTGGATCTGAAATGTGAGATTGCTGCATAAAAATCAGTTGGATAGTGGGAGGCTGTTATTTTTTGAGAGCACATAAACACTCACGTTCTTCACGTTCTCAAGTGTCAGCCCTGCATTCTTATTGCCAGTTCCTGGAGAGGTTTTGTGTACCTGCTGTTTAATAAAGCATTTTAATGTATTTCTTTATGGTTGCAACAATAGTAGTATTTGAAACATGTTCTGGATTTTATGCCAGTCTCCAGAACAAAACAAGCTGGTCCAGAAGAGAGTGTCATACTTAAACTGTTGACATTGTGCCCTGGGGTTGATAATTTGCAGAGAATAAAATTAATTATGGAATGTCTCCATATAATTATGGAACTAGGACACTTTAAAAATATTTATATCACCCTTCTTTACTCCCAAACAGGATTATGCTGTCTCCACAGTCCCTGTTCATGATTCTTTGCATCTGAAGAGCTTTTGCAGCATGGCTGGACCAAACCTGATTGCTATCGGATCAAGTGAAGCTGCACAGAAAGCCCTCAAGGTAAAACACTTAATATTCTAAAAAGCATATATCTTTATGGTCTTTTAAAAATATCTGCTTAAGCATGCTGGAATTTTAAAATACACATAGATCAATGAAAGATGAAATAATGACAATGTGTTTGGGTCTCCTGTTTATGCAAGCCATAAAGAATGTCTATATCAGGCAAGAGAATGGTGATGTTGATTTAACTTTAGTTATCTTAAGGGAATAAACAGAATATACAGTTATTATTTACAGCTTTCTAGACTAAAAATGTGGTAATTTGGTGTTAAAAGGGAGAAAGGAGATATAGTCAGACCAGTGGAGATATTTACTTCAGGTGTTGCCATGAGGAAACTCGTCTTTTAGAATTCACAAAGGGGAAAGTAAAAGTTCTGTCATGAAGAAGGAGGGAGAGGCCCTAAACCTGTAAAGAGCATTTATAAACATGAGCAAAATTCAGCTACAATACTGGTTGCTCAGTGCTGCACTTTGAATTTGATCCAGGGCTAATCTGAGAATTCATTACTTTGATTAAACCCTTCTGCACAGCTTGGCTAATCATGTTGCAGTGCATCAATTTAGCTATTGTAACCAAAAACATTTTTTGTCTAACTTGATCAAATATTGCTGATAACTAACCATCAAGTAAGCACCAGCATTAATCAAGGCACAGTAATAGGCAGATACATTTTTAAAAGAACATGATAATTAACAAGATAAACTAGCAGTCTTTAATTGTTGGTGGTTGTATTTTTAAAAATAAACTCTGTCAGTTTTTTGTATGTTTCTCTGCACTGGACATTTAGCAGCACATTTGCACGTGTCTGAGGATAATGTTTGCTCACAACCTACCAGCTGAGGTTAGGGAGTCTGGGCTGGAGCAGGGTTTTATCCCATAGCACGTGCTCTTCTCATGCTCCTGCAGAGCTGGGAGAGCATCAGGCAGCCATGTCACAGCTACATATGGAGTTACCCAGAACATGTTCCAGTGAGTTTGATCCGGCTGTTTCTCAAAGAGTCTAAATCTCTTCAGAGAAATTAGTGGCAAACAAATGGGTAAATTTTCTGTCTTGGAAATTATGGCATTTGCAGTGCTGCTGATCACTAGCTTCCCCTAACAGTTGAATTCTTGCTTTTTGATGATATATTTGTATTTGTTTACTTTCCACCAAAGCAAAAAAAAAACCTCAGTTGCCAATCAGCTTCTTGCAGCCTTGTGGAAATGCAAGTGCAAGAGGATCTTGGAAGCACTGACACTTGGAATTAAAAGCTGCTTGGATTTCAGCAGATCAGCTGAGCTGTAGCAGTGCTGTCAGCTGTTCTCCTGTTGCCCAGCAGAGTCTGGCAGTACTGGCTCAGTCCCCTGAGCTTTTGCTGAGTCTGTTGCCTGGCACAGCCCAGCATGCCACTCCTTTATTGTAATAGCTTGTTATTTTAAACCCCTCCTTCATGTTGCCATTTTTCATGACTGGAAGTGCAATCATATAAGCAAAGATGATTGAGCTGTCTTTAACCATCTCTGGTAATTAAGTTGTTTTTGCATGTCATGTTAGGCAACTGCTACAAGTCAACTGCTACATCACGCTGTGCTGATTTTATATTTGAAACAGGATTTATCTGCTTGCAATCTTGTTTGAAATAGAGATTTTTCTTGATTGTTCTTACTGGTGCAACTTATGTACCCTTACAATACTTTAAAAATAGAAAAGGAAATTGCATCTGGTGCTCACACATGGCCAAGTGCAATTGATCGTGAGTTTAGTGCGCTATGTGTAATGTAAAGCACTGCAAGTGAGCTGGGAAATGAATCCACAGAGTTTAGGAGAATAGACCACATGGTAGAAGCAGATAATAAATCAGAAATGACATTTTAGCCATTAAATCCTCTTCAGGTTTTGGCAAGTGTAGTGTATTTATTTGGACTGCAGCTGAAAAGTGGCACTTGAAAAAACTTGGTGAAAGAAAGAGACAGATTAAGTGCAGAAAGTACTGGGGCCTCTGGCGACTATCACATCTGAAACTTTAACTTCCCTCTGCTGTTTTCAGCATGCATTTAATTCCTTCTTGTAGTTAAACCTGTTTATAATTCCATGCGTGTAATTCCACATTTGAACATTAGCCATGGCTGTTGAGACAATGAAGCCTGGGATTATTTCTCAGTTCCCTCGGTGAGACCAGGATTTCCTATAAACCTGTCACCTTTGGGCTATGATCATGCACTGTCAGACTTGCTGACCTTTACTGTGAACATGAATGTGGACAGATTTGGGCTGCAAGAGTGCCAGTCCCAGTGTAGGGAGTTAATGTGGCAGTGCTGCAGGTGAACACTCTGCACCATTTTTTCCTCAACAAGGGACACAGCTCTGAGGTCTTGCTGGGACAGCAGAAGAGCAGGAACTGGCCCAGGATATAATCCAGTTCAGGTTCCAGCAGAAAAGGCAAAAGTTAGTCAAGGTGACGATGGGAACTGTGATACAGCATCTGTTGCACACTCATTTTTGTATTCTCTTGCTCCATACTAAATCCAGAGAAGCTACATTTGTGGCTGTTTCTATTGGTTGATACAGAACTCAATTTCCCTCCACTTTGTAATGAGTGAAGAATTGGACAGTAGCAGATGATTGTGGACACTGTCCTTGATCATCTCTGTCACCCTTTAGATAACTCAGTAGTAATCTCAGAGAACCTGAGGGTTGCACACGTTGCTCCCAGCTTTGACAAGCTCAATTCCCTTGCAAGCAGTATGGTTTGTATCTGTAGCAAGTTCCTACTAATAAAGTTGTTCTCTCTGTTGAGAAATGAGTCTGTCCTTTGGGTAGGCTCTGGTACCAGGCACAGACCGAAGGACCAGCCCTAGGGTCTCTCCACGGGACTGGCAGAGAAAGCCTTGGTGTGAACCCACTGATCTGGGGTAATGCAGGGTGCATGAGGACTGCTGGAGGATCATGGAAGGGAGGACACTCATCCCGCCGTATGGCCCCAGCTCAGTCCTGCAGTCAGCTGAGTCTGGCATATTTCCTCTGAGATCTGGACTAATGGAGTGGCATGTGAAACATCTGGGATTTCAGCTGGCCATTTGAGAGAAGTGTGTGCTACTTACAGAGGCAGTGTGGCCGTGGCACGTCAGGAGTGAGCGGCACTGCCAGTCAGGGTGCACGGCACTATCAGCAGATGCAGCTGATAGTGTAACCCCTCATGTTCCCTCACAGACTTGTCCCAGAAGGATCCAGAGCAATGGTGACATCTGCACTTTGGTGCTGGTCCTTGGAGTCCAGCCTCATTATTCAATGGGAAGTCATTATGGTGAGGAACTCTCTTGGAATATCTACAGTAGTGCAATGCCATGACTTTAGCAATATACCTTTCTTTTTTCCTCCTGCTTTCAATAAAAGCTTGGACGTGATTGTCCTGCCTTGTTCTTCACTCTCTCATTCAGTGTCTTCTCTTGGGAGTGGAGCTGCTCATTCATCCCTAAATTATTCCCTGGAGGATGCTATTGCTAATGCAGCTGTTTTGACATTGGTCAAGGGAGACTTATCAAAACCACATCTTAAGGATAATATAGAAAGGAGTCTCTTTTGGGTAACTATGCCCTTGGTCTGTATCGAAGCTATGATCAGAGCAGAGCTTTTAAAAGCTTGAGCACAAGGAGTTGTTCTCTCATTGGCAGTTGCCCCCATTCCTTTGATTAAATTCCTTTTGTTCTTACTCCATCTTGTGTAACTCAAGTCTCTGCAATGTGCCAGCTTTTGAAGAGCTGAATACTGTTTCGCTGCATGAGAGGAAGGTTATAGTGCCTGGATAAAGCAGAGGGGTTCCCAGCTCTGCCACCGAAGTGTCTCCAGACACTTTAGGGAAAACTTCATCTCCCTGGTGTTCTTAGAAAACAGCCTGTACTGCCATGCAGCACAAAAAGGCTCAGCTAAATCTGCTTTTCCGATTGTCTGTATAGCAACTGTCTTTTCTAGTAATGCAGTTTGTATGAAAACATTATCTCTTCTTCCTTAAGAATTCATCACTTGTGCCTCTGCTTATTCCCCACATGAAGTCATAATCCTCTATTTATGCTATCACAATGGGTTGCTGTGGAAATCATTACTAATATTAATAACCCAAAGAAGATGACATCAGGTAGGGAATTAGCAGAAAGCGCAGATGAATGCTGACTTTTTTGTTATGTGGGACCAAAGAAAGGTTAGTGAAACACAAAGAACTGTTGAGAACTTTCCCCTTAGGCTAAACATTAGAAAATGAGACTTTGCCTCTCTCAGCCTTGTAGGTAGGGAAATTATTCAATTTATAATCAATCAGTAAATTAATCAACTTATACAATTCTATGCAGTTTTCTTCATCTCCTTCTGATTCTTCATTACTTTATGAATTAGGGGTACAGATAATCTCAGAGGATGTAGGTCTTCACTGAGTGCCAGATGACCTCCCACCTTAAAAAATCAACTAGCTGTGTTTTACTTTGAATTAATTTTTGATGATGTAATAGATATTGCACTTATCTGAGTGTTAATGCTGTTCAGTTTGCATATGTGCAGAAGAGTCTTTGGAAGATAAAGATTCAAAAGCATCTATTTATAGACTAGAGATTATTGTATTGATCAGGTTGGTTTGTTTGTTTGTTCATTTGTTTGTTTTTAAAGGGTGAGGAAAGTGTCCCTTTGAATACATGTTTTTCCTCACCAGTAAGGCTGTCAGCCATAGGAGCTGGGTCAGAGGCTGACTGAGAAGATGTCATTTGCTTTGCGTAAATGGGGACTCATGTTTCTATTCCTCTGCTTCCTTTTTTCCCCTTTGACTGTTCTCTGTGCGGGTTCCTGTTCCAAACGACAGGATGTTCGTGCTCTTGCCTTCTCGACTGAAAACAACAGCCCACGTAATCCGCTTCCTTTTCTCCCTCTCAGGCCGTGGTTTCCCTTTGCAGTGGGCCTTGGCGGAGCTGGCAGGCAGGTGACAGTGTGGCTGTGCAGGATGGTGGCTCCGAAGGGCAGAGCAGTGCAGGTGTGCCCGTGAGTGACGCTCGGTGCCCAGCGCATCTGCGGTGATGCAAAAGGTGTCCCCTGCCAGGAAAAGCCGAGGAGCCGGGTGGGAGAGGTTGCTCAGAAGAACTCTTCCTTCTGGAAAACATGACTGAGAGGGTGCAGCAGGGAGGCAAAGCCCAAAGGCAGCTGCTGAGACCGTGGGTGGTAGGCGGAAATGAAAGCAACACTCTGGCTGTGGATAGACGAAGAAATGTGGTGTCATGACGGTGGCAGACCAGGGCACTGCTGGCTCCAAAGAGACCTTCAATGTAGTTTGCCCCTTTAGGTTGGTGCTGTCCTATCCTGCATCTCTGTCAGACTTCTCAGTGCCTGACAAAAAGGCTTAGATCATTCTCCTTTGATTAGTGCTGCTCACAGTGGCTGTGATGGCACCTTCTACTGAGTCTACTACGCTGTCGTCTCTTCTGCCTGTCTACATGTCAGGGGGGACACTCCTGATAGATCTTGACATTCCAGCAAGGTCGCTGCCTTTTCCAGCTCATGCACTTGATTGTGTTGAACCCAAAGGCTGCTGCTTTCTCTCTCCACTGCCAATTATTTCTCTAAATATGAAGAAATGAGGATGGAACTTAAAGGACAGTCAGGGCAATAAATAAGTGAATGAATTTCTGTTTCAGTGTAAAGTGATGTGCAGCCAGGACAGAGAGAATGACAATTCTGAATGTTACTCCAATATTATTCTAAACATCGCATATGAAATAATGTGCTCTGACTGATCATTACTGCAGAAATAAGATCCTGAGCTTGTTGAAATTTCTAGCTCAGCTAGACACTTTTAAGTGAGGTGCTCAATGCCCTGTTAGCAAGGGACATGCAGTTTGTATTTGGTTTTGCTTGTGGGGATTTGGAGATAAAAATGTGCATTGCAGGTGGGTTGGGTCGCTCTCTGTCCTGCAGCAATCTGGATGTGAGTAGGTCCCAGAGTGAGTAGGCAGCAGGGCTCAGACTGGGGCCTTCCTCATGGGAGGGGGAAAATTTATAGCTAGGCTGGGCCTCTTTTAAAAGTGCTTGCAGTCATCTTACTTCTGTCAGTGATAATGGACCTGAAATGCATACACATTTTTCCTTCATGCATAATGCTGCTTCATAGTTAGGATTATTTAGCTTATCCATTACCTCAGTTGTCTGAGGACATGCTGTAAAAAAACTATAGAGAAGGCATTTTAGGCTATGTGAATGACTTCAACATAAGGAAAGCATGACTAAGGGCTGAGAGAATGTGCAGTGAAAATTACCCTCTTTAGGCTGAAGAAAATTCCCAGAAAAACTAGGCACGCGGGAAATGCCTGGCTCTTAACATAGCTGGTTGTCCAATGTTTGTGGACAGAAAGCCAGCCCTCTATAAGTGCATCATATTTTGGGATGTATCTGATAGAAAATACAATCAAAGGACCTTGCTTTTATCTCTTTTTCTCTGCCCTGGAGTCAATCTGGCCAGGCTCGTGTTCTTAATGACTTCACATAATAGAAATACAGAAAACCACATGGGTCTGTAAAGTACCCTGGTTGTGTCATATTGGTACATTTCTGCTGCATCCAGAGCCTCCCTGTGGGGCAGGTTTGGGGTGTTATTGCCTGGGCACTCTCTCAAGTAAGTGCTTTTTGAAATTTTACTGCAACAGTTAGGCATGGTTTTAACACCGATGAAAGCTTGCAAATATGATTTCCTTTTTATCTTAAGAGCTGAGGAAGAGAGTAATCTTGTATTGTCAAACCTCCAGTTAGTAATAAAAGCTTTCTTGTGGTGTTGTTCTGGCTAGCTGACATCCCAGTCCCACTATTACAGCTGTGTCCTCCAACTCCTGTGCTGCTTTGTGTCACTCAGCTTTTCTCATTTGTTTCCGAACTAATTCACACGAATCGTGTGCTCTTTAATATTGAAAACAATCCTCTTAACGTGCCCTTGGCATCATCTCCCGGGCTCCCCAAAGCCAGTCCTTGAGGCACTAGAGCCCTGCCACTTGTTCTTTATTTCTGCTTGCTGCTGTAGTTCCCACTTCAGCATTTTGCAGAAGCAAATGAATGGGAGACTTGTCCTTACCCTTCTGCTTAAGAATCCTTTCTGAATTTCATATGGAAGCATTTCACAGTGATTCACAGTATATTTCTGATGTTCCTACAGAAAGCCTATATTATCAGAACTCTGTTCCCAACAAGGAGTGGAGAAAAACCAACTGTTCTTAGTGAAATACAGACATAGTGGCTTTTATTCTACTGATACATGTATTTTAGTGCAGATTTAATAAATGTTTCCTTAGTCAAGACTTAAAACCATTGTATATTAAGGAAAAGGGAAGCTGCAGGCAGAGGACATGTCTGCTGACTCTGGTACCAGGTAGAAGAGCCACTAGGTGCAGGATATCTGCAACAATAAGGAAAGAAGAATAAAACACATCTTGGCAACAGAACAGAAACAAAATTAGAAAAAGGAAAATCAACTGGTCTAAGTATATTAAAACACAAAATTACATCTCGTGAAGTAAAGGTGCAAGGATTTTTGCCCAGAAAAACACATTAACCTTTTATGGAGGTAGATGTGTCCTTGGGAACTTGGGAGAGTTTCATAACGTGAGAAAGAACAAGAAATGACAATCTGATAACACTTCCTCAAGAATGCATGGCATTCTTTGTTGTGAGTTTCATGTTCTCCGCGGGATGTGGATGACTCAGACTAGGACATGAAAAATGTAGAGCTAGAAAGGACTTACTTACCATAGGTATGGGCAAGTATGAGTTCTTTGTTGCTTCCCAGTATGTTGTAGACCCTGTTATAAATCAGCTACATGTAGTATTTCTTTAAGGAATGAGAAGTAGTACAGATGAATGACCTTGGAAGCAACTTAATGACGAGTGTAGCTGTGCCTAAAATTGAAGTCTGCTTTCTGCTATGTGATGTAAATCTCTGAGTTCTCACTGAGAAGGGAATGTAGTTGAAAAATCTTGTTAACAAAAGACAAGGTTTTTCTAAAGATAGTATTAGTGTGAGTATTTTAAGCTGAAAAAAAGTGTCCTTTCTTTTTGCATCTTTGCATGTGAGGACACAGGTGGACTGAGGGGGAAATGGAAATGCTTGAATTTGCTCAGGCTTTCAGTAGGACCGAAGTGTTGGACTTTGAGCCTTGTTCAGTTCTGTGTTATTCTTGGTCTCTGTGAGGCTGAAGCTGATGTAAAGCTGGAATGCTACAACTGGGAGTCAGGCATCTTGTCTTCAGGCTTTTCCCATCCTTACTAAAACGGATCTGATCCAAAACATGGGATTGCATGCTTGTCGTGTCCTGAGAGTCTCTGTCTCTGAAATTCCAGCCAGCCAGGGTCTGCATTTGTATATGAGCCTTATATTTCTAACCCAAACCTCTGAAACCCAGCAGCTCCTCTGCTGCAAGGCGGGTATTGTGTTGTCCCCTTGGGAACGAGGATTAGCGCAGACGTGCCTGCTCGCTCCCCAGCACAGGTGCTTAGTGAAAGAGTAACTGCTTGCAAAGCAGAACGGAGGTCCTTGGAAAGAATAAAGACTGGGCTGATATCCAAGCTGGGAACCATTCCTGTCCTGTTGGGTTTAATTCATACTCATTATATAAATATTGAACAACGGTTGCTTTTTTGGAAGGTGCTGAGTACCTATAGTCTTAATCAGTGGCAGGAGCAGTTTTGCATACTCAGTGTGCAGTCCTTGAGGAAAAGACCCCACAGAGGATGCTTACCAAGTTCCCTGCTTAATCCTGCTGCTTTCAAGAACCATTGCACAAAGGTTTTCTACTGCTCCTGTAGTTAGGTTTCCTAGATTCTTCCGTAAAGGCAGAGATGAAAGGAGATGTCTGTACTCGCTGCATAGCAAAATGGCCCTTGACTGCCTTGGCGAGCACAGCTAGCTGTTTCTGAAGGTTCTGTTCTCCTGTTACTTCGGGACTGCTAATATGTTTGCTCTAAATAGCTGCACTTTTTATCTCCTGGCAGACCATGCAGCAGATGAGCGACCACCGCTACGACAAGCTGACAGTGCCTGACGATGCCGCAGCAAACTGCATCTACTTAAACATTCCCAGCAAAGGGCACGTCCTGCTGCACCGAGCCCCCGAGGAGTACCCGGAGAGTGCCAAGGTGAGAGCCACAGCGGGTGCCAGCGGGGCCTCGGGCAGCTCCCTCGCTGCAGGGTGATGGCTGTGAGTCCCAGAGCCAGAGGGCCACGTGTGCTGACAGCGGGCCTGGGGATTAACAGGGGTGGGATGGCTTGGCGCCTGCTGACAAATCAGTGTCTGCTCCTTCTGTAAATGCTTAGAGAAAAGGGGAGCAGAGGTGTAAAGTGTAATGATTTTCCCTTACATTTTTCTATCCTGAACAGGTATTTGAAAAGCTGAAGGACCACATGCTGATCCCAATAGCCAACACAGAACTGGAGAAAGTAGATGGGTCACTCACCTGTTGCTCTGTGCTTATTAACAAAGCTTCAGAATGATGAGTTTACAGAGTCCCTCCCTTGTAACTGGCAATAATGTTACACACAAGGTAGACGAATCTGTATCCACACTTTTATTGTTTTTATTGACAATCTACTGTACCACTGTGCTACTAACCCTTGTTTACAAATTTTTTGCATTGTGAATTTTTATTATGTCCTTGCAGATGGTATTTAAGGTGGATGTAGGGCTTGTTGGGAGCACATAACTCGGAAGTAAGTTAGTCCCACGGGCTAGCAGAAGACAATTATAATGGCTAACCCTTAGCTTTAGCGATTTAACTTATCTGTGTGAAAATTTTATGAAACCCAGCTAATTCTCAATATTTCAAGCACCTCTGTTGTCTTTACACTGTTCCATTCTGTCTTCTTTTCTCTTGCTTCCTTGCTCTACATTTTTTCCCTTCCTCAGTCTTCTGCTTTCAGTGGTGCAAAGTATTAGGGGGGGCTGAAGAAAACTCAGTGGGCTCATGAACCAAGTACCTTGTGCTCACTGTCCTGGCCACAGGATTGTGGCCTGCTGGATTGTGTCCTGGCCACACCACAGAGCTGCTGCTGAGCAGAGCTGTGGCTGGAATCCATTTCAGACATCAGGTACCAGCTTTGGAAAAGCTTCCTCTGGTAAGAGCCTTCAAGGGAAATGACTGCCCGGGAAACTTGAATGACAGAAGAGGAGAGTAGTGCAGCCATACAAGCTGTCTCCTGCAAATTCAGGTCCCAGTTTCCTGCTAAGACCCGCATGACTTTCAATGTGATGAGAATGGGAAAGAAATTTTTTTAAAGGCCAGATCCTAGGAAGCCTCTGGACCACAAAATTTAAATGCCGAGATGCAAAAGAAATCTAAAGTATGGGGGAGTTAAATCTCTTTGTTTACATATTGAAATTTTTTTCTCCTTTCTGTTTTCTCTTTGTTTGGAGGCCACTTACTAGCAAAATTCAAAAGAAAAGGGTGATAGAAGGAGTTGAAGGACAACTATTCCTGGATTATGCCCATGAATAAGGGAAGCTATTTTTTCCTGGAAGATTGTCATTTTTTCTTTATCTGCCCTTGGGACAGTTTTCCTTGGAACAATAACCATCTTATATTTTTTTTAGTGGCATGAATATTCACTGTGGTATTCAGTTAAGGCAAATATAATTTTTTTGTAGCAAATTCCTCAACATGTTTACCCACTGAGTCATAGCTTTTTTTTTTTTTCCACCACTGCAAAGCGAAGCACACACCATTGTATTCACATGCTTCTTGTTAAATCGTTTGTAAACTAAGGATGGGAGCAATTCCCAAACAGAGGCAGTTGTGGGAACTCTCCAGAGACGGACTAATAGTCTGAACATGTTATCAGCTTCCTAGACACCTCCTCCACCTTTCCTGAGCCACTTGTGGCACGTTGCTGAGGTGCAGTAGGAAGTGAGTGCGGGGGCTTGGGCAGTGTGGTCTGCAGGAAAGCAAACAGTATTAACCAAACACCCACCGGGATATCCTTTGGCAACCCGTGTGCTGTTTTGTGCAGTCATAAGGGAGGAAACACAAGTACTCATACCTGTTGGTTCTCTCTGGCATATCTCCCGCTGCATCTCAGTGGCAATGAAAGCAAAAGCTCCTGGCAGCTACCAGAGTACACCTGGTGGGTGCAGTTTGTCATGTTGACACGAGGTATCGCGGGGAAGAGAGCACTGATGAGCAAGTACATCCAATGTGAAAGGAACGAGTCCCAAAGGAAGCCAGCCAAACAGCAAGTGGAGACCTTTTTTTTCCATTTATGTCTTTTCTGTCCCAAAGGGTTATCCTAGTGTTTCCCCCTTTGTCTCTTCCATTCCCATGCACCATCATTTAAACCTGAGCCAGGTGATCAGGCTCTAAGGATGTAAATGTTGCAGTGGGGAATCTTTTTCTGCCTTCCCTTGGTGCTTTTTAAATATTTGATAAAGTATCACTCATTTCAAAATAACTTGACATTAAACAGAGATTTTGTGCCAAAAAGTGGCCCTGCAGTATTGAGCTGTGAGCTCCTAAAGGTAAGCAGTACTCTGTTAAAAACCTGTGCAGCCATGGGAGCTGTCAGAGCTGAAACAGCCCCCACATCCTGACTTGTCCATGTATGGGGGCCTGGCCCCCATCCATGTCCTTCAGTCCCTCTTCCCTCATCTTTCTAGGGAGCCAGAGCATCCAGCTACACTGGGAGTGTTAGGCTGTAGGATTTCTATTTTATTTACCATTGAATATTTCTGTATTTCTGTAGTGTTGCTTTTGGTTTTTTCCTTCTTCCACCTTCTCTGGCCTCTCACCTGTCTCCTTCCTCAGACTCTAATTTCTAGTTTGCTCATCAAGGCATGACAAGTACTTTTCTCTCTTAATCTCAAGTAATTTTGCCTTCTGTCGCCTCAGTCCTTACTTGAGTCTTTTTCTTCACTCTTCCTTCTTCACTGTTCACTCCACAGCATCCCAAGCCATGATGGACTATCCTAAACTCACTCTCTCCTTGAGTAGGTGCCAGGAGAGAGGAAAAACTGAGGGGTCTGCTTTGGGTCTGAGCAACTTCTTTTGAGAGCTGGGAGGATGACAGCAGGAGCTGTAGATCCAGAGTAACAAGGGTGACCCCTCTTTTTAAGATTTCTTCAGAAAGAAAAGAACCATTTATGGTGACACTGCTGTTGCCTTCTGTCCTTGAAAGCCACAAAATGAGTGATGATGAATTCCCCTGGCTCCCGTGGGGAGAGAGAGGAGGAGTTGGGATTTCAGAGCTGAGAAACATCTGTGTAGAGAGAGAGGTTGGTTTTTCATCTCTTGCCATTTAGATTTCCTTGGCTTCAGGGCTGCATTTTGGTATACAGAAAGCAAGGGAGCAGCTGAGGGACCTGAATTCCTTCGGTTGTTGTATTCAAACTGTCTAACTTAAGGCACAAAATTTAGGTGCTCTAAAACCACACCTGCTTTCTCTCTCTTGGCCTCAGTAGGAATCGCAGCCTCTTAACATAGAAGCTTTACATTACATCTTAGTCTGATGCCAAAAGTTACCTAGGCTGGTTAGTGGGATCACCCTCACCTCACAGCTTCTCCTGTTAATCTTTATTCTGGCATTAGAGAGAAAAATATGAGCACTTCAGTTTATGTATTTGCAGTATGGTACTAAGAACTAAAATCACACAAAATGCTTCTTGTTCTTGCTGTTTGCTGTTTATTTTTCTGTTGCCCAGACAAAGAATTCAGTTGTGAAGACATTTCTTCAGTGACACATGTGCATCTAATGCATGTCCTGTACATTTTGTCACTACAACATTTTTCAGATGCCTGATATAAATTGTCATTTTTGATTAATATAAAAATAAAATAAAATCCCAAACCAAAAAAGGAGATGAGACACTGAACACTGATAGTTGCCCACATAAAACTCTCGATAACAACTGTCAGGCTGTATGACAGAGCAGACCCGTTGCAGAAGTTCTTGTGGTAATAGCTCAGTAATGGGGCTTGAATTACTCATCAAAGGATTTTTCCTTTCAGCAACCAGTTTAGCTTAGTTGAAATGAAAGAGCCAGAATGTGCATTACAGATATTTCATGGATGTTATCTTTGCTAAGAGTTTAGGGAGATCTGTGATATGTGGGTTTCTTTCTTCAACAGAATGTGAATACAGTATCTCTCTCTGCAATGAAAATGTGAATGCATACTGTACCTTATGAGATAAACTTGAATTCTTCCATTTATGTATTTTTGTGTTTACCATGCTAATATTCAGTTTGAAATAGATGCCACTGTGTGAAGCTATGCTCTGATTTTTTTGGTGATTTCCATGCAATAGGAGTAGAGCTCATAGGCACCACTATGTCCAGTTTTGAAAACAAAAAGCCAGTATACAGAATGCTGTTTGTTCACAGCAAATTGGAAAATACGGAAAGAAATGAGCTTTCAATTTTGTTCAGCTTCATATATGGTTTATCAATTAAGTCAGAGCCAAATTAATAGAAAACATCAACATCCGTGTGGAATCATTTGAGGAAAATAATTTACTATTTAAGATTGTCTATTTTTGCTTTTATCATTAAGGAAGCTGAAAAGATAAGCCTGCTTAAAGAATGGTATTTGTTAAGTGATTGTGAACAAAGTATCAGTGGACCTCATGTATTTTCAGAGAAGTTTTAACTGGACGTGTGATGTAAATTATATAGAGTTGTACGTGAATCGTGTTAGTCACTGTTTTACATTGTATTGTTCTGCAGTGCACAAATGTGACTACTGAGCACAGAAGCGTTACATTCATTAAACTTAAAATCTTGTTGCAGTATATAATTCCCCACTTTTTGTGCCAAAACCATCAATACATTCCATAATCAGTTCTAATAGAGGTTTGCACTTTAATTTTTTTTGTGACTCTTGCAGTTTCAATACTATATATCTCCATCATGAAGGAATAAAGTGTCAGTTGTACCGTGCCCTGTGTAGTTCTCGCTTCTTGTTTGAAACTGAAAGTATATGTGTTTAATTTGATACTCTTTCATGCTGTCTTTTTATTTCCAAGCTTATTACATACCTAGAAGTAAAGCAAATTATAGACACTAGCATTAAAACCGCTTAATTCTGTAAGGAGAAATCTTGACTCTTTTAAAAACAAATTATAATTTTAGATTCTAGATTTAAGAATAACGTGTAGAGAAGAGATGCTGCCTGTGAGTGGTCACGATTAACTTTATTGCTGTCCGAGGTAACAAAACATGTCGGCATAGTACAGTATGTTTCTCTGTAGTGCCTGTATTTGCTGTAAGCTACAGAAGGTGAGGCTACAAAGGCTTAGTGCCATGCCCATTGTGGTTAAGTTATTCACATAGCTCTTTGTGTCTTTTCTCCCCCCCAATCTCACGAGAGGTGATTGCACTCCAGACATTGCTTTGAGGTAACACTGCATGTCTTATATCTAAATACTTGCTGCTGTGTGCTGCAGACAGTGCTCCCGGGGCCACTCTCGGCTTGCAGCCTTGGGCTCTAATGCCAGAGGTTGCAATTTTGGGCTCCAGGAGCTGGGCAGACCGCGCCGTTTCTCCGGGCTCCATGCGCCTGTGAGGGCTCGTGGGCCGTCAGTGCCATCTCCTGGCAGTCCAGAAGTCACTTGTTCAAGGCCTCAGTATTGTTCTTTCAGCTTTTTAAGAAGCACAGGATAATTTAACAGAGTAGGAATTCATTAATAAACTGTAGCAAAGGAATTACACCACTTTCAAACTGTATTTTGCTAGTACAATTGGACTTTAAACCATGATCTATTATTCTCCTTGCCAGAGAAGTAGGGACAAAGGATCTAAATACAGCCTGTATACTGATTTTACAACTCTAGTTAAAAGTAAATTTACTCCTGAAATTTATACTAGATGGACATTACATATGTACATGCTCATAAAACAAGGCAATTGTCCAAACTCTTCCCAGCTGCCTTGAAGGAAATGATCCCTAACTCACTCTACATTGAGGCTCATTTCTGATTATCGAGTGGCTGTTACTCTGCTGAAATGAGTTTCATGCAGAGAGTAGCCTTCTTCCTGCTGCCTGGACCATTAAATCCTGGTAGGGTGTTTTGGCATTAAGTCTGCTAAAATATATTCTGTTCTTGTATTCTCTAACCACATGCTCTCTTCCTGACTGCTGAAGTTAAATCATTCCAGTTTGTCTCCTGCACGGCTCAGGAATCAGCAGCCTAACCCTCCAGACATCACATGGCTTTGAACTGCACCTCTGGCTGAGCAAGGTTATTAACAAATATTCTAAATCCAGAATGCATGATAGATGTTTTTATCAGCAGTGTTGTATGGAGCCAGCAAAGTCCACAATATAATTCACCTTGAAGAGGAAGAGCTGAAAGGCATGTGATTTAATAATCCAGGGTGGGAGTCGGGGGCTGGGAAGATGCCTGGCTCTGTTTCAGAAGTGCCACAATCAGTTCTCTTGGAAGCATGGGAGAAGCTGAAAGCTTGCCGTGTATTTTGGGCACATAGTACAGATTAGGGAGGATCAACACAGGCACTTGAACTTGGAAAAAGTTGCTCTGCCCTGCAGGCCTCTGAACAGGAAAATGGGAGATGAATAGTTTACTTTGCAGAGATACACAGCTTTGGAAAATTCAAAGGCACTACAGCAAAGAAAGGCTTCTCGGGGTGGGAATAACACAGAGGAGGCCGCGGGGCTGAGCGGAGATGTGCCCCCAGAGGAGCAGCAGCCGGGCAGAGTTTTCACGGGGCAGAGGTGACACAGCAGCGGCAGGCACGGAGCTGGCCGGGTGTCCCCTGGCAACCGGGATTGGCCCCGGTTTTAGCACCCAGCCCTGCAGGAATCAGCCCTGTCACCGGCTGCCTTCTCCTTTATTTTTCAAGTGTTACGGGCAGGATCTTCGTGTTTCTTTTAAAGCTGGGACTGCTAGCACTGTAAAATAGATATGGTCACAGTATTTCAAGTGCTATTGCATTAACAAACCATGTCATTCAAAAACTTGGCAAAACTGGCAGGTTTTCCTTACTGACAGCAAACCTAAGTGTTGATCGCTTCTACGTTACGTTCACGTTTATCTGCTGAAACGAGAGCTTTAGGATAAACAGCCCTGGTTCCCCCGGGACAGCTGCAAGATCGCCGATCACTGCGGCTCCAGGCGCGCCCCGTGCGGGCGGGCAGCGGCTCCCTCTGGTGCCTGAGCAGCGGAGGGGCTTTGGCGCACACCGGCACCGCCCTCACCCCAACGCGGGAGCTGCGGCCCCGACACCGCTCCGCACGCTCAGGAGGGGTGCCACACGTCCCCGGGGGGCGCGGAGAGGGGCAGCGCCAGGCGGTGTCCCGGGGGCACAGCGCTCCCGGGCCCGGCCCGCTCCGTGAGGGGCCGGCAGAGCCCCGAGCGCTGCCGCCGCCCGC
>VWZN01011488.1:35289-52927 GCA_013396955.1 Regulus satrapa | reverse complement strand
CTCTTCCGCCGGGTGTCGCAGCCGCCCGCCTTCCTCTACAACCCGCTCAACAAGGAGATCGACTGGGAGAGCCGCGTCCTGCGGGCGCCCGAGGAGGTGAGCGGGGCGCGGGCTGAGCCGAGGCGGCGCTGAGGCCGCCCCGAGCCCTCCCCGGCCCGCTGTGACGGCTCTGCTCTCTCCCGCAGCCCCCCCGGGAGTTCAAGGTGTGGAGGAGCAACGCCGTGCCCCCGCCGGAGACCTACAGCCCGCCCGAGAAGCCGCCGCCGCCGGCCCCCGCCCTCGACATGGCCATCAAGTGGTCCAACATCTACGAGGACAACGGCGACGACGCGCCCCGCCAGGCCGGCAAAGCCAAGTTCCTGCCGGACGAGGAGCAGGAGGCGCTGGAGTCGGGTGAGGCTTGAGGCGGCCGTGCCCCGCCGGCGGCTTCCCTGCGCGCTGCCCGTGGCCGGAGCCTTCCCCGGGCCCGCAGCGAGCTCTGCTGGCTTCTCCTGCTCCGCTTCTGGCCGAGGGCAGAGCGCTCCGGCTGCAGGGCTGGGTCCCTGCAGTGCCGGTGTTTCGGCTTTCCCGGAATCAAGGCGGACCCTGGAGCAGTCTCTCTGCTCCTCTCGCCCACTCTCGTTAGCGGGGAAGCATTACAGTCTGAAGCGCTGTAGTTCTACGAAACCAACAGCGCTGCTAAAGCAGAAGGTGGTGTGGGAGCTTCAGGTGCTGCTGCGCTGACCTTAGTTGTAGGTGTAGGTCAGATTATTTTTATAACGTTTGAAAAGCTTGGGGTCCAAAAGAGGAATCAGATAGGATGTCCATAGGATAGATTACTGAAGTAAATATTTACTGTCCTCTTCACTTTCAATGATGGTACAAGCTGTAATGGTAACCTGGGAAGTAAAGAAATATTTGATAGGTAGGAGGATTTTTTTTTTTTTTAAGTTAAAGAGAATAGCCGGCAACAACCAAGAGAACTGAAACAGAAGAAGAATTTTAGGGCTTTTAGAACACACAATAATGTTTTCATTCATTGGTAAAGTTGTCAACAGAGCTTTTCCAAAATAAGGATTTTCTGCTGTCTTCTTTGTTTTTTGGTTCTGAGTCTCCTATATTTTTATGCAGTTTTTATGTCTTGCTCCATGCATTCTATATGTTTCCCCTGCCCATGCATTTCACTTAGTCAGCCTTCATCCAAAGCAAGAAGACAAAAGGTTAATTCATGCTGACATTAGTTCCTCCTTTAAAAATGACATTTTCTAGCTTTTTCTATTAGCTAGTCAAGTTACAAGTTTTTAGAACAGGTACTGTGCAGTAGCATAAAGCCTCTTTTTAATTACCTGCAGTGGTTTGTGGTAGTAATGAGAAGTAACCATTCCTGGTTTTTGCACATATTGTCTGCAGTCCAAAAATGAGGATGTTGTCAGTTAATGATACAGAGCCTGTTCTCGAGCCATCTCAGATGTGGGTACGTTAGTTGTTCTGAGACAGGATGGTGTTTGAGACAAATGACTGGCTTTGCTGGCTTTGCTGACTTTGATTAACTCTTTCTTTTATTTAAAGATGGTGAAAAAGATGACGAACCAGCTTCTGCTAAGAAACGCAAAGTAGAGTCTGGAGAGCAGGCAAAGAAGAAGAAAAAGAAGGTATAAGCAGGGTATTTAGGATTTAGATATAATGAGAATTTCAAGGAACTTGGATTCCTCTGCTGGAATGGGAAACAAATACGTGTTTACTGTATTTCTCTCTCGTTTTGGGTAGGGAATTTTATTTCTGTAGTATGCTTGCCTTTTGGAAAGCACAAAATCAAATGGACAGTGTTGTGATAGATCTTGTTTACTGAACAAAATTTAAACCTGTTTATTTGAAACAAGGATTTAGAAGAGGGATCCATTGCCGTGGATACTTGTGCTCATGCAGGTTACAGGGCTTCACTGTGTTTTGTTTATCAAGAAACCTGGTAACATGCGTTCTTCTGGACTGACTTTTCCATTGTGTCAAAACCTTTTATAAAGGAGTATATACTAAAGATTTTTTAGGTACTGGTCTGTGATATGTTCACATAATGTCCTTTTAAAATGTACGTATAGACTGCAAATAGTCACTGGAATAAAACTACATTTGAAAACATCTGTGGTATAAACATTGCATTGCATGCTTGGTGAATAGGAGTAATGAATTCTGTATTACATGTCGTTCACTGATGATGTGACCAGATTCCTCAGGGTTTTTTGATAGAGTCTTTGCTGCCAAATTGTATTTATTTCAGTACAAACAATGGGTAGTCTTCTCAAAGTGCTAGTGAGTATATGTTGCATTTGTGATATGATGCTGAATGGGTTTTTGGATCTGTATATGACAAGGTACCAGCGTGTACTGGATTGGAGAAAAGGTTGCTGTATATTTTCAGATAAGACTCTGTGCCTTAGAAAATCTGCAGTGATGTTAGCGCTTACTAATAGAGATTTGTGTAATTAAATTTTTAATGTAAAAGTTTGTGGTTTCTATTTTCCTTCTGTCTTGGACTAGCTTTACTTTGGCAGAACAGATTCTGTATACATATGTGCTAATATGCTGCTAATATTTTTAAAGTGATTTTAAGAGATTTTTTTTTAACCTCAATATATAGAAAAGTGTGTTTATTTTTAGTGAGTATATGAAGTTGTTAAGAAGTTAGGCAATTCTGGCCTTGGCAGTGTGATAATGCTTTCTCTGGATCCTTGTCTACCTGCAGACTCTGCAACAGCTCCTTGCCATTTTCACAGGCTGTGAGGCCAGACCTGTGATGCATTCCCCTCCTCCTCTGCCATTAGTCTGGAAACAATTCTTTAAATAGGACTTGACACAGCTGAGGGCTCCCTGTGCCCACCTTTCCTAGCACAAACCCAGACACCAGACACTGTCTAGGAAGCTCCAGGATGAGGGATACTGTCATGGCAGACAAGCATTATGTGTAATCAGGGGAAGAAAGGCAGTAAAAAAGTGCATACAGGTTTAATTTGAGGAAATTCTCTTAAAAATGTGTCAGAAAACTGCTGAAAAGAAATACTGTGGTGTTTTCATTGCACAGGAGGTGTCCTGTGAAATGTGGGAATCTCCGGGAGTAATTCTGTTCTGAGGCAAACATGCTGGTAGCAGTAGGCTGCTTTCTAGAAGTTTAAAAGTCATGTAATTAGGAACCAAGAAATAGCAGGAATAATGGAGGGATAAAGATTACAATGAGGTGGTTCTTCATGCTGAGAGTATCACAGACCAAAAGGAGCAACATCATCTTCAGAGGAGTCCACAGAATTTGTGTCACTGTTAAAAATGTGCAGAGATCAGTTGGGGCTGGAAGGCAGAGTCACGGCAGAGACTGGAATGGGTTTGTGCTGCTGGTTCCTTTGAACTGTTTTCTTCAGGGCACTTCTGAAAAAAGCAGGAATTTTCAGGGAAGCCAATGCCTGTGGAGCTGGATTGATGGAAGAATGCAATGAATTCAATGAATGGAGATAAGCGTTTTTAGTCCTTATCAAATAATTTTATCAGGGCTCTTCATTTAGAAGATGAAGTGGTCTTCATCTTTAGAATGCTTTAGTCACAGTAGCTTCAGAAGGCAAAGACATTTGCTTTGCTGTAGCTGTGAGCAGCAGCACAAGAATTCTGTATTTTTTTGTCTTCTAAGTAACCTTGTACTTTGGAGCAAATCCTTATTTTTCCATCCTTTCCCGTAACTTCTCCCACCATATGTTTCTTGCTGCAGATGGACTGACATGAAAACAAATACAGGATTCATATAGGGTAACCCCAGGAAAGCATAATGGGGAGTTAAAACCTAAATCACAGCACTCCTCGGGGGAGGATTAATGCACTCTCCTCAAACCAAACCACCAAACAAAC
Organism: Regulus satrapa; assembly: GCA_013396955.1. Classification (NCBI taxonomy): domain Eukaryota; kingdom Metazoa; phylum Chordata; class Aves; order Passeriformes; family Regulidae; genus Regulus; species Regulus satrapa. The sequence continues at coordinate 49,063 of VWZN01011488.1, read as the reverse complement.
AATGACCCTGCCAGCAGCAGGCTCGCAGCAAAAGTCATTGGGGAGTCGCTGTTGGAAGCAGAACATGGTGCAATTTTGTTAAAAAAGTGACCTCTCTGACTCAGGCTGTGAGGGATGTGTTGAGGAACCAGGCTAGGTAATGTGAGAGACCAATTTCACTTCTGTTGCAGAAAGGATCACTACTCCTTAATGAAGACCTAAAGAAGGGGTTTTTTGCACAAACAAAAAAGTTTCTGTTAGGCTTCTGGTCTAAAAACGTGTCACTTTCTGTGGTAATCCTTTCCTTAGGGCTTAAAAAATTGTATTTTGTGAGACTAAGCTTATCCATTGTCTGAAAGGTTTCAGAGTTGTATTATTTAATGCAATTACAAGGTTGGTAATGGTAAGGACTAGTTTAAAACACACTGTATTTATAGTTAGGAATACTGGGGTTTCTACAAGATCTAAGGTTTGCTTGCTCTTAGTGACTTGTTCTCACAGGAACCTTTGTGCCTGGCTCTCAGATCCTTGTAAAGAAGCTGTGTCTCTGGCAGCTGTGTCACCATCATCTTTCACAATAATGAAATACTGCTTCACCCTTGAAAACTCACTCTTTTAAAAGCATCTATATAAAGGCCTTTAGCAGGTTTTCCAGCTGTGCTGCTCCAGCAGAGAGCGCTTTTGTTACTCTTGGCACAGAGCCTGTTGAATCATCTGCAGCTCAGCTCTACTCTACAGAACCCAATTCCCTTCTAATTTTCTTCCTAATGCTTGATTAGGTGTCTCTTGAAACAGTAGACATCTATTTTGTTTACTTTCTTGATATGTTGCTCTAGACAAAGGCATTTTAAACAGCTTCTGCATTGTAAATTTCACGTGATTTTTGGATGCTGTGTGGGGAGAGTTACCATAATCCTTTCTCTTTTAAAAAAAAAATTCTTATATTGAAGGATCATGATGAAGAAAATTATTTGGCACACAATTTTAGTCAAATGTGTTTGCCTCAACAAAACAGTGAAAATCAGTATGAAAATAATGAATGGTTAAATGTCATGCTAAATGTCTATTTCAAACAAACTACTGAGTTTCCAGGTTTCTAACTTAGAGGAGAATATTCCAAACAGGGGTTTTTGATCTTGTGCTTATAAAAGGTATAGTTGGTTTAAATATAAGAATACTAAAGAAAAACTCTTCTTTCTGTAAAATAAGAAAGTAAGGAAGAATTGGCCTTGAAAAGTTGCATTTTTCTTATAATAGCATGAATTTCTAACCTTCTTTCATAGAAGGTTACAAAAATAAGGCTGGAATGTGCCTTCCCAAGGTGACCCAGCCCATTGGCTGCCCCAGGCCAGCCAGGCCCACACCATTCCTGTCAGACCTCTTGGCTTTAAAGCAGCGCTGGGAGGGGACACAGTGATGCAACCAGCCCCACCAGCCCTTCTGCCTGTGCTGGCAGCTTGGTGCTTTAGTCAATCAGTAGAAATCAACAAAAACATGCAGTTAAAACTATATATATATATATATAACCCTCTCTAGCAACTCCACACTCTACAGTTTTGTGTTCACACAGAGCAAGGACTCCTGTGTAAGCACAGGTGTTCGTGGCTCAGGATGACATCTTCAGGGTTATAAAATGTGATTTACCTCAGGATTTGCCTTGGTTCTTTGGTTGTGGCATAGCCAAGGGAATATAAAAACATGTAAGGCAATTTTAAAATAATTAACTAATTCTAGACCAAATGACAGCATTATAGCAAAAAACATAATTTCTGAGGCCAATTTGTCTGGTCACAGAACGTGCCACACAGTGCACTGCGTGCAAGTTTCCTTGGAAGAGACTTGCTCTGAGGATTGTGTTGCTGCTGAACTGGGGTATCTCTGGACAGCATTTAACAGTCAGGCCCTGCAGGGCACTCAGAAGTTAAATTTGCCCTTAAAGCCAACTTTTTTTGTCAAGCCTATTCAAAAGGAATGAAAATACCATTATACTTGAGAGAAGCAATGGGGGTCCTAGAGATGGAATCAACCCACTGTATGTGTTTAGGGTTTTAATTAAAAGACTCCATTTAATTTTTCACGACATATGAAGCTGAAAGATAAGGATATTATTCACTGTGAAAATACCTAATGTGATTTGCTCATAGGACAAATGTTTCCAGGGTTGGATATGCTATATGGTAGGAAACTTCACTTGATGCCTGCTTTGGCAGCAGCAGGACAGCTGGGGGTGATGCAGCTGTCTTCATGGATTGCTCTGAAATTCAGAGTTTAAGAAATAGTGTAAAGGGGCTTAAATTAATCAGTTGGTTTGTATTGGGAATACATTGTAGACCCTGATTTTTTCTTTTCCTTCTCATGAAACAAAACTCCCTTAGAGTTCACTAGCATTCTGCTGAAATTAACCTGAAAAACTATCACATTTAATAACAGCATTAATTCCTATGAAACTCTCTCAGATTTTCTATCAGAACTGTGTTTGTGTCCCAGATTGTGCATACACACTTGAGCATTAAGAACCAGAAATACTAGCAGCTGGGAAATTTGCTTCCCTGGCAGGTGGGCAGTAATGCATTTCAGGTGATCATCTTGAATATTTGTTTGTTTTTTTCAACTGTATTGCATATTGCTTTTATTTGCTAAATTAGTACCTCTTCTGTTTTTGTAAGAATAAGGTTTACTGACTCTCCTGGTTAATGCTGTAGGGTTTTGGGGAAGCTCTGTGTGACGGGTTCTATTTCTGCTGTCATGCTCAAGAATGCTCTTTAATCTGTGGCTCCATTTGCGTTAGTAAGTCATTTGGGACAATAGGAGAGTGCCTGTAATGTGACCTCCTCTGTGCTGTGGGCTGGCTAGGCTTTGCTCCCACAGGAGCAACGCCCTGCAGCAGTCCAAGTGCATTCAGTGCACTCCTAGAGTGCATCCTCTGATTTGAGTTTCATCTGAAAGGAATCCAGCTGGTGCACTCTGGAAACCAAAGTGGAGTCTGCCAGGCTGATAGGGAGAGTCACTTCAAAAGCCACCTCCTGCTCCAAACCAAAATACTTGGGCAGGCACACGCCTTTGCCCCCAAAATACACCCTGCTGGGGAAAACACAGCTCTCTTCCACGTTTCTGCTCTTGCTAGCGTGCCAATATTGCCTTCTGAAGTCAGCTCTTTCCTCACCTTAGATTGTGTCTTTCATATTAATTGATTTGCTGGTTCTTATATTACAAAGGGTGGTGGAGGAGAGTAAATCGCAGCACTGGTCATGGCTTGTGGGTTCCCCGAATGGTAACGTTTCTCCTTAGAGACACTGCATTCATTCCTGCAAGAATCTACCTGTGTGGATGAAATCCAGCTGTGTGTTAATCCCACCACAGGCAATGGAAAGTCTACTGTCTATGAGCTAATTGCACATGTGAATTTACAGTGCTGGGACAATAGCAGTGAGCCTCTGTTTCTTGATGGGGGCTGATGCCTTGCTGTGCACCTTGCAGCAGTGTAAGAAAAGAGATTTGTGGATTTTTTAATCCTAGAAAGAATGGATTCCTTTACCTTTCTGTGCTTTTTTTCTCAGGAAAACTTAACTGACTTTTGCAAGCTTACAAATGTGCTTCTTCATTTTAATATAGATGTCTTAAAAGATTACTTTCTCCCTGAAGACATTTAGGCAAGGTGGAGAGAGAGATTGATCATTTCCAGATGTTCTTTGCTGACAGGCAAGAAAAATTCTGCTTTGGGTTAATGCTTGTGAGCGTACTTAAAATATATACATTTTGTATACAAACCTGCCAGGGAGAGCACAAGCCAGTGCAGCAGGGGCTGAGATGCACAGATTTGCAGTGTCATAGCTGCACTAATAAGGGAGGGCTTGCCCCTGCTGACTGGGCTAAAAGCCTTGGGAACTTCCCTCCCTGTAATCTCCTATGGACAGGCAGGGAAGATGGATGTGCTTTTCAGACAGAAACACCACGTGCCATGTGCTTTGAGGTAGACACTTGGCTCCACGCTGTTTGCTGAATCAGACATATTAAAATAGATAATTCACTGTTCCTTTGATGTTTTGGGAACATTTCATACTGGGATTCCTAAACATTGCACGTTAAATTCTGGCAAGACTTGGCACAGTGACAAGTAATTTGACTTCAGGCTTCTGGGAAGTACCCCAGATTAGCGAAGCAGGGGGAGCTGTTGTCCTGCACGTCACCTGGGAGGACAGCCAGGCCCCTGGAGCAACTGGGCACTGGTGTCTTGCTCCCCGTGTGGCCATCTCTCTTTCCGCAGGGCACGAGCAGTGCTCCAGCATCTCAGCTACCCCTCTTGCCTCTGCACACACAGTGGAGGCTCACTCTGATACTGGCTGTCTTGCCTTACAGTCCTCTCCAGTGGCTGCAACGTGAGGACTTCTTAGTGGTGAAAGATAAACGTCAGTCTGTTCTGTAGGAAACCCTGATGCCTGGGAAGTGCAGATTCTTCCTCAGTTTGTTCTGGTCTCTAAGGCAACAGCAGCGTGAGCATGAGAAGTAACGGAGCTCATGGCTGTCGGCAGCGAAGGAAATGCCTCCTTGGGAAGCAGTCCTTCGTAACAGCTGTTGTCCTTCTCACATGGTGTGTGGAACCAGAAACGCCACTGGAGACCAGGATGCCTTTATCAGTCACAAACTGGTTTTCACTGGGTAGAGGAGGTGGGGGCAGCCAACAGAACCAGCCCTGCGTGTTGCCTCCTTGTGCACATTGAATCCTGAAGGAATGGGTTTCCGTTGGAATGATCAGTAAACCTGTCTGCTTTCAGAGGTTGCTGGCTGCTAAGACTGTTTTAAGTAACTGACAGACAAAAGACTAATAAATCCATTTTCTTATCTAGAGAGGACTCCGCCCCTGTGAGTGGGCCGGGGCGTTGGGAGCATCAAAGGCAAAGCCCCTCCAAAGACCCAAGAACAGGTGTGTGAGGAGTGCAGTGGATGTGAGGTGTAGAGATGATGAGGGTTCACTTCAGGAAATGAATCTTCTGTGGAGCTCTGTCATGGCACTTGTCCCAATGTCCCAAACCTCAGCTATGACAGAGTAAGAGAGGGGACGACAAGAGGTAAAGCTAGGGGGACATCACTCTCTGGGGTTTTTTAGGTAAAGTAGGTAAATATTTAAAGGTCTTCAGTGAGCCCCTATATTCTTTAGAAAAGAAAAATTGGCTAGCTTAGAGCATTAATTGATTTCTTGTGTTTCAGAAGCAGGCAAGGTGGAGGGGGAAGATTACTCTGAAGCCAAATTTTGGAGTGTTTTCTATGAGAAAAAGCCTGCTTTGCCACACCGATAGCTGCCCCGGTGGGGTCCTGCCGGTCACATGCGTGCGCAAGGTGCCAGCTTAGAAAGGTAAACTGGTAATGGATCTCAGTGCATAATTTAGCCTGTGACACCTGGATGCATGATTAGAATGTGCTCTTTGGGGATACATCTTCCAAAGGGATGCTAAAATCAGCAGCTTTACAATTTGACCTGATTTTCTTTTGTTGCTGGTTGTGAAGACAGAAGCTACTACACAGTTAAAATCTGCTTTGTTGTGTTTGGTTGGGCTTTATTTTGGGAAGAAGTGGGATAATTTTAGTTCTTCAGCACTAAAAATTAGATCAAAATCCTGGCAACTGCGCAACATAAATGAGCAACCTTGAAATAAAGGGGTTTTTGTCACCTTGGAAACACAGTTAGAATAAGCTACTTGGAGTAATTTTAGTTTCAGACTTCCCTCAGCCCTTGTCCCTCCCATGTACTTTCTGCTTTTACACTCAGTATATCCGGTTTAAATGTGTTCCTTTCATATATAGACAACAGGGAATTTGCCAGACAAAAGTGGAAGAACACTGAAAATGACCTTGCACATGACGTTTCAGAGCAGAAACTGGTATTTGGAAACAGACAAAGTTAAACCCATCCAAAATTAGATTTTAAATTCCATCATTTTAGATCTCAGAGCTCAATGTAAAAAACCCAGAAGCTTAACTTTAAATTTTTGTTTTTTATATACCACTGAGTCCTGTTATTCTGGAGAAGAATATGGCATTTAAAAAACAAATTTTAGCACTAAGAGGCAAACTTGAGGGGTTAAATAAGGAGAAATACACATTGCAGAATTAATGTAATCTATTATTATATTTCAGAATCCCCAGTATTGTGATATTCATGTGAAATTTGTTGTATTAAAATGCTGTGGGTCTTTGTTGTGAACATTACATAGATTATGCTGTGGCATAGCTGGAAACTCAAGTAATTAGAGAAGAGATTAGGATAAAGTAGTGCTTCTATCCACTAAAGAATGTAAATATTTTGAATATTTTCAATAGCTCACACTTCTCTAACAGGTCTCACCTCAAGAGTGCCCTTACTGTGAGTGCCCACTAGAGAAAGCCCAGAAGCCTTTGTAGCCTTTTCTGAATACTTGATCAGCTGAGTCACATTGACTTTCCACTCCCATGGAGACAATATTTCAAAGTGAAAAGTAAATTGATTTTAATGATTTAAAAGAGTAAATTGCATTTGAATATATGTTTTATTGTCCAGGTAATATTCCTGGAAGCTCAGAGGAACGCATGCAGGACTGGCTGGTGGTCCCTGTGCCTGGTGTCACCTCTCTGCAGCAGTGTGGTTTGCTAGGCTGGGCAGGGAAAGGTGCCACCCATGGTCTGAGCAGCCGCAAAAGACCAGCAGGAAATTACACCAGTACATCACGAGACATGATGAGATAGAACAGCTGACTAACGTTTGGGTTAAATACTTGGAAATGCTTCCTAACTACATGACCACAGGACCAGTGAAGTCACTGGGATAATAATAGGACCATATAACTCAGGATATTTAAACCCAGATTGAATTGAATATGAGAAAATGGAGGACATCTGTGTTTAAGGGAGCACAAATGAGATTTTAAATCTATTTTTCACCTCCCTTTTCATAGATTCTGTTTTGTCTCCCAGGACAATGAATAAATGGTCTGATGGACATCAGTAATTAAAAGAAGTTTGACTGTAGCACCTTCCCATGAGCTGCTGTGCTTTTGCCATTCCTTGTTATCACAGCAGTGCTGGGAGCAAGCTGTCAGCAGATGTTAGGCAGCAACTCTGGCAAGTTTGCAAATAAGGGACTTTCCCCACTGCAGCCAGCTGGCTCAAGTATTAATCTCCTTGCTGCACTGCTCTTTATAAGTCAAGAAAATTCATCAGGTCAAAATGTATTCTATACTGCTGTCCAAGGCAGGAAAACCTTTTTCTCTGATGAAACGCAGTTTTACTTGATAAGTGCACTCCAGGATATGCAAAACCCATCATTCCTCACCACTAACATCTCTGATTGCTCTGTTTGGTGCACACACAATGGAGAGAAATAAGAGAATATTTCACGTATGAACTTCCACAGATCTCTCAACAGCCTGAGATGATATGCTGTGTTTCTCTGGGTTGTTGGTTTTTGGGTTTTTTTCCATTTCTTTTGGCTTTGTAACATATAGGGTAAGTATAATGAAATTATCTTATTACACATGTAAAGGCACCCATGTAGACTTTTTAAAGTAATAAAATTATTTAACTTATATAGAAGTTAGAAAAATAGACCAGGTCCTTTCAGCTTGTGAAAGTCATTGCCAGATTTTGCCTACAGAAACATCTGTTACTTAAAATTTAATATCATGAAAACACATTTTTAAGGCATCCTTGTGATTATCTAAAGTCAAGTACTTTGAGCACAGCACACTATATACAGTTCTTAAAAAGGATCAGTCTTTCAATTTAAGGATGTTTCCACTTTTCTTTCTATATATTGCTTTTCCTGATACCACATTTAGAAGTCTCTCATACTTTGCTCTCATATGAAACTCAGAGTTTGGAAGCTGATGATTTGAAAAATCTCTATTTCTAATGGTAGAAGTGAAAGAAAGGGGAACCCACTTTCTGAAAATTCCTAAGAAGATGCTCATTAACTGTGTTCCCCCAATCTGGCATTTTGTTGACTGATAGTAGGTAATTGGAAGTCATCCAATATATACCTACAGTGTTGTACATTTTGCAGGATTTTTGATAAATCAGTTTTACATATGCAGCATGTTTTAAGGCCCTATGCACAATGTGATTTATGACAGCTGTACCTTGCAACATCCCCTGGGATGTGTTGGGTGGCCTGGCAGAGCCAGCTGTGCAGCAGGTCTGCAGGTGTTACAAGCTCCTGTTCAGTATTAACAGGGGCTGCTGAAGGACACGCCTTGAAAACCTGGTAGTTCCAGCTAGGTGGGGGATGAGAGTCACAAATGTTACATTTAATCTGCATTTGGCTAACAACCTAATTCTGTGAGAGCCTAAATGGTGGTGGAGTCTTCTTGGAGGCACAAGTAGAAAGATGGGCCACAGGTGGACATGTCTGTCCTCCTGGGGCAGAAATGGCAGGACCACCCTAAAGACATAGGACAAAATAGAGAAAAGCTTACTTAGTGATTTCATTTCCTTCACAGAGAACCTCCTGAAGTTTTGAGCAAAAGTTTGAAGCTGTTTTTCTTTTGACCAAATATATTACACTACTTGCTGGAATTTACTTTCACTTCAAGCTAGGTTGAGTGCCACGGATCTGCTGTTTTTGTCTCCATGTTAGGAGAAGGTAGTTGTGGTGATGGTCATGATGCCGACTATTTTTACTGTATGGGTCATGCTTTGGCTTCTTTATACCCAGAATACTTTGGTATTTTTAGCATATCTTCAGTGAGACTGACATCCTACCATAGCACTGGCATGCTGTAAGATTGCAGGCAGAGGTGGTAATGACAGCCCCAAAGTTCAATTGCATGTTTCAAAAAAATCATAGAGATGTTAAGTTGCATTTTCTAAAAAGTCAAATACTAACTTAAAAAATACATGTAAGATGCTAAAAAGATCATTAATTACTGCCATATTTCTGCTTAAGCAAAGCACAGAAGGCAGAGCTGTGAACATTCCTGCTGCTTAAGTTAGCTGATAACTATGAACAGAAGAATTTCCATCACACTGCTCATTTGAATCTAGGTTTACCTTATATGGCTCTTAAAATCCCTTCCTGTTTCATTTTAATTACAGTTGAACGGGACAGGTAGACCGTGCCTCTGGAAGCAACGGGCTCGGCACTTCCTACAAAGGCAGGATAACCATCCTGATGCTGTAGGTCACATTGCCAGCATTGCCAGAGCCTAGGTGGCCCACGCCACTGGAGTCAGAGAAGAGCTGATGGTGGCAGTGGCTTCTCAGAGGTGTGTTACCTCCTGGCGAGAGGGCACTCACGTTCTGTTGGACATGGCCAAGCAGCAGCAGCGCAGGTGTAGCACACCAGGTGTAAGATCTCGACAGCGGCGTCTCTTAAAGCAGCTTTGGTTGAGGAAGGTGCCTGGCAAGGGTATTCTCTAGAAGGAGGCAGTGGTTTGAGCCAAACATGTCACTGCTCTTGGAGTCTCTAAAATCTGCTTTTCAAAAGGGCAACTCCAACTGCAAGTATTTCCAGTGACCAGGGAGCAGATGGTGGACCCATTTTGGTAACGAACACCTTCAGCTTTTTCCAGTCTGTTGTCTATCAACCCCCTCCAGTTTAGAATATAAATGTTTTATTCTCCCATTGGTTTGTCTTCCTAAGATAAGCAGCTGTATTCTGGGCCTCTGGGGTGCCTTGGCTGGCCAGTTCAAAACAGGGTGTAGGGGTAACAAAGGTCTGGATGACTGTAGTGGTGTCTGCATCTGAGAGAGATCAGTGGTTCGGCAGGCTGGAGATAAGACACACAGCTATTAGCTGCCTGATAGAGTTTCATGGGACTCTTATTTCAGTCCATTTTGATGTCAGGAAGGCAGACGCTTTCAACAAAAAGAGTGCTCATAGATTTTATTGGGGCATTCAAATGCTTCCAGTTCCCAGCTGTCATCAGCTCCACTTTAGTCATATAGTTGTCACTTTATCCCTCTGTCTGTGATAGGTCTTGAGAGAAGAAAGATACTGATTTGTTAAGCTTTAATGAAAAGGAGACTCATTCATGTTTCCAGACACTTTTAGCTGTACTCACAAAAATGAATCCCATTGAAGGAAAATAAAGTACATCTTTCCACAGGTACATCCGAAATTAATAAGAAACTATTATTTCAGATACATCGGGGAGATCTTGTACGCTATGAGGGATGGAATTTTCTGAAGTCAGACCAGAGCAGTTCAAATCCAGTCCCCAAGTGTGTACAGAAATGAAAGCCTGTGTACTTTAGAAAGCACAACTTCTTCAGCCTATCCGCTGAGGCGGGACTTATCTCTGATGCTGTCAGCAAGGCTGGAAAGGTTATTTTTCAGTCTTTTTTGAGCAATATTTAGCTGCATAATTTCATTATTCAGCTATATCAGTGCCCAAACCAGCATCTTTGCCAGGGATATCCTTCTGATGAATGTTCCCCACCCCCCCAGCTTTAGCTGGACTTTTTCCCTGTTCAGTTATTTACCATTCTCCCATTATCAGCTCAGAAAAAAAAAAAAGTAATTGGTGAAATCTCAACCTGTTAATGAAAAAAACTTTTAAAAGCATTTCTCTTTGTACCATCAGAAGAATACTGTTTAACTGGTCCTAAACATTTGCCTGTCCCCTAACAAGAAGCCTCTTCAAGTCTGTGCAAGCTCTAGTCCCATTCTCTTAAAGTAGCTTGTGCTTTTTGTGGAAGGCCAAGTAAAAGGACTCACATTTAGCACTGTGTGCTTTGCAGCTCCTGAACAAAACAGGCTGAGCTGAAAACAAAAGCTCAGCTTTGACTCTTATTCCACTGGCTCAAGTGAGTTCCATCCAGATCCTTAATGTGACTTTATCTGCAGGGTTGTTTTTTTTTCTTGTGCGATCAATGCCAACACTGTTGGGCAAATACAGGATGCATAGGGCTTTAAAAAAAATCCAGCTGCCAACAAGAAAAAGTGCTTTGTAACCACAGTTTGGAATGGAAACAATTTTCTAAGATACAGATCAAACTGTGTTTATAGACTCAACTATTGGCAGCTTTTCACCAAGCTATTTCCTGTGTGCCTATTGCATAGAGGAATAATCTAAGTGCTTAAACTAACATTTAAAACCATACAGAACATGAAGGAAATACTGTGTGAAGCAGCATGGAAAACACAATGGTGTTGAATTTTCTTTTGTTTCCATAGCTAATACTCAGGGGAGAGGGCAGTAAGTACTGTGCACCAAATGCCAGTACTCCAGTCCTTTGGAGGATTTGGTCCTTACTCTGACCAGTACTTAGTTTCTACTAATATTGTCTTAATTGCTGAAGTATCCAAATAACAAGCATTTAAAAAAATGCCTCCTAAATTAGACCAACTTGCTAAAAGTTACATGGTTACTTTAAGAGGAGCAAGTTTTTATTCCTTAGTAAAATAATTCAAACAATCAAAGGCACACATGAACAGAAAGAATCTGATTTCCCATTAGAACAGATAGCAAATCTGGAGGTCTGAAGATAAGAGCCAAGGTAGATGTAAACTGGTTTGCTCAGTTTGAAATGGTTGCAACAAATGTTTCTTGCGGGAAAGGCCCAGAATTCAGCTGCTTGCTGTCTGGAATCTGTTCGGTGGGGTTTTTCAGTGGAGCAGGTTTCCTCTCCCAGACTTCAAATGCATGCCCTTTGCTTCAGGCATGCATGTGCTGGTGGCACTTCTCACCTCCTGATAGCATCAGTGAGGTCAGGGCAGTCAGGCTGTGGTGCCCATGGAGAATTTTAAGGGAGTTTTTGTCGCTGATGTTCTGCCTGGCTGGACTTCATTCCTTCTACGCAAACGATGTCACAGCTAGAGAACATGGCAGCTCCAGTAGAGGGAAATTAGAAGAGTAATTTAGGTTGGATGTAACTTCTGGAGGCTGTCTGGTCATCCCCAGCACAGAGCAGGAGCCATGTAGGTGACTTTGGCCAGGGCCAGGCAAGTTTTCAATGTCTCCAGGATATAATTTTCTGGGCAACCTGTTTTGGCATCTAATTATGACATGCACAACAACATCAAATTTGTCTATACTTTTCTTCTTCAACTGTATCCTTACAGATCAGTTCTGGGAGGTATAGTAAAAGGCTTAGCTTTAGGTACTGATTCCAGCTAGAAATCAAACATTTTTGGTGGGAAAGAAAACCACCCAAACAGTAAGATCAATTCAGGTGAGATGGCACTAGGGTTTTCCTTTAGCTGGGCCCTTGGGTAATGAAGAAAACTTCATTGTGGATGAATTTGCTGGAGACAGATGCATGCTAGAGACAGACATGGACTGTACACAGCAAGCGTGCTGTCAGAAAAGCACTGACAGCTTTAGGTTGATGCATTTCTTGCACACTAACTTGCCTGAGATGCAGTTCCAAACCCAGTCCATGGTGCTGCAATGCAGCTGCCAGAGGGAGCAGAGTCTGAGGCCGTGGGGACAGAGGCCAGGCAGATCATGGGGACTCACAGCTCCTCATCTGCCCAGCAGTGAGTATCGGGAGCATTCCAACCACCACCATTGCTTCTGGGATTTTTCCCAACGAAAGGCATTCTGGAATGGTTTTACATCCTGTTCTGAAACATGTACACAGATATTTCACAATATGTGTGTTTAAAGGAATGCAAATGGTTTCAAAAGACAGGATGGCAAAATAGCATTTCAAGTTGTTGCATTGTGAAGTACGACAACTACTGTGAAATTCATTTTAGATGAAGAAAAATCACAACTACTACGCAATGAGTTGTTTTTACTTTGTAGAGATACATGTATTACTGGGTTACTACTGTTGGTGTCTCACACATAAAGATTCAAAAATTTAATCTAATTTTGTTCTTCAGGAAGATTTAGTTTCAGATGAGCGAATTGTTAGACCTTCCTCAAAATCTGGTGAGAGAGGAAATCTGTGAATATGTGTGATGCTCATATGTGGCCTGTTGCTTTCTCTAGAACCAAGCGAGCACTTCCTTTGGTCCAGGATTTGAGTGCCGTGCTGGGCATGCAGAATGCATGGAATGCCTGTCTGCTCCTGTCCACCTTCCACAGCGAGGTGACAGTCAACCTACGGCCAGTGGGTACAAGTGGCAGTGGGTCCTCTGCTCTCACCCGCCACAAGACAGGTCTACTGTAGATTGTTTGTAAGCTGTGCCACATAAAAGGCTGCAAAATATAGTCCTGAAGCTGTTTATAATGAAATTGAATGCAGGAGATGTAGACTCAGGTACAAATTAATCAACAAATCTGACTCAGCCCTTTATCTCGGTAAAAAATCAATGCCACATCATCTCCTAAGATCGGTTTTGAAGGGGTGTGCATTTACTAATGGAACCAATGCGGGATGTAGGTGAGCATCACATATACCAAAACTGGATTTTTCCCCACTTTGAGCAGCCTCAGTGCCTTGTTTGCCCTGTCCTAAAGCTGTTTGTCTTCTACCGGCGTGGCATTTGGGCTGGGATAGTAGCAGCTGCTGAGAGCGAGGCCAGCCAGCTCCATCCCCTCACGGCAGGCCCGCAGAACCTGCCGGGAGGCGAGAACTGCCACATGCTCAGCAGATACAGGTTTTCAGCCCACAGATTCGTTTCTCTGGGGACGGGGGGGAGGCAACATCAAGGGAAAAGAAGTATTTTAAATATGCTGCGATTCCTTTGGTCTTTCTCAAGAAACACTGCGCACATGGCTGCCGATGACACTGGGGGCCGCCGTGGGCAACGGGGTACCGCGGGGGAAGCCCGTGCCGTTACAGAGCCGCGGCGGGGCTCTCCGCAGGCCCGGCCGGGCCCCTCCGGCGGGCCCGTCCCTCCCCTCAGCCAGCCCGGCTCCCCCGGGGCGAC
>VWZN01011488.1:0-35228 GCA_013396955.1 Regulus satrapa | reverse complement strand
CGCCGGGATGCTCCGCGCCCGCTGCCCGGAGCGCCGCGCCGGGGCCGGGCGGGAGCTTGGCTCTCGAATCGCTGCTCGGCGGCGGCAGCGTGCCGTCCGTGCCTGCGCTTCTCCCGGCAGCGGGAGTTCCGCACCGAAGCCAAAGTTTCTGGGGCTTAGACCGGCGCTGCGTGCGCGTCTCTGCTCCTCGTCTTGTGTCCCGCATCTGCTTGTCACTCCTCGGCCGCTCTTTGCCCGCCGGGGTTGGTTGGGTTGTTCGCTTTTTAAAGATGCGCTCGGAATTTTGCAGATCAGCTTTTAGTTTTGTGGTTGTTCCGTTTGTATATATAGTAGTTGCATCTTACGCTTTTGTTAGGAAACTTAGTGAAAGAGAACGTGTTCAGAAGAACTGAGAATTGTTTGGTCCATATATGGAGAAGCTGGATAAAGCTGTTCCCTGCTTCTCTATGCAATCTGCAAAGCAAGGCAAGGTATCGTGGTAAAGTATTTTCTGTGCCCACGGAGTTGGCGTAGTGTCAGTTTTGACTTCAGTTGAGTTGAAACATTGAAACTTCGTTTTTTGAGCATACACGTGTTGTTACAATTATGGCTTTACTTGAAACACTGATTTATTTACTTTTTTATCAATAGAGTGAAAAGTGAAGGAAATGCCTGACTTTTTTTTTTTTTTTCCCTTGAACACCATATTGAAGCCTTTTGAAAAGGAATTGTTGTCATGTTTGGTATTTGTGTGGAGACATGGTCTTAATTCTATTAAGTACAATGTTAAATATGTATGTGAAAATGCTAATATTAACATTAATGAAACATTGCGCTAGAACAAAAAGTATGTTCCAGAATGTATGTCTCTCAGAGCTTTGTATTTATTTAAAATTGACTCATGCCTGTAACATCTAACAACGTTGAAAACTTGCTCTGTGATATCGAACTGCTGGTTGTGCAGATACTTGCATGTGAAGCAGTTTGTTACTAAAATAAACACAGGCATAAGGGCTTTCAGGATCAGGGCCAAGTTCGAATAAAGGGGAAGCAGTGCTTGCAAATGTTGCTAGCAATTGCAGATACTGCAGTTGGGAGATGTCCGTGTATCATTTGGACAAGTTTCACTGAGCGTTTCCGATCGATGACCTGGCAGCATGTGGCCGATCCGAGTCGGGGTAGTCCTGTGGAGGGTGGCATGTCCCTGTGAGCAGCCTTGGTGGAGCAGGCTGGAGGCTCCTGCTTGTTGATGCTTCTGCACTAAGTTTTTGCAGACGGCTCGGTATGGACGTACCTGGGTGGATGTTGAAACAAAGCTTTCTGCTGCTAGGACTGAAGGGCAGCCTGAGGCTGACACCAGGTGTGGCACTGGGTGTATGTTTAGGCACACTGTACTTCTTAGGGGCCCCGTTGTTTTGGGAATTGTAGGCTGTCCTAACCAATGTGGAAGGACTCATGTTTCTACAGCAAAGCAGGAAGTAGCAGATATTTTTGTTTGTGGAAATACAGCTCTCGGATGTATCTCCATCTATTTATGTCACCAGAGCGGGGACCATCCTCGGAGTGAGGCAAGGACTTTGGGATAGTTGTCACCGGCAGGAGGATGCCTACCCGAGGAGTCCCTGATCCACAGACTTCCTGGAAACACAGGCGTAGCCCTGTGCCCATTGCAGATTAGTTTCCTGTCCTTTTGGTTAGTTCTTGAAATTGTAGTGTGCCAGTGTGTAAGGAGGAACCATTACAACGGCATGCTTCCATTTCCAGGCTGTGGGTGGGAGAAGGAATATGATTGCTGCCAAATCACTGAAACTTTGACAGAGATCTGCATTCACGTTTTCCTCAGATTCTTTTACCTGGCTCACTTAGGCCCTAGTGTAGCAAAGCACTTCAGTGGAGGTGTGCAAAGGCTTCAAAGGGAGCGTGGTTCATTTTGTTCGTTCTTTGAAACAAGTTAATTCTTCAAATCACAAACGGTGATAATACTGCAGTTCAGCTGAACAAGCGAACTGTACACTTCTGAAAAATCACCAAACGATGAGTCTTTCATCAAATAAAATCTTATCAAGGATCTCTTCTATTATTAAAGTACAAACCTAAAAAGACGGTCAAAGGGAAGGTGTTCAGATGAGTCTTTTTCATGTCTCCCTTTCTACAGCAAACTTGGCTGGATTTACAGAGCTGCTCCTTGAATCCTCCTGAGAAGTGTCCATATTTTAACGTCCATTATTGGTGTGTAAATAATTATTTGCTGAGAATAATGTTCAAGCAGTAATGAATAGCTGCTTCCGTCTGGAATTTCCGATTGCAGAGGGCTTCATGTGAAAACTGGTTGTCTGTTTTATGTAAACCCATTTATCCCCGTTCAGCCTCTATGTCTGAGTGAGCCCACTTTGGGTTGTCCTGTGCAGGGAGGGCAGCATGAGGATTGTCTGACCTGCTCCCTGTTTATAATTTGGATGTATTTGCAGCTCTTCTTCCACTCCTAGTGCAGTGGTCGCAGCTCCCCAGCCAGGATGTGCTGCAGCCAGGGGGATATGGCACTGCTGCCGAGTGGAGCTTGGATGTGCTCTGTGTGAGGGTCAAGTGTGAGGGGTGCTTTCCCTGGACAATTAAAGTCTGTCAAGTTTTGGGGACAGTCAGTAGAATTTGTTTACTTCTTGCATTGATGTTTTGTTGTTTAAAAACGTCTCTACATTTCTTCTTTCTACTTCCTTGTATTCGTGATGGTGTGTTTTGTTTTTTTCCCCCCAAATCAGAGGATGCTTCTGTCTTATTTGTAGGATAAAGCTGGTAAGGACAGTCCTTTCTGGAAGTTCTTGTGAAGGACATATCGTCACCTTTATTTATATAGAAATCTAGAAATGAGTTCATGTGGAGGTTTTGAAGCCATTTAAGCAGTACATTGGGACTTCTTGTTCACTGGCATAACTGAACTGTAGAAGTACTGTGTAGTAACTTTTCAAAAAGATTGCACCTGAACTTGGCAGAAAGAAGCAGCCATTTCTGTGGAAGTATGCATGACCTTTCAGCAGTGCTATCTCACTGCCATTTATCTAAATTACGTGGTGTTAAAAATACAGCCAAACATGCCTGGCTCTTTATTAGCTGTGTGCACATTCTGCTTTGACAGGTTGAAATCTAATTTTGTGATCATATCACCTTATCTTTTGTCCTTTTGGATGAGGTCTGATGCAAGTGTTATACGACAGCAAATATGTTCATCTGTCAAAAGCAAAACGATACTCTAAACATTTGTCTTCCCCTCTCTTTTTTTTCCTTCCTTTCTGCGAGCAGATTTCATAGAAAATGTTTACATAGCTTCGAGAAGCAGGAAGGAGCCCAAGTGCCCGCAGGCCAGCGAGGTGCCCGAGCACAGGCCGCAGGTGAACAGCATAACCGTTTCCAAGAAACGCAGCTGGCTGCAGCAGAGCACCCACCGACGACCTCCTCCTCCTCTGGAAGAAGAAAATGCCTGCAAGGAAGTGCCCGGGGCCGTCATCCCGGTACCCAGGTCTCCCCTGCCGCTGCCGGAGCCCGCGGTGCCGTGGGCTGAGGAGCGCCGCCGCGGACGGCGGCGAGGACGGGGACGCGGATGATGAAGGAGAAATATGGTACAACCCAATCCCTGAAGATGATGAGCCCGACTTGCCCGGGGTCCACCCTTCTGCTGTGAGTAGCCCCGTCGCTGTGGGCTCCCCGTCGGTTTGGTACAAAGCCCACGCTGGGGGTGACTCTGGGATGGCCGCGAGTCCCCAGGAGGGAGCCCCGCGCTGCGTGGAGAGCGCGGGGGGCAGCTGGACGGCGCAGCCCGGCGAGGGGAGCCCGGCGGATGGCGGGGAGCAGGCGCAGCAGCACCGGCTGAAGCTGGCCGGCAAGGCTCCCGGTGTGCCAGCAGCCGAGGACAATCCTGCCTTCAAGTGCCCTTCCACAGGTAAGAGTGTTCAGGAACATAACTGTTTGGAGCTGTGCTGTCTTTTAGAGGAATAATAAACCTTTGTTGTCTCTCGTTTCTCTTTTCTCCATTTCTTACGTTGTCGAGCAAATTTTTGGTGGAAATGCATGTCAAGTGCATTGAAAATTATTCAGGTTATGAGACTGATGCCTGCTGTGTGCAGAGGTGCGCAGTTGTTTCTCAGTCGGTTTGCTCATGGCATGTCCAGGTGGGGTTGGCCTGTGTTCTCTTTGGCCCCCTCCTCACTGAAGACAAAGGTTTTACAAAACGAGCTTGCTGAAGCCTGGTAACGTGAGGACACACACACTGGCTTTCCTTTGTCAGCTGGTGTCTAGCCCTGGCCTCGGATTCCTGCCTCAAAGCTACTTAAATGTCTGCAGAAGTTTCTTTAACTTGCTGTCTGGGACTTTTTAATAAAGAATTTTTGGTAGACCATATAAATACTATTCATCATGTCGCTTTCTGTAATTACTGTCTTGTTGGCTGTCTCAGGCTAATCTAATAGACTGGAGAAGAGTGGTTTTCACTTTCAGAAGCCAGCCTCTTTGTTCCTTGTTATCTTTGGCTGAGTGTTTGATAGTCTCGTTTCCATAATTCCATTAGTGTGTGAATTCAGCATCATATTAAGGATTTTTCCCAGTCTGGTAAAAAACCCCAAACAAATGTAAAACCACACCAAACAAAAGTAACTAGAAAAAGCCCTCCAAGCCCTTTCTAAAAGGTATTACTTTTAATTACTTACGTGCCTCATAATATCTCGACCTTAACTCTAGTGTCCTGTTCAAAGTTAGAAACAGCATAAAGTTCAGGAGACAGGGAATTCCTGGTTCCTCTCTTTGGAGAAAGGTTACACTTTAAACTGACATTTAAGAGCCTGTGTTTCTGCCTGTTTCATCAGAAAGGACCTGGAACATTGCAGTGGGAGCCCAGGTGTGCATCGCCTTCTGGAGGGGCTTGTTTTTGGGTTGTCCCCATCCTGGCCCATGTCCCTGCGTGCTGGGAGCTGCTGTGCCTGAATTCCTGGTGTAGAGATTACTTCTGGGAACAGGGTTTGTTTTCAAAGGCACCAGAGCAACTGCTGTAAACAGCAGGAGAAAAAACTCTTGGTCTTCTGGGGGCTCACATTTTGTTCTTTTCGTGGAAATGCTGCAACTACAAGCATATTTGTACTTGCAAAGTGTGTTAAAGTTTTTGGGCATTTATTACAAATAGCTCACTTTATAGCTGTTTTAAATACTTAGACCAGTTTTATTTGCTTGCTAGACAGATGAGATAATATGTTCTTTGGTAGATTTTTGTCGTCGTTGAGGCTCTAGATGTTTTGTAGAGCTCAGTAAGTGTGGTTATTTAGGAAGGCCCTGTGTGTCCTGCAAACTGCTTGAATTCCATTGAGGTGGTTAATCCCTCTATACTTGGGTGACCATTTCTTTTTTTAAAGAAGTTAGTCCCTTTCTGTAAGAAGAAAAAGTCCAACTTGTTTTCATACTGAAGATGCATTTATTTCTGAAAGCACAGTTGTCCATTTCAAGAGTTTCCTGAAACTGGGAGAGAAGTTATGAATTTCACCTGATAATTTGTTATGGTTTTAGTTAATTAAGGTACTTTAAATGCAACTCTCCTTCTACATGTGGGTGGTGATCACACTGAATAGATTAATTGATGATGAAGTGGATCCCTGCTGCTCAGTAATTGGCTTTATTATGGAGAAGTGGCTTAGTTCTTTTTAATCCAGTTAAAGTATCTACAGTTATTTTTCAGTCAAATTTAAAATGACAGTTCATCCATATAAAATTGAAGGGCACCATGGCCAATTTGGCTTTATTAGTGTTAGGACCTTCTTTGAACGATTCAGCTGCTATGAAATGGATGTCTCTGTTCGTAGCGAGCTGGGTACATTAAGCAGTAATTCCTGTCAAATAAGAAAGATATGGGGAACAGTCTGCTTACGTTTCTTATTATGATCATATTATGATTATATGTCAGTATTGGTTAGCACTGGAGCCTAAGTGTTAGATTTTGGGAAGCATAGACAGAAAAAAGTAGGACAGTGCAAAATATATATATATGTTCATTTTGTCATTCTTTGGACAATGGAAACAATTTTACCTTTAAAACTTTAGAGACATTTTTGCCTTACTTGGATTTCCAACTTTGTAGAGAGAAAATAGTAATGCCTTTTTTCCTATTAGACAGGAGATTTTTTATGAAAAGAATAAATGATAGAACGTTATTGTGAATCTTTCCAAACAGAGCACCAAATAGGTATTTCCTGTAACTGTTACCAGTACAATGGAGCATAATCGTAGAGGTGCTAATATGTCCCATAGTCTTAATTTACGCTGCTAGCTCCTGGTATTAATCTGGTTACTTTCTGCAGTAAATGCCATTTATGTTAATAGGATTTGTCAGGTAATTCCTTAGTGAATAATTCTAGCCTTGTTGGCTTTGAAGAAGAAACTGATTAGAAATAAGCCACCCTTATAGCAGAGCTCAGGAAAATAATTAATGTATTTTCTTTATAACATGTACCCAAAAGGTAGGAGTAAGAAGGTAACTTGGTTCCAAATTAATAATGTAGAAACAGCCCAGCTTGGGCTCTTTGGTCTGTGGGAGAAGAATTTAAGTGGAAGAACCGTGGAGGCTGTTTTTAATTATGTATCTCTTTGCACAGGCTAAATGGTTATGATTGAAAAATAGAAATTTTTTTGGTTGCAAGTGCAACGTGAGAATTTTTTTTCCACTGTAAAATGTTAAACTATTTTTTTTTATAACTCTTTAAGGCCAAACTCTTTAACTGTGTGTTTTTATAGATGTATCACCTGCAAGTTGTTGAAGAGAAGCATGCCTTTGTAATAGCTCCTAAGACAGGTTTACACCGTGGAGCTCTGAATAGTGCCCTCTGAAGAATTTGCAATATTTTTGCTTTTGGGGAGGATTACTGTTAGTGTTAGTGTCTACCTAATGAGTGGAATCATCTCGTGTATCTGTATCTGAGAGGCATCCTGGTAGGACTTGTGCATTGAAGGTTGCCAGGATCTGGATTGTGCTTTTGCTACTAAAAATGTACTTGAGTTAGCTGTCTGAGTGGAAAATCCTGGTAAGAATCACTGTAAACAATTTCTTTCCAATGTTATGGCAAGTGAAGATGGATCCCATATTCCCACTTAACCCTGATATGTGCCAACTGGAACTTGGCTTAATTCCTATTAAAACTACAGGGCTCTTTCTCCACTTAGACTGTGACCATTATCCTGGTTTCCAAATACATCTTTTGGGGCCAATGCATGCAAATATTTTGCATGCTTACATGTTGCAGGCAAGCTTCCAGCCATATACATAGAGTATACTAGGCAGCAAATGCTATCTCCAGCTTTCCTTCCACGTTACAAATATTATTTTTGGAATGTAATGTTTTTTCCGAGATGGAAGATGCTTTGTGGCTTACCTGTTTTTCAAGTGCAAGGAGCTTTGGTTTCACGAGACAGAAGTGCATTGATGTGAAATACTTGCATGATGTTTGAGGTAGCAGAATGGTTTGGGATTTGGCAGAAAGGTCCCTCTGCTCCCTCTTTCTCTTGCAGAGGTGAAGCCAGCTTTTCGGTGGGTTTTTGGGGAGTTTGTGTGCATGCTTTTGGAGGTCAAGGGCTTATTCATGCATTTATCTGGGATTCATGGGGTGACAGTGCCATAAAGAAGTGAAAGAAACAACAGGATGTAGCACTGTGGAGTGGAAGCAGTTCAGTCAAAACAGTTACTGCCTTTTTCAGTTTCTGATTTGTCCTGAGTAACTGTTTATATCCTCTGATGGAGAAAATAGGGGCAAAGCTGCTTTTTATGCCGTGAAAGACGCAGTGAGGAGAGGAAATGTTCGTGAGAGCAGCCTGGACAGACAGTGCTTGGCACGGCCGCGGTGCTCCGCGAGCGCCTTGGTGCAGCTCCAGCATCTGAGCAGAGCTGCCTGTGGTTCATGTGCAGGGTCATTAATGCTTCAAATATCTGCAGCAAACTCAGGCTCTTTCGGAGATACTGAACTCTTGAAGTGTGGTCAGTGAAGTGCTGTTATCCGTGCTTGTTCCTCTCTGCAGTGAGGGATCCCACCAGGATGAGGAGCAGGCACGGGTCACCCCCTTCACCTCTCGTGCCTGAGCCTTGGGGGGTTGTGCTGTAACCACCTCCCGTTTTAATTAATGCACTATTTTAAGCAATGTCTTTTCTGTTTTTTGCTCCTATAAAAGTGATGCCTGTGTTGATGTGTTTATCACAATTTTATTAGTATCAGTGTGCATAGTAATCAAAGAAAATGAAGTATCTTTACGAAATTCTGAGGGCGTTTTTTACCCCTTTAATAATTTCTCCATTCTTTGACTCTGAAGCCGTATGTGAGATGGGGACTGCATTAGTCATAGTAGTAATTTATATAGAGGTAAACTATAGAGGTGACTTTTATATAGAGGTGACATTTCTTTACACGTTAAAAGCAGAGATTCTTCCATTTATTTAGAGAAGTAATTAAGATTTCATCTAGAAATAATTGCTTTCTAGCACAGTTTTTTAAAGTGCTTTTTAGTTTCCTTTTGCCCGGTTGCTGATGTAGATAGAGGTGATGCTTACCTTGCATCTTAACTGAAGTTTCTTCAATTTGATATATCCTGAGTTGTTCTCTCAATGCCATTTACAGTTCTGCTCTGGAGTTTTACATCAGAACAGGTCTAGAAGTGTGCCTGCACCTGAGAAACTTAACAGCCTTTGACATGGGTGGAGCTGATGTGCAGTTTGCATCAGCTGAGGATCCAGATCAGTGTCTGTTGTGGATTCTACCACAGAAAAACGGTAGCCCTCTTTCACCCATTGTTTGCTACAAGAACAATTTTGAGATATTTGGGCTCTTCTGTTTTGATTTGCTGCTTTTTCACTTTTAATACATTAACTCAGCATTTCCATTAGGAGTGAGACAGATTGTTTGATACTTCAGTAGCTTGGTGTAGTAAGCAACTGGTAGCTTTCTGACCAATTTATTCACCTTGACTTGTCACCCAAAAATAAATTGCAGGTTTTCTGAGTAACTTTGCAATAACTCAGAAATCCTATCTAAAGCATGTGATATATATAACAGGGTAGTCAAATGTGCCTGTAAAACAGCATGTGTTGCTGGCAGTGGGCGTGATAGTGATATATGTGCCCAGATACAATAAACAGCTTTAAACAGGGTCAGACAAGCATGTTTACTGTGCTAAATCACTGCATGTGTCTGGCAGGGGCTGTGTTGTAAGTGCTTGAGTCTGAGCCCTCTCCTCCCTTGGGGCAGTGTGGTGTAAGGGTAGGTCTGCTGGACTGAGGGACACTAGTGACACCTGGATGGACGGGCTGGGAGAAGGGCTTGCTTTGTGAAGCTCTGCCGTGGGCTCTTTGTGATTCTGTGGCCATGGAAAGGCTTTATGCTTCCTCACAGCCAGAGTGCTGAACAAAGCAAAAGGTGGCTTTATACTCAAGCTGAACCCACAGCTGATGTAACAGTAACACGCAGTAACTTAGGGTGTCAATTTATTTTGACTTGGATTGCATTGTCTTCCAAAAGTTTTTTTAAAATTTTCTGTATTCGGACTGCTGAAGTGTCAGAAGGCACAAGGTAAATGTATCAAAGACAGAATAATAGAACAGCCCAGGCTGGAGAGGGCACCAGATAATCATCTGGCTCACCCTTCAGTGGAACAAGGAGCCTGAATGAGACTATCTAGCCCCACACCCCCACTTGCAGTTGCAGCTTGGAAACCTGCAGTGATGAAGACTCTGCCACATGCCTGGTTGTTCCAGGGATTGAGTGTTCTCACTGTAAAAGATGAGACAAATGTTACATACACATACACATGGTCAGCTGTGTGTATAAAACTGACCATCACCGTGCTTTCCTCGTGCAACAGGTGCCTCTTAGGTTTTGTGTTCTCCTCTACTACCCTTCTGTAAAGATATTTTTGATGTCTAACTGTTGTTTGCGGCACAGCCTTGTGACTTGGTTGAG
Source organism: Regulus satrapa (assembly GCA_013396955.1). Lineage (NCBI taxonomy): Eukaryota > Metazoa > Chordata > Aves > Passeriformes > Regulidae > Regulus > Regulus satrapa. The sequence goes on along the minus strand of VWZN01011488.1, from coordinate 25,281 downwards.
AAAAGAGGTGCAACTCAGTTTTGCTGTCACGCTTGTGAGAAAGCCGTGTCAGATGGGTAGGCTGGGAGCTGAAGTGTTACTGGACTGCGCTCCAACTCCTCCTGCAGCTTGTTCAGAGTTGTCATGTACACTCTTTTAAAATTGCGTGCATACCTCAGCACATTGCTGGCTTTAGTGGAACAACATGTGGCTCAGTGCTGATGGGAATACCATCCTGCATAATACTCGACTGTTAAGTTTCCTTCAGCCACATATTTCACTTTAACTGTTTGGTGCTGAACGCAGCAGAAGTTGGACACATAAAAGTCATAGTGTTAGATTGAGTCTTTGGTTTTAATGAGCTGGGGGGAGAAGTTTAATTTGCTGGCCTGCTTTTCCAAGCCTGTGCCAGAGACTTTTGACAGAAAGGGAAGATTAATGTTAGAGGCTGCAGTGTGGCTCTGATTGCTATAGAGTGCTCCACGCCAGCCCACCAGTGGGACCGTGTGGTGATTTGCAGTACAAGGGAAGGCTTTGTCTGCCTTTATCAAACACCACATTTCTAACTAGCTGCTTGCCAGAAAAGCACAGCAGGCGTGCTAGAAATAGCCTTTCCCCTGCAAGGGAACTTCTTCCATGAGATGCAGGATTAAATGAATTTTCCTCTGTTCCTCTGGAAAACAGATTCTATGCATTATTCTTCGTAACTGAAACTTCCTTTTATAAAGATACTCTTTTAAGCAACTGTCTGCAAAAGTTACTTAATCCAAACTTCTATTGAGACTAGAGCTAGCCTTTGTAGGGTTTTTCTTGGACGAGGGTGGGGGGACCAAAACCACAGCAAATGACTTTGGTCAAAGACCAGATTGCCTGATTTAGCTGTTTAAGCTTGGTGAAGTAGAAAAAGTATGTTACAGTCCAGTGGTGAAAATTAATTTGAATGCACAAAGCACTTGTAAGAATCACTTGCTGTGGACTTGAAGTGATTAGTTAAGAATTAATGTAGTAAGTCCTTGGCAAATCTGAAGAAGCCTTTATGAAGTATGGTTTACTGAGCATCTTGTGAGAACAGCACTTCTTTCTTTCTTTTTCTATGCTGTGAACAGTCTCCCTTTCCGTGGCTAGCAAAGGGGAGTGATGGCTGGATAAAGGTGTTTGAGGCTCTGTGAGCTGTCTGGGCTGATTGAATCACTCAGGGTTGTGTGCTTAGGGGCTCTATAGCACCCCAGCCTGCACAGGCAAGGCTACCCAGTCCTCTTGGGAGCTGCTAACTTTTGGAAAAGTGACTGGGGTGGCTGTTGCTAGCAAGAGGCACTCTTTGTTTCTTAAGGGAAGGGAAGGTGACTCTAAGTGAAAGTAATCATGTTATTTTATTAATATCTATCATTCTGGCCTCAGCTTTCCTCCTGCATGGTTCCTTAACTCAGGTAAATTGATTGATTTTCTTGCAGTTATTACTGCATCATGCTGGCAAAAGTGAGAATGGCTTGAGTGAAGAAAACTTGGTATTGGCATTTCCTTGAATATTAGAGCATGAGGTGAACAACAGGTTCTTGTCTGTGTTCAGGGGTTATGTCTAATTGTGTCCCATAATTAGCTGTTGTTTACTGCTGAATTGAGGGAGTGTTGGCTTTTTTTTTTATTTTGCTCTTTTTAGCTTTTTATTTTTTTTTTTTTTGGTACCTTGAAAGGAGGGGGGGGGGTTTCTTTGAGGATGTCACTTGGGAACTGTCTAACTTTAAACTTGTGGGCTGGTAGTGCCAGGAAACATGGAAAATTGCTGGCAGGCAGTGAAGTGAGGTAGTGCAGGATGCAGCTTTTGGAAGGAATAAATCTTAGATCCTGCTGCAGGAAGGAGAAGCTGAGAGAAATGAAAGAAAAGGTGTGAGACTCCTGCATCTACACAGGAGAGATTTGGGACTCTTTGAGGTAACAGAGGGACACAAAGAGCCATATTCTTTACTAGAAACAAGTGTCTTTCCTTTAGACATAAGAGGAGTGGCAATGCTGATGTGTTGGCTGTGCAGCTAGCTGCTCTGTAGACAAGGGTGCCTTTGCTGTATTTCCAGGATTTTTTCATTAAGCCTGGTTTCCTTGCACTTGTGCCCCAGGAATGCGGCCGTGTGTGCTTGTATGGGGGATGCGGCACAAACAGGTCCAGCTGAAGGCAGCGAGTGCCATTGCTCATTTGTTTATATGTAGTTTCTGGCCCTTTCATCTCCATAAAGCAGAACAAATCTGGCTTTTGACAGTGAATTGCCAAATTTGGCTGAACGAGTCAGCAGAGCACAGCTTTCTGAACACTTGGGGACATCTGACTGAATGAGTGATGGTTGTCTGAATGAATTGTACTTACCAGGTTATGACAAACCAACGTGTTTTCCCCAAGTTCAAGATTTATTGTTTCATTGCCGAGAATTGCAGTTTGAAAAGTATTATTCCTTCTCTTTTCTTCTAAAGGTTTTGGAGCTGCTCTTGCACGCAAGCCTGATATTCCCTCCACGGAGGTTTCTCCTCCAAGTCCCAATCCCCTGAAAAAAAGCGGATCAATCAACTGGCCTTTCCCTGATAGAATTAAATCTCCCAGGACCGTGAGGAAGCTTTCCATGAAAATGAAAAAGCTGCCAGAGCTGAGCAGGAAGCTGAGCGTTAAGGGAACTTCAAGCCATAGTAGTTCAGATAATCCTCCTTCCCTGCTGAAAGGTAGCTGCCGGGATACAAGCCATACAGTGTCTTTGCCTTCTTCTGGAAACTCCACCACAGCTGCCAGCAGGAATGTGATCAGCCGTTACCATCTTGACAGCAGTGTGTCCTCACAACACACCTACAAAAAGAAGAGCTCAAGGAGCTCAAAATCCTTCAACAAAGGTGGTTACCTCAGTGATGGCGACTCTCCTGAACTTATAACAAAATCAGGTAAACACAGACAGGAAACCAAGTGTGGGAAGGGAAAGGAGGGCCTTCCAAGTAACAGTGGTAAACCCGAAATAGATATCGATGCCTTCAGACACTACAACTTTTCTGATCAACCCAAGTGCTCTCAGTACATCTCTGGACTCATGAGCATTCACTTTTATGGTGCTGAAGACTTAAAGCCACCACGAATAGACTCGAAAGATGTCTTTTGTGCAATACAGGTTGACTCAGTAAACAAAGCAAGGACTGCCCTGCTCACATGTAGGACAACATTTCTTGACATGGACCACACATTCAACATAGAAATCGAAAACGCTCAGCACTTAAAGCTGGTGGTGTTCAGCTGGGAACCCACCCCACGGAAAAACCGAGTGTGTTGTCATGGAACTGTGGCTCTTCCCACTCTCTTTCGAGTCACCAAAACGCATCAGCTGGCTGTCAAACTGGAGCCCAGGGGCCTTATTTATGTCAAGCTGTCGCTCATGGAGCAGTGGGAGAACTCTCTCGATGGCCTTGACGCAAACCGTGAGCCTGTGATGTTTGGGGTAGATGCTCGAAAAATTGTAGAGAAGGAAAATGCAGGCTTGATGGTGCCACTTTTGTTGCAGAAATGCATTCTGGAGATTGAAAAGAGAGGCTGTCAGGTACTGTGCATATTTTAATCTCTTCGTCAATATTTCTGTTAGATAGCTGTTGTTGAGTGTAGCTGTTGTTGCAGTGTAAATAGTGAGTGGAAATTAAAAAACAAAACATCTTTACAATTTCATTTTCTTTCCTTTGCTGCTTGTGTGTGGTGAACACTGGCCATTGTAATGTGGGAAGAATAGCAGGCTGTGTGCAATCTGTGTAATCTCCTTGGCCTTTGTGGAGGAGAAGTACACTTGCTCCCAGGAGCTGCTCCCAGCAGTTTTAGGAGTAGTTTAGCAGTTTATGAAACAAACCTGCAGCCCCTGGCATGCACAGTCACCCTCAGAAAGCAGAGATCAGTTGAGAACTTGAGAATGTTTGACCCCTAAGACGTGGATCAGCCTGTAGGGACACACATCTAGATGCAATGTGGTTCACTGCTTGCTCCAACCCAGAGCTGAGGCACTGTGCAGTGACACAGTGAGCCCATCTTTTGGTGCAGTCTGAAGCCAGCGTGCCTAAGACCCGGCTCTGTCATCACTTTGTATGCAGTGTTAGGATGGGGATGAGTTCCTGAAGGGCTGAATTAGTTCTTTCCCCACACCACTGCTCCTTGTCTTTCTTCAGGTTGTTCTCAAAACTGGGGCTGCTGCAAACAGAAGTGCCCAGTGTAATTTTTTTTCATCCTGTAATTGGCTGATGTAATCTAATGAGCAAAAATATGTATGAGAAATGAGGTATGGAAACAAATCACTGGTTATGTATCATCTATTAGACCGTGCAATAAGTCTATTAGAAAGGACTATGTGCAGTCCTAAGCTCCCTTGGCAATGAATTTGAAACTGGTGGGAGGACTCTTGCCTGCTGTTCCACAGCATCTGTGAGCCCTCCTTGTCTTTTGCACCTGTTCTCACTCAGGTGAAACTGAGAAAGAGTCACACCTCCCACTGTTACTATTTTAAATTGCTGACAGGTTGGATATGCTTCCAGGTGTGATGAGATTAGTTCTGCTGTTTATAACCCGGGTCATGAACTATAGAGGGAATTGGAAATTCTCTGTGGCTCTTTTGCCAAAAACCATTGCTGATATTAACCGTGCGATTTTTCTGGTGGATACATCTAACATCCAAAGCACTGGAAGAGAAAAGTTTTGTTCTTTCCATTATATGTGTCTTATGGTTTCTGCATTTTATTATGGGCTTATTAGCACCTAGTCATGCAAATGATATTGGGTAATCAAGACAACACTGGTAATGAAGCAATTGGGATTTGAGTTATCTGAATGTACCTGATGATTTTGTGTGAAATCTATTTTTGTATTTACACAGAGAGAACCAAAACTGCAAAATACACTGTTAACTTCTATGAACCACGTGCTTGTCTGATGTTTTTGACTTTTCTATAGACTGCAAATGCTGTCATGCTGCATAATCTCCTGAATTTCAGATGTGGCATTAAGAAACTTTAAAAGTTTAAAAGAAATTGTCTTAGGCATATACTAGAACATATTCAGTCTCGAGAAAGGAGGAGTAGATTCCATTGGGTAACTTTCTGTTCATTTAGACAGAAATTAATGTACGACCAGAAAAACACTTTTGCTTACATACCTGCATTCTCATGGTTTTAAGATAGTACAGGTGAGGTTTTTTTTGTTTGGTTTGGTTTTGAATAATTTTTTGAGTCTATGGTAGTTTTGAATTAATCTTTTACTGCTCAGTATAGCTGCCTATAATGCAAATTAAAATCAAACTAATATTTCTAAGATTTAGTTTTGTAAGATTATAGGAGGGCTTTCTATAAATGGTGTTGATGAAAATGAAAAATAATGATAAAACGGGAAATTTGGATACACGAAAGCATATGATTTAACTGGTAATTCAAGTCAAGGGTGGTGTGGGTTTCATGCCTGTCACTTTATGCATGTTAAATAATACCTGCTTTGCAGAAAACTTTCAGTATAATTTGAAACACGTGGAAGTCAATGTCTTGTCAACTTTAAAACAACATATAATAGGTGAAATAATGGAATAGTCATAATTATCTTGAAACTCTGGTTAAGGGTACAATTTTTTTTTATTATATAATGTAATACTGTAGGAAAACTTTCATTTCTTTTGGGTTTGTGTTGGCTTATTAATTGATTTGTAACTTTCCTCATTTTTAGTCTTGAGTCAGTCGTATGGCTTTCTCTTCTGCCAGTGATTAATAACTGTATTTGTACTGCAGTTTTGTTTATGTAAAGCTCTAAATGCTTCTCACTTCTTTCTGCTGAAGTTTGAATTCTGTTTTGTACAATTAAACAATTATGCCTGGAAAAACACTGATGATCTGAGTAGGCAGGCTGAGAAGCAAATACATGTTTAATCTGTATTTCTTTCCCGATTCTCCCTAAAAGCAGAATTCCATTAAGCATTTCCAGCTTAGAACTATTGTTTTTATCAATCAAACGCTGCTCAGCAGGCTGACCTTGAGAAAAGCAGGAGCATCGTTCCGTGCGTGCTCGCAGCCCCGTGTCTGCGGCATTCCCAAACACGCTGTCCCCTCTCCGGGTGGCACCACACCACGGCGCTTCCTGGTCCCTGGGCAGGCCAGAGGCTGACGTGGGGCCCTCGTTTGTGCTCGCAGGTGGTGGGTCTGTACCGGCTCTGTGGCTCGGCCGCGGTGAAGAAGGAGCTCCGAGAGGCGTTTGAGAGGGACAGCAAGGCTGTTACTCTCTCTGAGAGCCAGTACCCCGACGTTAATGTCATCACAGGTAACGCTTTTACTTGCTTTTCTTCCAGCTGAGTTGTGCCATGTTCCTCGTGTAGCTCTAAAAAGGTGAAACTGTGCTTTCAGCTCTTTTTCTGGTGTCATTTTAAGAAGTTTTTAGCTGCTGCTGAAAGTTGGCTGGGCGTGGAGTGCAGTTATTGAGGGGATGTTGAAGTGTGGATGAAGCAGCAGTGGTTTGTAAGGGAGGGGAGGACACGGAAGGAGCTGCTTTCAGTAACTGCTCCACCAGGTACAGAGGGAAGTGGGAGTGTGCAAGGAGCCGGGGTGTTGGAGCTGGTTAAACCTCTGCTGTGGGTTTGTGTTGGAGCAGATCTGGGAAAGCTTGGTTGTGATCAGGCACCTCTGCTGTGCTGGTGGCTCTGCACCATGTGACCCAGGACTGTCTTGGATCAACTGTTGTTCTCCTCTTTATGCTGGAGATGGCAGGAGATACGGGAACAGCTTTCCCATTGTGCAGGCTCGTTAGAGCTGCAGCAAAGTGCCTTCATTTGATCACTGCGTTTTTAAAAACCTTGCTCAGCTTTCTCCTGCTCCCTGAGGTGGTCCTTGGTGTCAAACAGCAAGCTCCAGGCACAGGTGAGGTGGTCCTGGGAAGCCTGTCTGCATCAGCTCCTTACATGGCTCTCTTCACAGGAGTTGTGCTGCAGGACTGAAGTAAGTTGTTGAGGTTTTTCTGGTTTGCTAAAAACTGGAACAGTTTTATAACTATTGATACCTGTTATGTAAGCTAAAGTTGATCTAATTTCAGGCATCACTGAGTAAGCTGGTTGCCCTGAGAAATTACTCAGAAGCATTCACTGCCTGTATATCAAGGGGTGCAAAATGTAACAGTAGTTGGGGTATAAATTTTCTGTGACAAAACCCTTTCTTGTAATATCCAACATCCAGCTTTATAGGAGAGTTATATCCTGTTTGGTGGTTTATTTCATTTCAATGTACTGGAAATTAATTTTATTCATTGCATTTTATAATTATACAGCTTGTTATCAGAAGATACTACTCGATGACATTTACTGAGTTACATAAACCCCTTGGTTCAGAGTGTGCAGCCAGTCAGTTTGCCTTACTTGCCTTGGCTGATTTTGCTGTGGGGTTCAATGTTGTTCACAAGTACCAGCATTCTCAGCATCAGAAACTTGTATTTTTAGAATCAGAGAATTATTTAGGTTGAAAAGGCATTTAAGATCATCAAGTCCAGCCATTAACCCACCAGTGTTTCACTCTGATGTTTTAAGCTTTTATAAACAAGGTGTACAGTAAAGGTAAAAAGTATAAATTATCTTTTAAACTGGGTTCTTTTCTTCTCTTTACAAATAAATTAATGAGAAAAAGTTGTGAGAACTTCTAAGATCAGGTTATTCCACGTAATTTTGGAAGTCCTATTTTCTCAGGTTTTTTGTCATTGTCTTATGGTGGAAAAAAACCCCTCTGTTGCCTTCTGTCAGCATCAAAAGCTGTCTGATACTGACTTTTAAGCAGATAAATGGCAAACTACAGTATGGTTAATGTAAACGTTTTAATAAAAAACTTTGTTGCTTCTTTTAAAAAATTTAGATACTAAAAAAGGCGTTGCACTTCCATGCTACAAGTAATCATTAAAATAAAGCAGTATTTATAGAAATGGTTCAGGAATATCATGGGGAAAGGGTGTAGCAATTTAATACTTACCTGTACATGACAGAACCTGGAACATTTCCTAAGCATTTCGATTTTCCCGAGTATGTTGTACACTCAGAGCTTGCTGAAGCCCAAGTCTGAGCAGCAGGAGAGCTCAGTGCCACTGCAAAGCTCTGGAAGGGCAGCAGCACAGTCCGACTGATCTTTCCCTCAGGAGTTTGTGCTGTGGGGGTGAAATTGAAAAATGGTACTACACTTTTCCATATACATTGCATACCTCAGTGCTGGTGGTGATCTTTTGGTGACCGTGCAGGTGTGGCTTGGTGGTGCTACTACTGGAGGATGCTATTTTGCATCCAGAGTTTGCCTTGCGAGAGTGAAAAGACTACAGCTTTGTTTTCTGCCTTACAGGTAGTCTACCAGGTGTCCTTTAGTTTGCATTCTATTGCAGGAGTTTACTTAGATGCTGCTTTCCTCACAAGGGGGAAAAGAGTTTTAAGGAATTACACTAGAAAAGCAGATTCTTTTCCCTGGTAGCCCTGCAGCTGTGCTGTGCAAGTGCCTGCACTGCCTGTGTGTCCGTGTTGTGCTGCGAGGACTGACTGTGGGGGCTCTGTGGGCTGGGGGAGCAGGGAGGGAAGGGGTGCTGGCATCCATAGCTTCCACTGACCAAAATAAAGCCACTCTAACTACTGGAAACTGCCTGCCGTGGATTGACAGGGGAACCAACAGTTTTTGTGGACAGCTGAGTTAGCCACTATGCTTAGTGCTAGGAATAAAAGAGCCCACAAAGCTTACTGCGTATGCTTAGGGAGTTGGGTTGAGAGGGAATGTTTTCCCCTGATTACTTAATGCTGAGGCTGATGCACATGATTCATACTTCTATCAGCCAAAACATGTGTTCCACTGAATATGAATCCTCAGCATAAATCTTCTCTGATTTGAAGAGAAGTGCTGCCTTATGTCCTTTTTGAAATTTGAGTAGTGCTCCTTTCCAAAAAGATGAATATTTTTTTTGACAGCTCTCCAAAGACTAAAGAATGAACATTTAATGATTAAATCTTGACTAAGAAATACTCTTGGGGCGGGCACAGGCTTAGACACAATGAAGTGGCCTCATGGATCAAACTGAGGCGTGCAGGCAGTTCGTGGAATTGACCTGTAGCCATGTTGTTGTATCGTGCCTGTTGGCATCCACGTGAATTCATATCTCTGCATAAAGCTTGCAATACTCTTAGCAGTTCAGTGGGTCAGAAAAATGAGGAATTAATGAGGTGGATGGCAATTTCTGCTTTCTGTCTAAATTTGTTGTGTGTGGTTGTGTCAAGGGGAAAGTGCTAGTGGGCTGGCAGCAGCAGGAAGCATAGATTCATGGAAAAAAAAAAATAACAGCAGCCTCTTAGAGGGCTAATTTAGCTGAGTGAATAGCAAAAGGATTTAGAAAGGTCAAGGGGCATTCATGGCTCCCAAACCATACTGTTATCCAGAGCTGAACAGGAGAAAGTCCTTTGGCAGGTAGTATGACCATGGATGCCGTTGCAGGAATTCCTGCTAAATAATTATTAATAGACCGTTGTGAGTGTTTAGTATAAGTTAATTTGATTAGAATATATAATTTCCTACTGTAAGCTGATTTTGATTTCAGCCTCTGCCTCCAAAAAAAGCACAACTGAAACAGAGATCTTACAGAAGTCAGCATCTCTTGCTGATGTTTTGCTTAAGAAAAAAGGAAAATATCCCAGACCATATTGTGCAGCACCAGCATCTGCCACATTTGTTTCATAAATATTTTAACCAGCTAATCCACATAGGGAACATGAGCCTCTAAATTCAGGGAAAAAAAAATATTTGGTGGGAAGGGAGGAATATGAGTAAGTTGCTAAACAAAGCTACCCACTTATGTGGAGAAGTACCAAAAGTGCATATTCTTTTTAAAGCAAACAAAAAATCCCACCAAACCACCGGGGAAATAGTTTTAAGGAAAAAACGGTTGTTCACATATTTTGTTGCTGAGGGGATGTTCCCATTTGAAGCACAGAGTGAGCTCCTGGAGTGGGGTGTCTGCAGAGAGGGTTGTGCCTGGCTGCCCCTGCTGCAGCAGGAGGTGATTTGGCAGCTCAGGACCAGGGCACTGCTGCTCCTGCAACCCAGCTTCAGTAGCTGCAATGCTGCAAGTGCAGGGTTCTTTTTAAATTAAAATATTTATACAGGTAGAAGATAAGTCTTACATGCATTCTGCATTTGAAGGGCAAAATGTTAACTTCTGTTCCCTGTACTTTTTTAGGAACTCCTTGTAGCAAAGCCCAGGCTGTACAGTTCATTTTACAGCTCAGTTACACAGACTTGAGTTAATGAAAACTGCTGCTTAGTTAAATAGCAGAGTGTGATGGTAATTGCTGTGATGTGAGATTTTACAGGCTTATGAGGAAGAATGCCTGCTAAAAAAATCTTTTGCCTTTCCAACTTTACCTGTTTGGAGGACTGGCTGCTTTGTTAAGGGCAGCTCCTGGTTTTAAACAGTTTCTTTTAATCCAGCATTTCTTCCTAACAAAGTATTTAAACACAGTTGTGATCTAGCTAACATTAGTAGATATTTGTGACACAGAAAGCCATTTTTTTAAGGAAAAGGAAAACTACTGGGAAGCAGGCTCGTTTCCTTCAATTTTTTGTTGGTCTTATTTGATATTGCTCCTGGACAGCATCCTGCTCTGTCCTTTCCAGAGGCTACTGTTAGAAGCCTTAATAGGTTTTTTCATTACTATTACTTTTCCAGTCACTGAAACCCCTCTCAAAATGAAGTATCAGTCATGTTCCAAAGCCAGTTTACAAGGATACCGAGCTCAATTGCTCTTTGGAAGGAATAGGTGTTAATGAGGTGCTTGCCTGGTTGTTGCAGTCCCTGGAAACAGCCGATCCCCCAGCACATCCCCAGGTTCAGAAATGGTGCAGTATTTCTCTGCAACAGGGAGGGCTCAAAATGCCTGGGCATTTTAGGCAGTGTCTCCTGTGGGTGTGTCACATCTGTCACGGCAGGAGTGCTGTGCTGGGGCTGCATGGCTCTCTCTCCTGAGGACATGTTTGCTTTGTGCTTGGCTGGATGGGAAGACACCATGTGCTTTGCTGTACGTGCCACTGGCACTGGGAGGTTTGCTCATAATTTTATAGCTGTAAATAAACAGAACGGGTAAACTTAACTGATAGGCTTACATAAAAGAGGAGGGGTCATCAAGGTGGACTCCAGTGTTTGTAGGAGCTCCTTTCCTTGGGTGGCAGGTGGACTGCTCTGAGCCTTTTCCTTGCCTCCCCTCACCCTGAATGAGAGAAACTTGGAGAGGTGCTCAGCTGTGCCCAGTGTCCCCACTCCTGCACATGCAGCAGCCTCTGTGCCCTTTGGGTGTTGTCCTCCCATCCCTCACTCCCAAGTGCAAGGTTTTTCACTGACTAAAGAGGATTTTCTTATGGAATGGGTGAAGTTGATGTGCTTTAATGCTCCCAAAAGTTGTTGCGGAGTGAATCTGAAGCTTGTTAAAGGCAGCTGTTGTGTCTCATTAGGTGTCCTCAAGGATTATCTGCGAGAGCTGCCCTCTCCTCTGATAACCAAGCAGCTCTACGAAGCAGTGTTGGACGCCATGGTGAAAAATCCCTTGAAAATGACAGCAAACGGTTGTGAGAATGACCCAAGTGACTCTGAGCACACAGCAGCCCTTCTGGATTGCCTGCCAGATGTTGAGAAGGTGAGCAGTGTTAGCACGTTCAAGTAAATCGCAAGCTTCAGAAAATAAAGGAACATTTTCACACTGGATATAAAATGGCTGTATAAATTTTATATAATGGCTTCTATAAAATAGAATGTGCATGCCTGTTTATCAGAACCGAGCGGTTCACTTGGATTTGTGACACTCCACATATTTGAAACCCTAATTCCACACTACAATGAATTGGAGGGTCTACATTGCTGGATTTGCTCTGGTTTTCATCTCATGTTGTTTCTTCAAAACGGAATGAAAGGCTGTGATCTCTGCTTTTACATGAGTAGATCAATGATTATTCCTGTGTGTTGTCCTGCTCCACTTCAGCAGGGCTCTCAGATCTGTAAGTTGTAATTACCTGGGAAAATCCATTCTGCTTTCTTAAGTGTATGCTATAAAGCCTTTGCTTCCCGTGCTGTGATGTGTAAGAGGGCTGTGGACGGTTACCTGCCAAATTCCTGTGTAGCCCCTTCTGGAGGGAGGGAGCAAGGGGCCTGCACAGGAGCTGGAAATACCTGGAAGTTTGTTCACATGCTGACAACATATCTAGAGCTTCTTTATTTGCTAATGTACCTGGATTATCTGTACTGCTTCTGCAGCCTCTCCTCCCTTCCTGATGTATCCTTTTTACTCTGAGCAAACCCATCCATGCGAAATTGAGTTGAGATAAGAAACACATTGAGTTTTTCCAGAAAGTCTGTCTTAATTGGTCTGCTCTGTCATAGTTAAATACAGATTTTCTAATTCAGCGCTTGGATGTTCTGTTGATGGTGTTGGTAGTAAAACCAGAGCTATCAGCCTTCATCTTTTCTGTCTAGAGCCATGAACAGCACCACTGTTGTCTAGTGTTTGGTTTCCTGAGCAGTATTTTGTTTCTATAGGCTACCCTGAAGATGCTGTTGGATCACCTGAAACTGGTGGCTTCTTACCATGAAGTAAATAAGATGACGTGCCAGAATTTAGCTGTGTGTTTTGGGCCTGTGTTACTGAGCCAGAGGCAGGAGACCACCAACCATAACAACAGAGTCTTCACGGACTCAGAAGAGCTTGCTACTGCCCTGGACTTCAAAAAGCACATAGAGGTTCTTCACTACTTACTTCAGCTATGGCCAGGTACTTTCATGAATCTGATCATGGAAAAAAAGTCAAACCATTGCTGTGTGTTTGCACTGTGTGACACTTGGGATGATTGAGCAGCATCAGAATTCTTAAAATGTGAGGTACTATAGCATCACCTATTAATCTAAAAAAATTATGGCAGTTTCTATTTGGGTACTTTGCTAAATGGCAAGTTTGTTGGTTTAATTGCTTTCTTACCAGATGGCAGGGTTTGAGTATAATGTAAGAAATAGTGAAGACTTTATGTGAGTAAAGACACTAGAAAACATAAACCCAGTGACGTTAAAGTTTCCACATCTGAATAAAGAGACATTGGAGATTTTTTTTTCCCTGCTCTCCAGCTTTGACCTGATGGGGTTAATTTATTTCCGCCCTTGTAATCTGGCAGAGTTGAAGATATCCTCAGAGTAAGAGCTCTGCAACTTCTACTTGTTTTGGCAGAGCTTTGCATAAGGAAAAATGTTGCTGCTCCATGATTGGTTTGAGGTGACTGAAGATGCTGCTGCTCGCTTGTCAGCTGCAGGTAGACAGCTCCAAAGCTGCTGATCACCAAAAGTGAAAAGAATCTTTCAGTCAGATGAGTGAGTCTATGCAGGAGAGATGGGGCAGGTAGGGGGAGGAAGAGGGAGACCAAGAGCATTTGGGCAGCAAATACTGTGCAGAAACTCATTTTGAAACCCTGGGGATGGGTTATGGCACGGCTGCTGTTCACTACAAAACCAAGTGCATGTAGCTCTGCCCATAGGAGTGTGTATTGCTCTAAGAGGGTAGGAGTAGGGTAAGTAGTAGTTTTCCTTCACTTAGAAGAAAAAGCCAAGTCCTATCCCTTGGCTTGCAAGGACTGTGCAGGACGTTGTGTTAAAAGGGGGGTAAAAAACAAATGCAGGGACTTGAGTAGGTGAGCACCACAGAGCACATTTGGGCTGAATGGAAGGATCAGTCTGGTCCCTTATATTTAATCTTCTGTAGTTTGAGACAGCTTGATAACCAACATGTTGTGCAATACTTCGATTTCCGTATATTTCCAACTGAAAACAAATAGTCCTTGTTTGGTTGGACCGTGTAACACTGGCAAGTTATTGTTAACCCATGGCCCTTCATCTTAATGGAGCATAGTCGAAACAGAAGGGGTTTTGTTATAGTAAGCAGCAGGGGGGGAAAGCAGTGAGAGTTATTGCATGTTACTGTGCAAGACATAAATTTAAATCCCCTGGAGATACCTGTAATGTGGATCCAGAAGGAGAAGGATTGGGCACATTTCAGGACTGAATCTTTGTGCTTGTGTGTGGGGAGTCTAACAAGGAGAGGGTCAGATTGAACTGCATGGGATGGTGTGCACTGCCTTTTCCGTGGTGAATGGGAATAGGAAGTCTCTGCCGCTCATTAAAAGAAGCAATGGTCTGTATAAAACCAGAAGTTTTGCAGCTCAGATACTTAATAGGCCCAGGTCAGTGAAAAGAGCTGTGCTGTTTGCCTTAGGCAGCGGGTAACAGTGGAGGAGCCTCTTACTAACTTGGGCTGTGCAATGGTGAGCTCAGGTAACGCTGCCAGCAAATCCCTGCGAGTGTACATCTGCTTGTGGCTGCACAGAAAAATTACTGCAAGTGAGCTTCTTTAATAGCACACAACGTTAGGGAAGAAGAGAAGCACGAGAGCTCAGCTCAGTGTGTTGTCAGCTTCTCTAGGTGTTTCTCAGTTGGTGGTGTTTTTGTTGTGTTTTAACATCTTTTGCTGTGCCTGCTTTCTCCTTAGCCTGGACCAAGTGTGTGAGCTGAGCTGTTTGCTTTTCTTTGACCCAGAGCTGGGTGGTGATTAACTCGTACAAGGAATTTAATTTGTGTTCTGAGAGTTTCTACTTTTAGAAAGGCTTCTCTGCTGCAATTTGAATCTGGCATGAATCCTCAACACTGAGATTTTACAGTAGTTTTTCCTAATTATTTTATATCCAGCAGCAGCGAAAAAATGTGCAATGTGTTGGCTGTAAGATTGCATGTATTCACGCATGTTCCTAGTGGGACGTCGAGGGAGGACGGTGGGCATTGCTCTTTATTGTAGCATGGATTCAGTTCTGACTGGTTTAACTTCTCTCTTCTAGTTCATCACTCACCTGCCAGAGAAGCAGCACATCTGAATGCATTTCCTGAGCACTCATCCTCCCTGAACTACCTGCGACCCAAGAGGCAGAGACCTCAGATGCTGAATCTGAGCGGTACCGAGATGTCGGGGGTGCTCAGGCCGAGGCCAGCAGGTCTAGACAGCCCGTCGAGCAACCGCTATGCTGGGGACTGGAGCAGCTGTGGGGAGAACTACTTCTTAAACCCCAGAGACTGCCTGGAGGAGGCAGACTACGATGACGTCCCTTCGGAGGACACGGAGAGCGGGGATGACAGCAGCAAAGCCGAGGAGCTGGACGCCCCCGCGAGACGCCCGCAGCCTGGAGAGCCCCCCTTCGGGAGCTACCTGACAGTGCCAGCCATAGACTCTGCAGTGGATCACAGAGCACACCTCAAGGACCTGCAGGAAAGCATCGACACTCTCATAGGAAACCTGGAAAGGGAACTCAATAAAAACAAGCTAAATATGAGTTATTAAATCCTGTCCTGGCATGACATCCGTCTCCTTGTGCCTCCGTGCCCCTCATTGGGCTTCCCTAGCTGTGAGAGGAGTGATGGTGCCCCTGAACATCTCGTGGTAAGGCCAAGGCCCACCTTGTGTTAGCACATTTTAAGCCATTCCGTAACTGTTTCTGCCTTTGTTAGAAGGCGTTGTCCTGATCTGTGTTGGGGACAAGCTTAGACTGATGTGATTCCACATAGTGGCATCTCTCCCTAAAAACACTATGCACTTAGGTGGCCTGGGCAGTACCCGATTGCAGATAAAGCAACATCTCTGCTGCACTGGCAGCAGCATTCCTCATTCCCGAGCTCCTGGCTCCGGTACAGATGTTCCTCTCAGAAGAGGATGAGCGCTGCTTGGCCTGAGTTTTGCAGCAGGGACTTCAGATAGACTTGTTTTACTATATATGCAATGGCTGCTATGAAAAATGCTTTATATAATATTTATATATAAAGTTTTAATTGTACAAATATTAACATATTACTGTATTAACACTTTTCAGTAATTATTTAAACAAGCAAAAATAAATATTTTTCTAACCTTGTTTGTATATATCTATGTATAAATGTGCATGTGTCTGTAGCCATCTTTGAAAAGGAAAGGTCTCAGAATTATGAAATGTTCCCATTTTTAGGAAGACATGTTCAGTGATGCCAGGACAAGGTTACCCTTTGGGTAGCACAGCATTTGATTTATGCACAGAAACATGGCCAGAGAGAAGGCAGGGTGAATGATTAATGTAAATGACCTTGTGTATTGCAGGAACAGCAGTTTGCAGGTGTTGACTATTAACTCTCTCACACACACACCACCCTTTCCCTGTTTGGTTTGTTTTTTGGTTTGTTTTTTTTTTTTTTGAGTTACTTCATTGTTTCTTCCTCTGTGAGTTTTTTCACATATAAAGAAGGTCTGGAAGGTATTTACTTCTCAAATTTTTTTGTTGTTTTTCCTTTATAGCCTGTTACTTTATCCTTGATATTTTGGTACGGTTTTTTTTTCTTTCCAGAGTTTCATGTATTTTTGTTGTGGTACCCTTGGCTGCTGCTGGTATTTAGATGTGTTTGAGCCCTCTGTAAAGAGTTGTGGCTCTGGAGATGCAAGGTGTCAGTTCAGCACAAAGCAAATTACTTTTTAAAAATTTTTTTAAATTTTCCAAAAATGGAAACCAGAGCTGTCACATGAGGTTGAATGGGTAGAGTGGTACTACGCCTGGGGAGTTTGGGTGGGATTGCAGTTCACTGTGACCTTATTAGATTCAGCTATCACCATCTGCTCAGAGCTTCTTTTATCTCTAGTCATTTATGGTCAGCCATTAACATTTCACGTTAAGGAAACACGTTATTGATTCAGTTAAAAATAGTTACCAAATGTTTTGATAGTCCTTCTAACCAAAAGGATGTACAGAGTCATTCCTTGTCCTCTACAGGTCACATACACACCCCCAAGGAAGGGGGGATTTGTGCAGGTGGGGCTGAGAAGGTTTTGGTGTTCTGGGAAGTCAGTTGCTGTCAGCTGGCAGGGTAGAAATTATTTCTACATCTTTTAGGTACGATTTTCAACATGCCACCATGGCTTTCCGTTCACCCTGTGGGTAAGTGCTTTTCTGCTAACCTGTACTTCCTTATTACTGCTTAATTGAAGAGTTATTTATTTACAGTAGCAAGGAATTAAGAATTGCTATGGCAAACTTCACCCTTCTTTTCTAAGGCATTATTTTAGCATGGTTCCAATGGGTTATTCAATCTCATTAATTTATTTTTATAAGTGTTAAAAGATGCAAAACAATTATTGCAATATAATATGAATGAAAATGTAAATTTAACCTGAGGCATTTATCAATAAATCGATGTATTTTTTTAAACTTTTATACCTTCAGAATGTGCATACTTTTTAAACTATAAATTTAAATTCTAAATAAAATTTGAATTAAGAACAAAATCGGTCTGTGCCTAGCTTGTGGTTATTTAAACCTGTCTAAGCTGATGTCATACATTTGCACTGGCTACACACATGAGTTAATTCCATAAAGACATTTAGCTTTTCAGATGTTTAGTTCTGTTGTCATGTCTAGATTGACCCAATGTTTGAGTTAGATAATTAAAAACAAACCCCTACTCCATTAGCACTCCTTGAAAGATGTTTGCATTTAAATTTATTTATTATTTTTTTCATTGCCTGTAATACTCCAGATTATGTATGTGGTCACCTCCTGGATGCATGTAACCTTTTTCTCCCATAGGGCTCTGTAACTTGGGGCAGCAGTGCCCCGAGTTACATATTATTAACATACAAATTAATATTTTTAATATGTATATTAATATATTAATGTTTTAATATTACAACAGTGGAAATTAATTACTAGATAAATTGTATTCATTGTAATTAAAATACTTTAATATATTATATTACTTAAATATTTCCTGGTAATTTAGTTATAACAACTTGTAAAATACATTTTGTATCTTAGAAATCCTCCTGTAATGAGACATTTCCCAAGTGGTAATTTTGTTGTTATCCCTTATATATTTCATATAGTTAGTTATATCATCTAGTCAAGCTGCATTCTTTTTGTGCTTGTTACAGATTCTTAAAGAACAGGATTACTGTGGGAATTACCTTAATCTAGAAACACTAAATTGGGAGATTAAAACAACCTGCTTCTACCAAAGCAGTAATTAACTTTTTTCCACAAAAGGGCAGCCTCTGGCTGTGTGTGCTTGCAGGGCAGAGCTCCTCCAAGCCTTGTGGGCACAGCCAGGAGCCTCCTTTGCTGTGCTGACCTGTGCTGCTGTCTCTTGGTGAGACTCCTTTGGCATCAGGAGCAGCTCCTGCTCACCTGGAGGGACTGGAAGAGGTTAACAGCAGAAAGCAGAATCTGCAGTGGAGTTCAGAGAACAAATTGTCCTTGGAGTCTGTGGACTTCCTTCAGGTGTGACCTCTGCTTCCCAGGTAAAGAAAATGGGTGTGGGTGCTTTTACAGAGGCAGTCCCAAGGCTTGCCCAAAATCCCTTGCAAACGGTTTTGTTTTGCACAAGCCACTGATGGCCATGAGCAGGGCTGGGTCACAACCAAGAACTGCAGTTTGTAGCCCCCCAGGGAAAAGCAGAAATGCAAAGGTGGGTCTGTGCCATTCTTTGCTGCCAAGTATTGAGGAGATGATACACTTATGTGGATTTAGGAGTGAACTAGGCCCATTTGTGGAGTTTTAATCCTTTCCTGTTTGTTTAAATAGGATTTTCCACATTCCAAACACTGCTGGTGCTGTGTGGCTGATCCCCCTTTTTGCTTCTCCCCTGTTTAGCTTCCCAAAGTGCTTATTACAGGAGCGTGTAGGAGGTGGGTGGGGATAGTGGGGGGTGTGGAATAGTGGGCTGGCATGACCTCAGGCTGGCTTAAGCCACTGGAGACCTACATGCTCAGAAACTTAAGGTTTTTACATCTGTCCTTCCCAAATGTGTAACCTACATGTGTGTTTTTTAATGCACCAGACAAGAAATGGATCTGCAGCTATTCAGACGTTCTAAAACTAGAGGGGAATATCACCAGCAGATATGCAGGATTTTTACAGAATAAATCTATAAATCTGATAAACCAGAGATACACATGGTATTTCCACTGTCAGATCTAAACCCCTGCACCTTCATCCCCATCCCAAAGAATAGATGGGGGTACTGGAATTCTTGACAGTATTTTGATATAGGAAGCTGTTGTCTCACATTCTGGAGCTAGCATAAGCTGAAAGATGGTTATTTGGGGTGTGGGGAGAACTGATGCTGCACTGTCACATAACTATGATATGTTAGCCTCAAAATGTCATCCTACATAATGAATTTACTGTTTTCATTCTGCTTGTCTCTTAGAATCAAGCAGGAAAACCTGTAACGTGTCTTAACATCTTCAGGGCAACTTTGGAACGGCCCTACGGGGAGATGATGCAAAGCTGACCCTACAGGTATTTGAACTGTAGAATTGTATGAGATTAAAGGATCCTGATGGAGTGTATAATCTCATGTCTCCTGTGTTACTTGGGAATGGAGAAAATGGCTCTCAGGAAGATGACTCCCTTTCCATTGGGGCATTCTTGTAGCTCACCAAGCTACTGTGCTTAGGGAGGAAGGGCAGCTGATAAGCAGAATCCTCATCTGCTGCCTCTTTGGCCTTGCTGTCAGGAAAGCCAGTCTGAAATCCCTTTCTGTTTTGGAATATTTTCTTAATCAAAACTCTTTAGGAGTGCCTCTTTAGTGGGAAACAAGGCTCCCATTGAGGCTACTGTCTCTTTCAGGGAGTGGCAGTGGAGCCACTGAGAGCTGCAGGGGAAGGGGTTGGCTTTCCAGATAAGCCATGACCATATGATTGACTTATTTATATCTAGTTTGCAGTCATGTCAATCAAAGTAAATCTGTGGAAGATACTCTGAGGTGGTGTACTAATGAAGTCCAAGCCTGGTAACAGGTGAGCTTTTTAATTAGTCCGTTGTATGATATTTACATATCTGTGTAGAGCAGGCTGTTAGTTAAATATTGATTTAGCAGAGGAGCAGGGTTCTCTTCCTGTTTGCAGTCACAGCGCAAACAGCATGCTGCAGGTGCTGGGGAGATGCTTGTTGAATTTTCCTTGGTTTTAATTTAGAACTAGTTCAACGTGAAGGACAAGGAATATTGCTAGAGTATCTAAATTTCAAAGTAGCAAACAAGAGACTATTTTCCAAACCAAGTCCTATCTAGTGACTCCAAACCTCTCTTAAATCTGACCAAAGTTCAATCGAAGTGCTAAAAGTACATGATGGCGAGATCCTGGCTGTAGAAAATTGAAGGGGCCTGTCTTTAACACTGCCTAACCCCAATTTGCAGTGTTTATTTTGGCATGCAGGAGCCTCACACTGATCCTGTTTTCTCTTTGGCTGTGCTTTACTCTGATGAAGCAAAGCACTATTGCTTGTCAGCTGAAGATCCTCTCTGCAAATCCCCTGTGTGTCAGTTGTCTTTTGTGCTTTCGTGTCTCCTGTGACCACATAGACATTTGTTTGACAGGAGTCTGTGACCCTCAAACAGTTTGGCGAGTCATGGAAAGAGTGAACTCACCCGTATAGAGTTTAATCTGTCCTCCTCTGATAGATTTAATTTCTGCCTGGCAGGCTCTGCTCAGTTACATGGTGTCTGACCTGGCTATTGAAACCTGGTGGCAGCAGAACCACTTACCAAAGACTCCTCTCTGGATGGAGGGTGGGCATTAATATTCATCAGCTGTTACTTATTTACACTGGTAAATATTAAAACTTCTGTATAACATCATTTGATCTCTCTGAGGGATAATTGTCTTTTGACAGAAATGCACAACTACAGTGAGCTTACTAAAAGCTGTTTGTCCTAAATAAAACTGATTTCTTTGAGGGAACAATATATTTTAATGGACTTGCTTTTCTGTTTGTAAGCACTTGCCAGGATTAAGTAACAATAAGTTTGTAAACTGATGATAGCAAGCAAAAGCGGTTCAGAGTCCTGACAGAGCTTTGAAAACTATTATTTAAAGAGAACATTCATTACAACTGTATTAAGGAAAAACAGTGGGGAAACTGGGTCCAAATCAATTTTTCTTTAACCACACTGTGAACAAACCAATAGATTAGGTTAATGAAACAGTAATCTCTTGCTGCAAGGTTCTTTCTTTCCAAAGCTAAGCATGTTCTGCAGAAGCAGAGGTCTTTCAATAGGAAGTTTGCTGGTTCTAAAGGTGATAATAGGCATTTCCAATGAGGAAAGTATTTCTTGTCTCTAAATCCATTACTACCTGCTTCTCCAGCTCCAAAAACACGTATAATGTGCATTTTCTTGATCCTCCATCTCTTCTTTTGTTTTCTGTAGTCATATGCTGAAGGAAAAAACAAACCAGGCAATAATGCACTGTTCAGCTTTGAAACCCCATGTAACATGTAACCCCATGGCTTTCCAGTGGATTGTGTCAGTGCTGTCACAAATTAATGAAAATAGGCATCACATGGGCTATATCAAACAACCAAAGAAATGACAGTTTAGTATTTTAGTATCATTAAACCCTTTACCAAGGAATGGATAGGCAAAATTCATATGTGAGTAAAGAATGGAACGTAGGAATCCATCCCTGCTTGAAGGAGCAATATTTATAAGGAAGTTAACAAAATGTAACTTTTTGAACAAGCATCTGGTGTAAAATGAAAAGCAAATTAATAGTTGTTAAAGGTCTATAGGCTGTAATGCTCTTGCAGGGGGTTCATTTGCCCAGGTGCACCACATGAACTAGGACCATGTTTTCCATTCTTAAGAACTGTTAGTATGAAATAAGGAGCTGCTAGACAATTCTGATTATGTCCATCCTCACTTTTTGAAAATACTGTGGAAAATCCTGTCTAGCAATACAGGTGCATTTTAAAGATACAAAGAAACTTATAAAATTTTCTTAATTCTAAGTATAACATACTGTTTTCTCTGCCTCCAGCTGCATTTCATTTCTGTTTTGGCTTGAAACTTTTGATACTCTTTAAACTCCTCTTCACAGTACTTCAGGTATTTGACTTCTCTTTCAAAGTAATCAAGTACATTGGCATGCTGTAAATACAGTGACAAACAAGGGTCATTACATGCTCAGAGACATAGATCTCTTGCTGATGATCTGAATGGTATTAATATTTTATCTAAACTGGAAATATAAAGGTCTGTATTTATCCCAGTAGTTTACAGCAAAAGAATATCAAGGTGTGATCAATTTCAGCCCAAAGAAGCCATAAGATACCATACGCTGGTAGTACACTATGCATTTATTATATCTGGGATTCTGTGTTTTAGTTTTTATTAGTCTCTTCAACAGCCTAGTATTTGTCAGTGAATACTTCAGTTACAGTGAACGTAATCTAAATATTAGTGACTGTTTCTTGGTTGATAATTCTGCACCCAAAAGAGTTTAGTTCCAAACCACAGGTAATCTGTGCAGAAGCAGTGTGTTTCCTCATATCACTAAGTTAGCTCCTGCCTTGCTTTGGAGAAGTTATTTTTACTAAAATGAAGCTGCTGATGTGATGTTTTATTGCTACCTATTGCAGCTCTGTGCATGGCAAACCTTTATGGGATGTTTATAAACTAAGTGCCTACATAAACATGAAGCTGCAATAGAATGGGAAGATGATTTTGTGGTGTAAGAGTAACAGACTAGGCAGCAGGCAGACTGCTAGACTGACACCCTAGCTTGATCTTTGGCTGGGAGGTGGAAGAAAAGAAAAACTGAAAACTATGTAGAAAAAAAGAGAAATCAAAACTGCTTGCATTGTGCCCATGGCCTTTTGGTACAGAGAGTCCTTATTTCAAGAGCGTGAATGAGTGGGAACGTTAGTAACAGTTTTCAAAATGTGCTTTCACTGAACTAGAGCCGGATATGAAGACATGGAAATTGAATTACCAAATTTAAAGGAAAAAAACTAAGACAAATGTGGGCAAGGAAGTGTAAAGAAAAAGGAATTCAGTATATATACATTACTATGCGCTCTAAAACATTGTTTTACTGCATGAAAGGCATCATTTTATCGATGTGGCAAATAATGCTGACCTCTTAATTGTGTTTTCATGTAGCCAGGTTGGAACTGAGGAATTCTGCCAGCTGTCACTAAGATTTCCTTTAGTTGATTATAATCTAAGCTCTGTACAAAGCCAGCTTGGTTACAGGTGATCTTTGGAGAATATGGTTATACTGATCTCAAATTAATTGCCATTATTTGAAGGCATTTTTGTCTAGGCAGAGCTGTTTCTGTGCTGGAGTTTTCAGGATAAAGTGTCAGAGTAGATTTAATAAAACTTCTCACTAACCTCATTACTTGAAGGGTGACATAATGTTTGACAGATTTCCAAAATATGCAGAACTCCAAGATTGTCAGAAACAGCCAGAAAATGCTGCTCTGCTGAAAGATATTTGACAAAAAAAACATATAAACAATCCAAATTCCAACAGCAACATGAACCTCCACCCAAAGAAAAGCTACAGAGAATTCTCCTTTTTTTCTGGTCTTTTTAGTTTGTTGTTTACTGTAACAAAAAAAGCAACCGTATTGCTCTGTTACTTTATTGATCCCTTTAAAGTTTTTCTTTTAGCAGACTTTTTAAAAAATGAAATATTTTCAGTTGCTTTTATGCCATGGTAGTACACCTAGAACTGCCGTACCCATGTTTTGTATGTAAAATTCAAGATCATTTGTAGTAAGATTTGTGTGCCTTGGAGTCATGGGCCATTTTGCAAACAGGGTAGCACCATAAAGTGCAATCACCATCCACGTACCTGAGGCACTGGAGGGGCTGATGAAAGTGATGACTGATTTGGAGATGTTCTGGAAATGAGATGGCTCATGAGTTTTCTTCAGTAAGTCCCAAATATCTATATTTCCATTGTCTCTGCCAATGAAGAAAACTCCTGGCCTCGTTAAGGACCATTGTCCCGCAGTGTATCTTCCTGCAGAGCAGCTTGACTGAAGGATTGGCCCATTCTTAATTATTTTTGAAAAAAAATAAAAGACCAAACAATCAGGCAGTACTATCAGTTCACTACTTTAGATCTCCCATCTTTGGAAAATGCTCACAATTTAAATGGTCCCATTACAAAAATTCTATCAATGGCAAAATTCCTACCACTTGCTGCAGATAAAAAGGATTGTGGGGAAGTAAAAAACCTGGTATCTCACTTCCAGTCTTTTCAGGTAATCTGTCTGTCTGCTGTTAAAACCTGTGGTCTGGAGATTTTGTCAGGTGTGGCTAACCTGGATTCCTACATGAAACAAACTTTAAAAAACCCATGTTTCTTTGTCTTCACATGATGAAGAAAAATTAGTTGTAAAATACAAGTTCTTCAGATTTGTTCAGCATGCATTTCCCTAGCTGGGGAAATGAATAGTTGGGAAGCTATGTTTTTTACAAGGTTGGAATTTAAGAAAGTCACTTTTTCTGTAAAAGGCGAGTTTATTAAGCCTTATCAAAAATAGTTTTCTGATGTGAAGAAGATGGAAAGCTGCTTTTATATCTGTTATGTTTCTAAGATACGAAGCTTCATGACTTACACATTTCTGAAAATACAGTCTCAGAGCCTGTTCTAGTCTTGTCTACCCATCACAAATGTTACAGCTGTGTTAATGTAACTTACTGTAACTCCTTCTTTCCAAATGGCAAACTTCTGGCCTCCAATGCTTAGAAAGATGTCATTAAAAAATGGAGATTCCTGGAGAGTGTTGATAGTTTCGGTGTGGAGAGCGTATTTCTGGGAGTGCTTCTGACCTAACAGAGGGAAAAGGCAGTTGCTTGTTCCTAGTACCTTAGGGATCAAGAAATGGGAGTGCAGGGCCTACCCCAGGCCTGGAAGATAGCAGCCCTTCTTTTCGCTCACAAGGTACAGGAACTGGGTTTGGCATAAATCTACTTACTGCCATGATTTGTGCCAGTATCTCTGTGCTATTTTCTCATGCCAGCTGAAGTTCTTGTACTTTTGAGGGTATACTGTTAAATTCAGGTGTTATCAGTGAGAGATATTAGAGCTATGAGCAAGAGCCTTAAAGAGATGGAGTATAAACACAAATATTTTAAAGCTAGTGATATATTAAGGCTTAAACAGGTAATGAGAAACTCGAACTTACTAACTGGTTTTGCTGAACTAGTATCAATTTTCTTTTTCCAGACAGAATAAATAACTTCTCCATCCTGTAATAGCAAAAAAAAAAAAAAATCAAGCAAATGCTAATGTTAGAGCTTGGTGGCTTATTTCAAAATGACTTGTTTTTAAGCTGGGACTTTTCTTAATTATAACCATTGATGCAAAGATTATTCTTTTGCCTTTTCTTTTAGATACCATTCATATAATTTTTATGTATCCTTAGGGTTCTTTGCAT
>VWZN01011487.1:134610-144621 GCA_013396955.1 Regulus satrapa | reverse complement strand
GTCTTTAGCTGCTCTGGGATTTCTCTGAGAAACAGCTCTTAACATTAGCTGATGTTGCTTTGACTAAAGTGGCAGTGAATCTACTATTGCTGGATAGCTGTCTGTCAGTGAAATCAGGCAGCCCTCTGAGTCACTGGGTAATTTAGGACACAGTTTAGGAAAGGTCATTCCTGAGCCAGCATTTCCTGTAAAGAGAGAACCAACAGTACAAGTGGAGTAATCTCTAGATGAGCATGATTGTGTGAGCATTGCTGGTGTTGGCTTTCTTTAAAGACCTACCTATCGGAGCTAATCTCTTTTGAAGTGTTTAGCCTGTTCCAGTTCAACTGATTAAAAAACAATCTTACAGAATAAGTGAAGCAGAGAGACAAAAGGATGTCAGCAGTCAAAGCATTTCCACTGTAATGTGAACTAGACTGGATAAAGTTAATTGGGAGGAGATGAAAAGGAAGGCCTTTGAGTGGCATAACACCACTTACTCCTGCTTATTCTGCTCCCTTACCCTCCAGTCTGTCTCTGATCCTAGGTACAAGTACAAAAACATGCATGTTGTTGCAATTTTTGTGTTATAAATTTGTGTAGTTTAACCAAGCAGCTGACTACTTGTTCATGTTCCAATGCTGCTAGCATAGCTACAACTTTTAATTCCAAGTACGTGCTGTGTGATAGTCCTAGGAGTATCACACTACAGTTTTTTTTCAGCTTCTGTGAGAAGTAAATGCAGTGGTAACGATAGATTTTTTAGGGATGCCTAAGGGAGGTAGAAAGTTAAATACTTCCATATTATGGGGAGATTGTTTCGAACTATACAGAAAACATGTATAACATTCTGAGTGAATGCATGTCTCAGAAGTCTGCAAAACTGTATCTCCAGCTTAAATTGAACAAGAATTGCAGCAAGGAACATAGACATAGCTGACTATGGCACATGAGATCCCAACATAAAGTACAGCCAAATTTTTTTTAATCAAAAATGTTTTTAATTTGTTTCTTTTTTTTTTTCTAAGCTTAAAAATTCTTTTCTCTTTTAAGTTTCATATTAGAAGGTATAGTAAATTACTGGTTTTGTAATCTTAGCAGNTTCACTATGTATAAAATAGCTTATGTTATTATCTTAATAGTTTGCATTTGTTTACATTTTTATTAAAAAGGTGAATATCTTTATCAAATGTGATGTGAAAGCATGTGCCTTGTCTGTAGCATTTCAGTTTTAATTATTTTGCTTTATTTTAATGCTGTCTATACAATTAAAAGACTTTTTAAAAAGTGTCTTATGAGTTTAAAATCTTCTAAATAGAAATGAGTGATGAGTGACCAACACCAAACTTGCTGGATTGACAGCTTTAACCACTGGCGAGTCCTTGGGTAGTAGTCAAGTTCTGCTGAAGACAGCAGAGACTCTTGCTGACTTAAGGAGGCTTAGAGCCTGGTGGTTTTCTATAAATGAGGCACAGCCTGAAGAGTGCCTGGGTCAGCCTGCCTCAGTTTTACTGTTAGTTCCTGATCCTCTCCATGAACAGGGCATCTCCAGAACGAGAATTATTTTCTAGGGACTGTTGAATCTGTCCTATCTTTCCTGCAACATCAAGCAATAGTCCTTATTAATGTCATTTTGTCTGATGACTGAGATAATATGACTGACTTCAGAAGACAGAAGTACAGTAGTGAACATTACAGATACAAACATAAGTGTCCTCAGTCAACTGACAAGTATGTTAAGATTAATCTCAGGCATTTTGACAGATGTCGTCAATGACAACGGCCATATTTCAGACGCAGGAAGCATTTACCAGCTGGTAAAGCTGAAGTATGATAACCAGCACAGTGCTCATCTGTGAGATGCTTTAAATCCACAGAGAGTCAGATTTGGAGCTAGTCAGCTAATCTAGCAAGCATTCTTTTCTAAAATGGCGCTATATACTAGAAGTATATGATGTGTTCTTTGATTTTTCTTGACGATTTTATCCATGCCAGAAAATGGGAAAGCAATTGCAATAATAGAGCTGAAGAAGTGAAGGTGATATGTACTTTATAGATCACTTCACACAGTGAGCATTCATTTTCTACAGTCTTAAAAGATAATACAGAGGATACTAAGACTCTATTCACGATGTGGTGATTTTATGGAAAGATTGTGCCTTCTGATTATTGTTTATTGCAGCTCCATCTACCTGGCAGTGAGAATGCAGGCAGGAACATAAAAAAAAATAAAAAATAAAAAAAATCACGCAATACAAAAACTGACTTATGAAAGTCTTTTATTAGATTAATAAATGTTCACTATATTGTTTCAACTTGAATATTGAGGAACAGACTGAATAATCACAATATTTTAAAAAATCACAACAAGTAAAGCCAAAAAATCATTAATGAATTTCCAAGTGTAAAACTTCCTAAATTTTTTAAAACCATGGGCATTGGAAAAAGACTGTGTTTTGCCACCAAAAAGTTATTCTTTATCCCCTAGATTAGGTAGCAAACGTATTTTACTCAACTTGCTATTGGTGTAGGGGGAGTCTCCAATTCCAAGGTTTTTTGCAAACAGAAATGTTATCTGCTTCCTTGTACAGCTAATTAGTTAAATGTAATAAATCAATTTGTTTAAATAAAAATGAGACTAAATCAGGTATCCTTTGCAAACAATGCAGGGGCATAAGTTGAGCTTGACTGTGCAAAGAATGCAGTGTCTCTTTGAGATTAATGCCCAATTAGTATGAGATTTCCTCAGCTTGTAGAACATCTCTCCCATCTACTCAGACCCCTAAAAATTACTAATAGCCCTTCCATCTGAATTGACCTCAAAAGTAGAAATCTTTGGTTTTTTAAGGAGTGTCTTTCTGGGGCTGTCCTTTCAAACCTGTAAAAAGACAAGGCTGTGCAAGATTGTTCTGATTATACTCCAGCTGAGTACCATCTGCTTTTCAGCTAATGAACACTTTGTCCTCCTAATTCCTCTCCCAATTCTTCCCTATTACAGTATAAAACACTGCATTGTACATTTTTTACATTCTAAATTGGAATTCAAAGATAAAATATATTGTAATAAAATGTTCTCTCCAAATAAAATAAGGGAAAATTGCCTTTCCTCCTAATGTAAATTTGTTTTAAATTTAAATGCACTTTCGGGTGTAGAGATATAAAACAACCAGAGTTTGAAATGTGACAAAGTGGGTGTTTATAATTTGTTTGTTTGGGAAACCTAATGAGTGAAACATTCCAAAGAACACCTGTGAGTCTACATAATGTTATTTATTGTCCCACAGCATAGTAACCACAGTCCTCTGGTTCACGAATGGAAACAACCTACCCCACCTTCTTATTTGTTTACCATCTTTCCACTGCACTAGGTCTCAAAGACATATGAAGTTCTTTTTGGAACTAAATTACAAACACTGAATTCAACAGTTTTCATACAGCATTAAGTTTGGCCTTGAAGCTCCACATGAGATGTTTAGTGTTACACCCTTGTGCAATTTGCCTTGGATTTCAACAGCAGCACAATAAGTACTTCCTACTAGTGAATGCCAAAGCTGAAGCTGGTATAGGAGCATCCTTATGTCCATGACTGTGCACAGTTGCTGATTACTACTGCATTTCATACTAAAATACAGTGGTGTGAAAATAAATGTTTTGATGAGATCTAAAATTGGATCCCCACTACATGGCAGTTTTTTTTCCTGTAGTTCTTGTATAATGCCTTCAGGCAGGAAAACACTCTCATCCCTACCTGAGGAGCCATCAGGGTAAGCTACCAAAGATACAATACACACATGGAATAGTACACTAAACATACTACTTTTGTGACCAGAATTCAACACAGTTAACCTGACAAAGTAATGAAATGCTGTGTGTGATGCCTTTTTGGTCTCTTTTGCGTTTATGAATACCTCTTCTGTCCTACTCTCACTAGAACCTGAGAGTACAGAGTCAGATTTTCAAAGTGTTTAACCCTTTTTCACTCCCTGAAGAGTGAAAAGGACACTTTAGGTTGAAAAAAAAAATGCTAGAAATGCATCTTTTAGAATTGACTAAAGGTTCAGGGCTTTTACCAACAGTTTGGAGAAATGCTGAATGCAAAGCACTGGAAAAATTCAGACTTCAATTGCCAGGCACAATACTGAAGCACAGAACTGTGTGTTCTTAAAGAACCACAACAGAGTTGTTCTTAGAAGAAGTTTTTTCTCCTAAAGAATAGAAGGATTTTTAAATTGCAGCAATACACTTGAGGCATAAAAGCTGGGTAAGGTATTGGAAAAACACCTCTGAGGAGATCTCAAATTACTATGTTGCTATGATTGTGCATTCTGTTACCTGCCCTTGCAGACAAATGTATAGCATATATACACACACCCATTCAGGGTGCAGCTCCTAAGTAAAAACATTAAGCATAAACAGTTCTCTGTATCTGACACAAGGCTAATCCATGCAACTGTTCTGAACACAAAATACACAAAGATTTTAAAACTAATGAAAGCTGAATCTCCATGTCTGGTAAAGACATAGAGGGTGTGAAATTCTAGCACTGATAGGACTGCTAAATTGGGTAATGTTTACCTATGAAAGTTTGCCAGGGTGTATGAAAACCCTCTTCTCAATCCACTCCCTCTGTGGTTTTCAGACATAAAAGAGCCCATACCACCAGAGAAGTAGCAGACCCTAGGACAGTTCTCCCTGCAGGGACTGCATGTTCACACTGGTGCACAGTGGAAACAGGCTCAGCATGAGCTGTTTTGCAGTGATGCCCCATGCCATGCATCAGGAAAACACCTCTAGCCTACGTACTAGGAAACTCCTCTACAAGTTTTAGTACAATTTATATTAGAAGCATAGACAGAAACCTTTCAGGACTCAAAAGTTTCCTATGCCATGGCTTTACTGGCAACATGCTGGGAGTCAAGGTCCTGTGTGCTAATTGTGCTGTGCAAGTAAATAGGTTAGTCCCTACACACACATGAAAACCAGGCTGGCAGTGCTTGGGTGGCCTGGCAGTCACCCAGCTCTTACCCATGGCAAAATCCCAAGCTTGTGGTGCAGGAACTGACAATATTAATTGACAGTCTCAACATAATCCAATCCATTAGATTGGATGGATGATGTAGTGTCAAATTCTACCACCCTGGCCAAATGCAGGAGCTTGCTCCACAAAGTCTGGTATGTAGCAGCAGATATGGAGAGAGGGGGTCACACTAGCTGTTACTCCAACAATTACAACATAATAAATTGCTATTGGAGCCAGGACTGCAAAGAGTTTGGATCAGAAGCGGAGGAACTGCCTCTGCAAGAGTATGATAGATAAAGAATACAATACCAGTCCAGAGAGACACATACTCTGAGGAAACTCACCTCTTGCTTATTCAGTGCCAGGCCAAAAAAGGACAAGCTATTATTGTTTTGCACACAGGAGGACAAAGTGCACACTGATTTAAACTTCATATGATCTTTTAAACACTTTGCAGTGATCAGCTGGTATGACTGTAAAAATGCTAGTTGCAACTACAGAAATTTAAGCAAAGCAACACAAAATTGCCTTTTGTTGATCTGCATATCACATTGTCTCTAAAAGAAGATAAACTACACTGTAGCACTATTATAAATTCTATCAAAAAATAAGGTTTCTATATCTTAGGAAACTTCTCTAAATTTCCATTAAATGTTTTATACACCCTGCCACCCATACTTTAGGACCAAGCACTATATGGTTCACAAGACATTTATCCCCCAAGATATTTATCCCCCAAACTGAGCTCCTCTACAGCTTCACACATGGTTTGGAAAAGAGCATTAAGGAGAGAAGTAGGACTTTGACCCAGTGGTTTTTTAAAGTAGCAGGAATAGAAAGAAGCTCTTATCTCTTGGCTTGGAATCACACCCTAAGCTGTGGTATCCTGAAGCCAAATTCAGACTAGAAGCTGTCTCTGAAAAGCCAAGTGATTATTCCTGCTTGTTCTAAGATCAGCACTTGAACCCACAAGTTCTAGTGTCCACATGAGCTGAATGAAAATAAAATCCCTAGTGCTCTCTGATCTGGGCATGTTACCTGCATAAAAATTTTGAAAATGCTATCATGATGTTTGTGATAAAATATTCATTAGATTTCTACTGGCAAAACTATAAAAAGGTCACTTTATTAAAAAAAAAAACCCAAAAACCCTGAAACCAACAAAACAACAAAACCCCCAAAACAACAGAGACAAATACCAAACCTTAACACCTAACTCCCCCAACGAACAAAAAAATCTTACCCCCTTTCATTTTCAAATTTAAAAATTAATTTTTTTTTTAATGGCCAAATTAGTTAATTTCTCTTTCATTCTCTATTAAACTAGCAGGGGAAAGAATAGGAAAAGTGAAGAAAGGTTTCAGAAGCACTACTAACTTTTTTCTCTAATTTCAAATGCTCACATGTTCAATAAACAAATTTAAAGGATTACGGCATCCTAGCCCAGAAATATTGCTTAAAGTTGTGAAATCTTAGCTGAATGAATGGAGGGATGATATTGCCTGTAAATATGAAATTTTAAACACACTTTTTAAAAAAAATCATCTTTTTATATTGTGTGAAGCTTTCACTCCCATTAAACTGCCTGAATACAACCATTCTCTTGTTTTACACTAAGAATGGAATAAAGCACTGCTCAGATCTGTGTGTCTGTGTATCAAGTTATATATTTACTATTCCATTTGTCACTAGAGATTGCTGTCTTGTCTTGAAAAAGCCCATCTGACTTTTGACAGAGAACATCTAATCCTAGACACAATGGAAAAACTTGACTGCTCTCTATATATATTTGCAGAACTGTACAAATCTAGGTTGCCAGCAGGCTGGTGCCTTGCTCTCTTATGCAAGGCAAGTGATTACTCACAAACCTGTCAAAGGCAGCAGGCAGGACCCAGTAGCCTGTTTTCTCATGGTGGTTTGATCTCCAGGGGTGCTGAACAACCCTGCGTGCACAATGAGACCCTCACCTGCTCTGCTTAGAAGCAGAAAGCAAAAGACCCTACTCCTGTCATGTTCATCAGCAGTATTTTAGCTTTTGGCTCCCAAGGTCATGAAATAAGTCTTCCTGGTGCCATTAAAGACTTGCTCTGCACATTGCAGAATAAGGTCCTGCAGTGACTAAGCCTAAGTAGGAGGCAAGCTGCTGAAAACAAATGCTTTTATGTGGAAGTTGAACATGTCAGGGATAGGATCTGGCTTTGTGGAATTCCTTTGCTCATTGGATAAAACCTGTGCTGCACAGAGTGCAGGTGTTAATTTATTACCAGAGTACTGCTGCTACTGCATGCCTGAGCAGCAGAGCTGCCTGTAACCACCTATTCAGAGTTTTTGCCTGACTTCAACTAGCTAGTGCTTTTTTGAATCTATCCTAATAGTATCCAGATGCCCCACCAAAGACTGGACAAAGGGTTAACATCTTATTTGCTCTGAAAGACAGCAAGCTAGCCAGAAAATTGTTTTCTTCTTCTGGAAACATCTTCAGAGACTGGTTGTCTGTTACAATTTGACATAAGTTTCTTAACAAACAAACAAACACACACATAAGTATATGTATAAAATTTACATTCACTTTCCAAACATTTCCACTGGCATGGAAAGCCTCATTTGAGTGCAAAATTCCTTTAAATTTTCTACGCAACATCTGAGGTTGCTACAAATGAAAAGCTGTTTTTCTTATTTCCTACTCTGGTAACTCAATACCTTTCCCCGGTACAACTTATGGTTGACAAAAACCAGCTAAGTAGGAACAGCTATTAAGACTTACATCGTACAGGAACTTTTTGGCATTCTGGGAGTTTACTTACAGGAACTGGGGCTTTGTGAGATGCTAGCGAATTACTCTGTGCTTTAGCAACCATTACCCTAAGATCTGAACACTTAGAATAGCTGCTTAGCACGCACATTGTGTTACATCACATCTCTGTTACCGACATCGTAGAGGTCAGGTGAGATGTTTATGCACAGCATGGAACATGCAACTTAGTGTTGGACAGAAAAGTCAGGATTTGTATTTCAGTATGTAAACTGCAGGCTCTGAATTTGAATGGTTAATTTTCATTACTCACATTTTTTTGCTATGTATCCATAAGCTGTGAAAAAAACATCTGTCAATCAGGTCCTCTGTTCCCTTTTCCCAGCAAAGCATGGCTTTGAGACCCCTGAGTGGACTGCCACCATGCATTCCCCATACAAAAATATCTGGCATTTTAGAAAAGGCACAAGAAAATGGCATTTTCAGAAGAGTCAGATCCCACTCTGAACATAACTCACAGAAATCTATTCCTGAAGTGATTTTTGAGGTACCGAAATATAAAGACCTGAGTTCACTGACATCTGCTCCTAGTCTGCAAGAACTGTGTCGTGTTCATGTTGCATTCTCCTTGTCAAATATGCCTCTAAAATCTGAAAGTGTTAGAAACATTCCAGTGAACTCAAGACCAGTGGAAAATTAAGCTAACACGTCTATGTTCATGCTACTGATGATGGGTTAGTCTTTGAAAACTCTCCTGAGCCTATCTGGCTCCTAGGAGAGTTTCAGAATACCCAATGGGGTCAGGACATCTATTCCTTGACACAAAGAAAAATAAAATCCTGCCAGGACAAAGGGAGACAAATGACTTCTATTCTCCCTGACATCAGCCAACTATTGGAGTTCATGCTGACATCTCTCAATCCCTCCTAAAATGAAGTGACAGTATTTCAAAAACTTATTCAGCCATAGAGCACCACGTTCTTTTACTACAGGCAGCTCTAGAGTTTCACTCGGCTCTTTATCTCAGCTGACAGCCACTGCTGCCCTCCTGCCAGTGTGCCTATGGGCTTGGGTGCAATAGGCAGGAAAACAAAGGGGAGGGAAAGGGAGAAAATAAAATTAAAATGTAATTTCTTTTTTCTTTTTTTTTTTCTTTTTTCCAAAAATGAAAAATTGAACTCTTTAACCTTTAAACATGCTTGCTTACTTACAGAAAGTGTACTTCAGGCACAAAAGGTTTGAGTATCAGTCACATACCACTTTAAACTGAACTAGTATCAGGATTGTCCCATGCAGTCAGCTATATTATCCCCTATCAAGAAGTTGAAGTTGCAGTTTTTGTATACATACATATATATAAAGTATGCATTTTTCACACAATGGTCTCCTGGTCTGAGGTGATCCCAGTGGGGTTTATGTAACAACAGTACCTGTCATAGGGGTTGTTATCCTTGTAAGAGCAGACAATGATACTATCTTTAGGAGCCACAAAAATGTTGTCTTCAATATCAGGGCAAGGAGCGCTGTCCCTGCTGGGAGAAGAGCTCTTCTTCTCCAAGGCACTGTATGTGGAGACATCTCCCACGAACACGTTCTCCGGCATCTCTGGGTAACAGCTCTCCAGGTATTTCAGCATCTCCTCCTGCTCCACCTTTTTGGCGAGGCTCTTGCACTCTCCCGCGGCAGCGGCGGGGGTGCTGGTGGTNGGGGCGGGGGCGGGGGTGCTGGTGGTGCAGATGAACACGGTGTCCTCTCCCCTCAGCCCTCTCCTGTCCTTGCGGTAAGCTTTCCTGGCCAGCTCGTCACAACTTCCCTTGCCCGACTCCAGGTCCGAGGGGGTCCTTAGCAGCTCCATGACATCGCGGTCCTTCAGCTCCTTACAGCACGGGCGCATGTTCTCGGGACATTTGGTACAGCCGTCGGTCTTTCTGGTGAGGGCAATGGCGGCGATGCCCGGCAGGCAGATGGCCGGCCCGATGGCCAGCAGCGGGATGTCTCCCAGAGTCTCTCCCTTGATGCCAGACACGGTGAACATGAAGCCGAACACCAGNGGCCGGGGGTAGAGGCGCCGGGGGGCTTCCAACAGCAGCGGCCGGGGAGACAGCTGCCGCGAGGGTTCACCTGCCCGGTCTCCGCCTCCTCCTCCTCGTCCTCGCTCGGCCCCAGCGGAGCCCCGCACAGCCGTGAGTACGCGCTCCGCCCGGCGCGGGATGCTGCGGGGCCGGCGCGGGGGCTCGGCGGGGGGGCCCCCCACCCGTGG
>VWZN01011487.1:114154-134208 GCA_013396955.1 Regulus satrapa | reverse complement strand
GTCCTTCCTTGGGATGCTGGCATGTGCATTCTCCGCACGGGCCGCCGCGCATAAAGCCTCTCTTCTTCGGTGAGGACGGGGCTTGCGAAGTGAATCTTCTCCCGGGCAGAGAGCAGTCCTGCCCCGAGTCTTCTCCCGAGTTAGGCACCAGTGGAGAGCAAGGCTTCAGGAGATGCTCTGCGGCAGCTGGATTTCATCCTGAAGGTGGTCCTTAGGGATAAAGCCTCTCCTGATGTTATTCCCTCCCCAAGAATGAACATAGATGTTAGGGTTCTCTTGGTATCCATGGCCTGCCGACTGTGATGGTGACGTTCTGTCCCTGTGATTTGATGCACTTCAGTGATGGTAATTTGAAGTAAGCACCACAAGCTGAATGAGTATAGGAAGGGATCTCAAATAGGTGGGAACGTGGAAAGGCAGCAGCATCTTCAGGCAGGTTGCCAGTGATACAAAAGACTAAATGCTTTCACCTGGGGCAGAGATGCTGGGAGATAAAAAGGAGTGATACCAGAAAGCTTCAAGAAAATTAAGGTGACAGAAAAGGGCTCTCTGAAATAACATTTTGAAGCTATATAGTTTATTTAAGTTTTTCCATTAACATGATTCATTTTCCTTATACTACAAATCTGGAAAGCTCAGAGAAGACAATTTAGAAAACACTCAGATGTTTCTCAGGTCATGAAAAGCATGGGTTTTATTTACCCTCCCTACACTACAACATCAACAGAGCACTTGTAGATTTTTGAACTTGCCTTGCAGACAGCAAATCCAAGAATACAATTTTGTAAGTGGGAACAACTTCTGCCTTACAGGAGTAAGTAAATTTACTTCGTAAATGGGGAGCCAAGTCATCGTATTTAGTGCTTCATTTGAAGAATGAGTAAATGAGAGTAGAAATACACACTGGAGAGGGTTTTTGAAGTCAGTGGCAATGGCCTGGGTTTGAGGTTAAACGTTCGTAATGGACCACAATCATTGTTTCAATTTCTCCTCTAGAAAACTGTCCAGTAAAATTCACACTGAACCTCTCACCTGTTGCAGACTGGGCTGAAACAGGAATGTTTCTGTTACTTGACTGAAAGATTTAGAAATCAAAACCTTACAGCCAGCACAAGTTAACTTCTACTTTTGCCATTGTGTAGGATTTAGTAGTATGAGAAATGACAGTAGTGTTCTCAGCTCCAGTTTTTCAGAGTGAAAATTTGCTGTTTCTTTCCATCTGCTGTTATTCAGATACACAGCTTTTATATCTTCACATTGGAATGAATAATGCCTTTTTTTAATCCATCAGCTAGATTCTGGATGAAAGGAAGTGATTAACCTTCAGCAAGCCTGTCCCACATAACTAAAATGTAAAGTGTAAGTTATGAAGTTATGAATGTGTTGGTAACTAATGCCATGGAAGTCACTGTTCCTCCTCCCTGACCTTCCTTCACCTCCCCTAGTGCATTTGAATAGTTTTTTAAAAAATTAGAAATTGTTCTTTTGTTGAAAAACAAATTATAATGCCTGGGAAAAGCAATTACCTGTAGCTGTATTCATCAACAGTCCTTCAGAGCTAGAAAAAGGACACAGAAATGTAAATATTAGTGGCATTTGTGGAGGAGAAAATTGCTGCTAGACCTGAAGTACATGTCAGAATATCTAACAGGAGGAAAAATGGCCCTTCAAATTTAAGCGACAGGCTTACTGAAATGGAAGAGGGAACATCTACTTTGGAAGAGAAAGCTGTTAGTGGACAGAAAAACACAGAAAATGTCAGGACAAAGGTGGAACTAAATGTCTTCAATTTGTCCCTTTGTGAGTGATTTCAAGACAAGATTGTACGCTTCCAGCAGGAGGGGATAGAAAGGGAAAACAATCACCCAGTTCCAGGAAAACATACCACAATTGTTAAAATTGTCTTTCCAAGCTAGAAATCAAGAGATCAGCAAGTGCCACTTAACACAACGGAACAACAATGCAAATGGTTGAATTTTCTATCCTGTTCATAACTAAATAAAAAAAATTTACTCCTTTGAGATGAAGTATGTTTCTGTTCTGGTGCTGTACACAAAAATCAGGTACTCAATGAGGTTTTTACCTCACTTTTCAATGCCAACCTCTCTTCCCCCCTCTTGAGTGGATGGGCAGCAGGATGGGGACTGAAGGAAAAAAGTGCTCTCTAATGTAATAGATCAGGTTTGTGCTGGTCTTATCTGAGATTGAGTTAATTTTCTTCATAGTGTCATGTATGGGGTTGTGTTTTGAATTTGTGCTGAACACGGGGTTGATGGTTTTTGGTTTTTTTTTCTTCCTGAGCAGGGCTTACACAGAGCCAAGGCCTTCTCTGCTGTTTGTACTTCCAGGCTGATGTAGGAAGTTCGGGTTGCATGAGAGGCTGGGAGGAGGCACAGCTGGGACAGGTGACCCCAGCTGACCAGAGGGATATTCCAGACTGTGTGACATCATGCTCAGTACATAAATCTGGGAAGGAAGAAGAATGAAATGTGGGACATTTGGAGGGATGATGTTTGTCTGCCCAGGCCACTGTCAGGTGTGATGGGGTCCTGTTCTCCTAGAGATGGCTGAACACTAGCCTGCCCATGGGAAGCAGCAAATGTATTCCTTGTTTTGCTTTGTTTGTGTGCGTGGACTTTACTGTCCCTATTACACTCTCTATATCTCAACCTGTGAGTTTTCTGTCTTTTACTCTTCTGATTCTCTCTCAAGTTCCAGTAGTGGAAGGGTGACTGAGTGGCTGCTGGGCTTGGCTGCTAGCTGGAGTTAAACCATGACAGATACATGCCGGAGTCCCAAGGGAATTAGCTGACATAGTTGCCAAGCCACTCCCTGTGGCAGTTTAAAAATCCTGGCAGTTGGGTGAAGTCCCAGGTGATTGGAAGAGCAGAAATATTAGACCCACCTTTAAAAAAAGTTTGCAAGAGAACCCTGGGAACTACTGATCTCTCAGCGTCCCTGGACTGACCTTTCCAATTAAAGCTCCCCAGTAGCTCTCTAAATTGTCTGGAGAAGGATTTGGTGGGTGGGCTGTTCAGTGGATAAGGAATAGGTTGAACAGTCATACCCAGAGGGTAGTAGTCAACAGCTCAATCTTCACATGAAGACTGGTAATGGATGGTGTCCTTTAGGGATCTGCCTTGGGATGCGAACTGTTTAACGTCTTCCTTAGTGATGGAGTGTCATTGGCAGATTTGCAGGCAAACTGCTTTGAGTAGACTGAGTGGTGCTGCTAACACACCTGAAGGTCAGGATGCCATCTAAGTGACCCAGACAAGTCTGAGAAGTGAGCCCATGGGAATCTCATGAGGTTTAACAAGACTGAGAACAAGGTGCTGCACATGGGTCAGGACACTCCTGGTATCAGCACAGGCTGGGGGATGAGCAGACTGAAAGCAGCCCTGCTAGAAGACTGGGGGGTGCTGGTGGGTGACAGGCTGGACATGACCCAGCCATGGGCACTCAGAGCCCAGAGAGCCAAACGTGTCCTGGGCTGTGTCCAAAGGAGCGTGGGCAGCTGGGGAGGGAGGGGATTATGCTCCACCTGGAACTCTGCATCCAGCTCTGGGGTCTCATCAGCACAGGAAGGACATGGAGCTGTGGGAGGGAGTAAGGAGTACAGCCACAGAAAAGATTAGAGGCATAGAGCATCTTTCCTGCAATGAGAGGCTGAAAGAATTGTTGAACCTCATAAGATTCCTGTGGGCCCTCTTCTCCTCATCCACATCCCTCTGGATGGCATCCTATCCTTCAGGAGTGTCCACCACACCACTTACCTGGGTGTCATCTGCAAATTTTTTGAGGGTGCATGCCCTTGTCTATGTCATTAATGAGATATTAACACTTTTCTCAGTACCGACCCCTAAGGGACCCCTGATCAATCACTTGTCATTGATGTCCAGTGGAACTCACTAGGAGCTGTTGACTACTACCCTCTGGATTTGACAGTCCAACCAATTCCTTCTCCATCTAAAAATCCACTCATCAAATCTATCACTCTCCAATGTAAAGAGTGGGATGCTGTGAGGGACCATGTCAAAGGCTTTACAGAAGATAAATGACATTCACAGCCCTTCCCTTGTCAACTGATATGGTCACTGTATTCATTCTCTATTTCCAGTCACTGGGGGTTTCTCCTGACTGCCATGTATTTGCAAATACAGTGGAAAATGATTTTACAACTACATTACTGACTTCTATCAGGACTTTCTGGGATGCATCTCAGTGGATTCCACAGACATATATGTTCTGGTTCCTCAGATGATGAAGAACCTGACCTTCTTAAAGAAGAAAGCACTTTTCTCACCCAGCTCCCACCTTGCTGTCTATCCACTCAAGAGGTGTGGGAAGAGAGATTGACTGTGGAAAAGTTGCTGAGTTGCAGCCTTCTCTCATAATTTCCAGTTTTCTAGCTGTATCATCGGAGGAGTACATTTTCTTTTACCTTTCTTAATTAGCATAGAGCAACCAAAACAGCTATTTGGATAATAGCTTTAGATGTACTACATTCCTTTTTGGTTTTTTAAGTGTAAATTTGAAGATAAAGATCTGAAAAGGATGGATTGAGAGGGATGTGGTGAAAAGTCAAATGACAGGAAAATTTTCTTGGTAGCTCTTTCTTAAACACTTCTCTGAACCTGCTGTTTTGCTGATACAATAGTCTGCTTCAGTCAATGGCTTTTTGCAAGAGCAAAGATTCTCTCTGACCAGGCAGTACTGCAAAATCCATGGAAAAAATAATTGTGTCATATTTTTTAGTATCATAAAGTTAAAAGATCTGGCAGATGGAGCTTTGAATTAGTACATTACACCGACAGCTGGCTTATGTATAAGATCTCAGCCATACCATGTAAGATCTCCACAAGCCCTTAATAAAATAATAAGTAAAATTTGACTCTAACTTTCATCTTCCAATCTCTGTGGCAATGCTAAAACTTGGTACTGTTTTTGAGTGTGTAAGTCCTATCTATAATTTGGATATGGAACATGGGACTTGTTTTGCTAGGAAGTTCTGTGTGGATGGATTGGAATACTCAAGTCTCAAGCTTTTACACTAAGACACTTGTACACATATTTGAGCCACCCCATTAGGTTGAGGAGACAGTCAGTCATTCTGCTGAGGTCACCGGCAGGTACTTCAAACCTGCTCAAGAGCTGCTTCACAAAAGTTCTTCCTGTCTGCAGCAAGTACTCCTTGCTGAAAGTGGATGCTGAATGCGCAACATCAATCTCCAGGCCTTTTTGTACATTGTGTTTTCTCGGCAGCATATACAAAAGGAAATACTTGACATTTTTTTTTGTAATATACAACTATGTGCTGTGATCCTCATATACCTCTGTTAAAAGATTTTTTTTCTCTCTCTCTTTGAAAATGTTTGTTGTTTACCCAGCTTTACATACCATAATGACCCTATTCGTATTTCTTAGGGGGTCTGAGTAGCCACTTCTGATGCCTCTGGACTGGTCTCAAAAGTTCTCTGTCTCTTTATGTCCTCAAGCACAAGAAGTTCACCTGAGGGAAGATTTTTTTGAGTTCTGACAAAGAGTCTTGCTCTTTGTAGACCATCATTTGTGCTTTACTGCTGCTTGC
The DNA here is from genome assembly GCA_013396955.1 of Regulus satrapa. Taxonomy (NCBI): domain Eukaryota; kingdom Metazoa; phylum Chordata; class Aves; order Passeriformes; family Regulidae; genus Regulus; species Regulus satrapa. The sequence goes on along the minus strand of VWZN01011487.1, from coordinate 128,618 downwards.
TGGCCAACTGGCCGGATGTGGAAGGACTCTGCTGAAGAGAGCATCTGATCAATAAACAAGGGGCAAAAGAGAAATATCAGATGCCTGAAGGGCTTGTGTTTTGTCACTGAGCCATCACACCAGGAGTGGGATTCAGAAACCCTGGTAGTGAGTCATGCATCTGTCTTGAGGTGACCTCGGGGACTTAGCAGGATTGCTGTGGAAGAGGTACAGGCTGCTGTATGAGTCACAGCATCAGGCAATAAATTAGCCAATATAATTCACTGGGAACTTTATCCATCTGCATCGCTCTGCCTGATGGTGCTCTTTCCCTTTGGGAAACTTATGATTAAATATACTTTATTTCTTCTATCAAAAATTGCTCACAAAAGATGCAATAAACTCAGGGGAGTCACCCACAAGTACTGCATGTTATGCACAATGGTGAATAATGGGTAGCTTGCTTTGTCCCAGAGAACTTAGCAAACACTCCTTAAAGGGGGTCTCTAATTGAGTTGCTTGTCTGTGGAAAGAGAGAGGGAAAATAGGTTGTCTTGACCTACCTCTGCAAAAGAAGCTAATAATTTTTTATATGCTAGAACACTTTTAAAGCAGTTTTAAGCATAATCATGACCATGTATTAGGGTACTTGCAATGACTAATTCTTTCTGTGAAGCTTGCTGACATCCTTCCTGTCTGTTTAGGAAAATTTAATATAAAACTAAGGGAACTGATCAAAAGGCTATGCATGTTCCTTGTGGGCTCTGGAAGGCTGGAATTTCTGACTGGAAGGCAATTAAAATTTGAGCAAATTTAAATGTGGATGGATATCATCAAAGTCTATAGCTCATTTAAACAATCCAAATAGGTCTTTTTAAAAAATCTTCCTATGCTGTGGATATTAAAGAAGAAATGAAATCTTTGTCATAACACTCCTGATTGCCTGACCCATGATTACTTCATGCCACATCTGTGCCTTTGCTAAGATGCACCAGCTAATCCAGGAAAACATTTCCAGGCATATGAATTACAAGAAAATAATCAGCAACAGCCATCGTAGATTCACAAAGGAGGAAGTCATGCATGATCAACCTGATAGCCTACAGTGAAATGGCTAGCCCACTGGATGAGGGGAGTGTGGGTACTGTCTGCTTGGACTGCAGTAAGGCCTTTGACACTGTCGCCCATAAGATTCTCCTAGACTGGCAGTCATTGTATGGCTTAGGTGAGCAGACAGTGAGCTGAACTGAAAACTGCCCCAGTGGGCAGACCCAAATGCTGATGACTGGTGGCACAACATCTAGCTGGATGTCAGTGACTAGCAGCGTACCCCAGGGGTCAATATTGTGTCCTTCAAACAATGTTCATTCATGATCTGGATGATGAGGCAAAGCGCACAATCAGGATTTTTTCAGAGAACGTAAAACTAGGAGGAGTGGCTGATATCAGAGGGTCATGTTGCCATCACAGGAACGTCAACAGCCTTGAGAAATGGGCTGACAGGAACCTAATGAAATTCAGTAAGGGGAAATGACAAATCCTGCATATAGGGGGAAAAAAAAAAAAGTGCTAGGTACTGCCCAGCTGGAAAGCGGATTGATAGAATAGGACCTGGGGATCCTGGGAGACACCCAGCTGAACATATGGCAGCAGTGTGCCTTTGTGGCAAAGAAGAAGAATGATGTCCTGGGCTATATTAGAAGCAGTATTTCCAGCCAGCTGGGAGGTGATCCTGCTCCTCTACTCAGAGCTGGTGAGGATATCCCTAGAGTTCTTTGTCTAGTTGTCCTCAGTGCAGTAGAGCCATGAATGTATTGCAGAGAATCCATTCCTCAATGGACCCTTCAATGGAAAGATTTTTTTAGGATGACTGAAGGACTGGAGCACCTTTGCTATGACGAAAGGCTGAGGGAGCTGGGCCCGTTCAGCCTGGAGAAGGCCCAGAGTGATCTCATCAATGTCTATGAGTGTGTGAGGGGAGGCCACAAAGAGGACGCAGCAGAGCTCCTTCCAGTGCTACCCAGTGACAGGATCAGAGGCAGTGGGCACAAACTGAAATATGGGAGGTTCCCTCTGAACTTCTCAGGATACCTAGCAATAAGAGCACAGCTGGGGGTTGCACCAAGGCACATTGTGAATTTTTTTTTTGGCTTTTGGGTGCACCAGAGACCAAGATCAGGGAGTCAGGGATCTGACAGATCAATCTGTCCAGACTTCTTTCCAACACTGTGAATGTGCTGCTGAAGACTGCTTTCAGAGGAAACGGCATTTAAATTTGAACCCACATGTACTCCATGAGGAGCTGTGGGGGAGAATATACAGAAATGGTTGTTAGGAAGATCTTGCTGTTTTCCTCCATGGATGGATAGGAAGTGGTAGTAATGGTAAAGCCTCTGTGACAGAGTGGGGAAAAAAATCAGATGTTTTTTTGTCCAGAGAAAAATGCATGGGCATCACTATGGCCCTTGCATGCACTGTAAAAATTAAGAACTGGCTTATATTGATATCACTCATAAGAGTGGCTAAACATGTACTTGATCAACCTTAGTGCCCTACTGACTAATTAGGCAGCTTATGGGGACAGCTTCACAGAAATTAGAAGGTAATATTTCCTTTCAATGGACTTGTTCCCTTTTCCCATAAGCTGCACCCATAAGTATCCATTATCTAACTAAGCCATTGCAAATGCTGAGATGACAACAACCATGAGTCAGTCATGGTACTGTACTGTGTCATGAAGCAATATTTAAAGGAAGGGCTAGTGTTCATTGTGCTGAGAGCACAGCTCTGTGAATGCTTTATGGATAGACCAGATCCTGGTGTTTACTACATGAGGGAGGTGTGTAACCATACAGGGTGAAGCACAGTGATTGGGGAGGACTTTGCCAACATTGCACACATTTCAGTGTAGTAGGGTGTTCTTGTGTTTCAAAGGCATTTGATGCAGGGGTGTAATAAAATTTTTATTGCTGTATACTTGGAGTGCTTGCAACATTTAGAGTTGGTAAAAACTTTGCGTGCTGATATCAGGGGATCTCCAATGGCTCCTGATTGCAAGCGTGGGTGTAAATACACTGCTTTTCATTCCCTTTCTGTAGAACAGAGCTGTGTCTCTGAAGATATGGGGAACAATGCAGTGAAAACAGCTACGAATGTTGCAGAGGAGCAGAGCATGTGAAGGTCTCAAGCCATCCCATAGGAGTGAGGGTTGGTGCAAACCAAGTCTTGAGCACAGGCTTGGAAGGGCCAGACCTTTTCCTCTACCCACGCTCTTTTCCCCTGCCCTCCACCTGGATCACAGACAGTGCAGACCACTTGGAGAAGCTTTAGTTGAGTAGGGATGCTCCTCACCATATCCCAGAGATACTAGAGGTGACAGAGAAAATTTATCCAACGTGTTTATTATTGCTGGCCCTTCACAGCCCATCACCAGACATTCCCAGCTTGAGGCTCCATCTCTGCATCCAGTATCAGGCATCAGGTGCCCTATGTCCTCTGCCAAGGGACCTCCAGCCAACCAAGAAGGCCAAATGGCAGGTTCCTTTTTTGCTCTGCGGGTTGCCATAAAATACTGTCCAAAGTGTGTGCAAAACTGTTTTAATAACTTCTACTGAAGAATACATTTCTCATTGGCGTGGTGGTAGAAAGACTTGGTAATAGAAATCTTGTAATATTTTGCTCCTTCCTGAAAAGGGCAAGTGATTCCTCAGACTCTGATTGCATTTTGGGTTACCAGGGTGTGTGGGCACTGTCTCTTTAGTGGGTCAATTCCCAGAAGCCCTGTTACAGCAGGACAGCTGTCAGAGGTTTAACCCCAAGACCTGCAGGGGAAGAAGTGGCTAAAGAAGAAGCCAGTGTGCTTCTGACTTTCCTGACAGCTGCACCACAAGCAGATGGACACAACTTGTGCAGTGTCACCCTGACATAGGATAAAGACCCTCGTCCTTGGAGCTTCCAGTTAATTCCAAATGCCCTGGAAAATTTTCATTTTCCATCCAGGAAGAAAAGTTCAGCTGAAGCAATAGAATATGGGCCTCAGAGACTCCTTGTATAGACAGACAGCCTATCCCAGGCACAGTCACCTGGCTTGGACACCCCTTCCATCCACCTCCCTATGGAAAGTGAGCACAGGCCAATCCAGAATCCTCTGCTGCTGTCATGGTTCCTGAAAAGGAGCAACCAGCCATTGGTGTGTTTTAAATCATACTGTTTCTTTGGAAGGAAGCTGCAATGTGGCAGCATGAGAAATTAATTAGCCTCATGCTCCTGCAAGTATTTCCAGTCCCAGATGACAATAGACTAATTAAGAACCTCCCTGTGGTGTCTATTTTAGATAACCATTTACTTTGATACAATTTAACAAGGGCTTTTCTAATGGTTTATTTCACAGGCAACTCATTAGATTAATGTGTGGCAAACAGCGGGAACTTGAATAGATATTTTGAATTCCCAGCCACCAAAAGTCAATACAATTTTGCCAAAAAGTGCACTAATTTTATCAAGGCAGAACACATGCTTCCATCTGATATTTTGTGTCATGTCATTTGTTTTCAGATGTTACCTTAACCTAAGTCCAGAAGTTTTGAAAACTGAAGATGACTTTGTAAGTGCTGATTCGTTAATCATTGATTAATACCCCTATATGTGATTAGCCCATCAGAGTAATTTGCAGTGCTTGCAGACTGAGCACCAAGAGTGCACCACATTACCAGTGCTGTCTGTGTCAGCATCTCAGGGAAGACTGAGGAACCAAACTTCCTGCTAGCCCAGCGATCCCTGCATCAATGACTATGGAAAATGCTGATACACGTGCAACTCTGAGGCTTTTGCAGGATCTCCAACAAAGCCTAACAGAATCAGAAAAATGCCCTACATCCATGAAAAGGCAGGAGGGAGTGTCCTTCCTTTCTACCTTAACTTACAAACGTTAACCTTGACCCTACCTAACTGCACAAATGCAGTTTGTCTTTGGGAACCTACAGGAGTGCCAGATGTAGTCTGGACCAAAGTAGAGACATGGGCTGAAAATGAGCCCAGAAGCAACTTGGTATTCTCCACACAATCTGTCCTTATGGGAAAACATGTAGGAGGATTTTACCTTCCCTTACTGTCTCTGTACTGCCTCATGTTCACAAATTACAATTGTAGGGGTGAAATATCTGACTTCAAATTAAGAGTGAGTGGATGACAGCAAAGATGGCAGGTTGGACCTTACATAGGTGATTGTTGGTTGCACAGCTTGAAAAGTAGACTGGGGCTCTGGGTGGGGAAAGAGAACACAGAACATGAGCTGAAAGGCCTTGCCACGGGAATAGGGTCATGCTACAGCAGCAACTAAATACTCTGTGAGTTTCAGCAGAATACAGTTCTCCACGAGACTGAGATCAGGTTTTTCACAGTCACTAGGATTAATTGGGAAGGAATATATATATGTATATGTATATGTATATATATATGCATGTATATATGTATGTGTGTGTATATATATAAAAATATACATATATAAGTATATATATATAAAATATATATGTATATATATATAAAAATATATAAAAATTAATAATTTTGAACATCTAATATATTTAATTTTTCCCTGGGGTGATAGTAACCAGTTCCCTATTTTCAAACACCATCTGAAACTTAGGTTAAAGCCTCAGAGCCTTTAAAAAGCCTTTAATTTTTCTTCCAAGTTTGGTTGAAATTGGCTTGTGGATTTGGCTATATAATTTCATTGGACAAATTGCTTAAACTGGGAATGCCTCTCTACAAGTCCTCTGCTCAGAGCCACCTGCTCAGAGGCACACAGATCATCACTGTTTGTTGATGAAGAGGAGTGTTTCCATGATTTTCTTTCTAAAATGCTATCCCAAACTAGAATTCCTATGTTCTTGTCTAGGATGACATATGGGAAGTGAAAACTAAAAACATTTGTGGGAATATCAGTTTGCATTTCTCAGCACCTAATTGTTTGCAATTCTTGTCTCACTCTCCCTCACTCCCAGAAACCCTGTGTGACCAGAATTTGGAACATTTCCTGTTTCATGGCAACAGAGCTATGCTGTAGAGGCTCCAAAAAGCCACACACATTATGATTTTTATCCCTTGTTGCGGGCTGGCTGTGTGTATACACTTCCTTCCCAGTCCCATCTGAGCCTTTTTGAATGCAAGCAGCTACAGCAAATTTCAAGTGTGACTTCATTTGCTGTAGCTATCTGCCCTCTGCCTCCTAATCTTTCGGGCTGTTGCTGCTTTCCCTCATGGCTGAATGCTGGGAGGCTGGTGACCCACTTCCCGAGACTGAAGGCACCATGGAACACAGGGTAGCGGCAGTGCCCAGGAGCTCTGTTGAAGCTGAGTGCTGACAGCCAGAAGGCAGTAAGGACTGAATGCAATTTGCTCTGAAATGCACACTGTGCACTTTCCCCAGCAGATGCTTCTGCCATAGCCATGTGACAAAATGTGCTCTTAACTCACAGGGCTGGACTCCTCACAGGTGAATGAATACTGGCTCACTGCTATCAGCTTGTATTTCTTCCTGCCAAAAGCCTCGAAGGACCCATTAATCAGGGGGCTTTTAGAGTCTTGTGGGGTTTTTGTTTGTTTGTTTCGAAATAACTTTTTCTACCAGGATGCTTGGGTCAGCTTCTGGGTGCAACTGGATGAGCTGCAGTTTTAAAGCTATCAGGTAGTCATTTTTTTTTTGGTACCGTTTTATTTACTATTAAATATCTGTTTCCAAGAATACTGTGTGGTTTCTAAGGATATTGTGTGTAAGAGCCCCCAGGTTGTAAACTTACATGTCCTTTGTGCTTTAGTGTACTAACAGATGGGTACTTTGGCATGCTGCAGTTCCTGAGAGTCGTATGGCTTCTAAAGTTCTCCTGATACCTGCTGATAATTTTCCAAAGCAGAAATTCTTTATGAGAACATGAGACTAAGGCAAGGGCTTGTGAATGAGCTAGATCTGAACACTAAGTAACCACAACCCACTGTGCTACATATTTCCTTGCAGAGGCTTGCTCAACCCCAGCAGTAACACTGAACAGCAAGTTGTACCTGGTTGTGCAGTTTTGATTTTCAGACTTGCACCAAATGTGTCGTTGATTCCTGGGTACTCTCTTGCCCTGGATCCCAGCCATTGCACTTGGTTTCTTCTATACTCCCTTCAGGGGCAAGGCTATCTTCAGGGATAAGACAGTCTCCTGTTAAACACACTGGGAGCAGCCCACAAGGCGTGGAGTCCTTGGGCTTAAACTATAGAGTATATGACCCTATGTGTCTAGTAAGGACATTGGTTTCCCTACTGTGAATTCCTGTCCTAAATCCCATCCTATTCTGCCAAGTGAAGCCATCAGCTACCACATTATCCCATGCCTTTTTGCAGGGTTGCTGTTTTCAGCAAATAAATCTTCTAGTGGTGTTTTAGCATTCATTCAGACCCCCTGTCCCTGTCAGGATCTTTTTCACATTTCCTATTTAGGTGCTATCTGCAAAACATATAATCAGTCAAGGGACAAAAACTGGATAAAAAGTTTCCTCACCAACATTTATTTGACAGATTCATTCCCTGTGATCAAAGGTCCTGTCCTTATCCTGTTAAATTTAATGGAATTTNGACCAGGATATTAGTCTCCTTGATTAGTGAATGGGACCATTACAACATTATAGCTTCAGAAGAAATTAAATTCCCTCCCCTACTCTTTGGGAGGGGGAAACAACATGTTTTATGCTTCTTCTTTGGATGACACCTGTTCTCACAACTGGTAATCATCTTAGATGGGAGCTGGTGTCCTGTCAGAGGAGTGTGCTGTAGCAATTTCTCTCATCATCATATATTTAGCCCTGGAGTTTGGAAAATGGCTCCTATTGGATGGGAGATGAGCTGTGTTTACCTCCATGGTTGCAGCTGTGCATTTCTAGTCCCTCTTATCATCGATGCTGCAGAACCCAGCACTGAACTTCCACTACTTTTTATTCTTTCCTAGGAGACTTGGTGGAGGGGTGTTGAGATAATTTCTCTGTCTTCCCCTGAAATTTTTATTTCTGGACTGTGTCTCAAACGTACTTAGAGAAAAGAAATGAAATTCAGCAGTGTGACTGTGCTAGCAGCAAATGTTTTGCTGGTGGTAGTTATTTCCCCCATCATGTTAGCACAGAATTTGTTCTGGTATTCCTGAAAAGCCTTTAAACACTTCATTTCTTCTTTAGAGTGAGCCAAAATGCTCCCTTGTGTGAAAGCTAGCCCTGGGAAGACAGTGCTAAGCCTCTTATGAGAGCAAAGCTGTGCCTGTGTTTAGACTTATTCCATCACCCTCTGTGGCATTTGAGCTGATTCGATTTTTTATGCCTATCACTTTCTCATTTCCTTTGGCTACGATCCCTCTTTCTTTCTGCTGAAATGTTTGGAGGGCAGGCAATTCCATGGCTGCTTGCAGATGAAACCAGATCAGCTCTCAGCATTGAGCTGTGTAACAGCTGCCCACTGTACTTCAGAGCCAATTTTTGGACAGTGTCTTCACCTTTGCCAATCCATATGTCCCAGGGAGATTTTTACTGGATAAAAGCTTGAGTGTGCATTAACTGGATCAAATTCTTAAATGTACATCCAAAACATGAAGTCAGATGGGACACCCAACTTTCACTAACCAAACAAAACTACAATTCATTGGTATCAAGTTCCATGGATTCCAGCTATCCAGAGGTACATGATATCTAAAAGATTGTCCTGTGTTCACCCAAGCCTTTCTATGAATATGTGGGAATAGCGAGGAAAAAAAAATTAGTATTCATTTTGCAAATGTTCCTTTTTTTTTGATAAAGATTTTAATTGTCAGGTTTGTGTTTGTCAAAAGCATATGACAAAAAAGCCAGTGTGAATAGTATCAGAGTTTTAGTTCCATCAATCAAGTGTAAAAAGATGCAGTGGAAGCTTGTAAATATTTATCATAGCTTTCTAACGGTAAAAATGTCCCACCTTAGATGTGGGACACTGTGTCCTGGAAGATGTCCTCTTGCCACCTGGACAGCAGAGGCTCCTCCTTCAATGAGAGCACACCCTAGGCTGCTCTTTGCCATCGCCCTGGTTTCTGAACAAGGTGACAAGACCCCAGGGCTGGCAGGTCAGCTGCACACAAGCTCCATCAGATCCCAGCTGGCTTCTGGCAGGAGTTTCAGCCGTAGCCTGTCCTGTCAGCATGTGCCAGGCACCGGATGGGCTCCCAAGCAGTCACAGAGCTCAGACAGCTCACAGGGCACATGGGTGCGCATAGACAGCTCCGTAGCTGAGGTACCATGTGCTCCAGGTGGGTTGGCTGCAGAGACCCTGCTACTGAAAAGTAAGGCTCAGGGCTGAGTTTGGACATATTACTCTTTGTCTAAGCACAAAAGCATGATCAGTTCAGCTTGCTTCACTTGCCTGGTTTGTACTAAATTACTCATTAAATTACTCACTATTCCAATAGTGGCTTAACTTCATCCATTACCTTAATATTTCTTTAACTAACTCAATTTAAATAAGCAGCCAATCACATCTGGTGCAAAAGTTGCTGAATGATAGAGAATTTTGCCTGTTGAGAAGCTCACAGTCTGCCATTATTTCACTTCTCAATAGGCTTCTGTGCATCCACAATGTGATACCTGCCTTGAGGGTGGCCAGAGGTATTAAAAAAATAAGGTTTATTTATTTTATTTTAAATCATTCTCATGTTGTAAACAAATTAATAAGCTCACCTTAAACAGGCAGGAAGCATTTATAAATTAGTGTAAGGAGCTCTGCTGTTCAGACAGTCAATTGCTATATACTGATCTGCATTTTTTCACTGATCAGACCTGTCTGCATGAGATTAACCCCTTACAATTATCTAATATTTGAAAACTGTGTTTGACCAATTTCTTTACAGCACTGGATAGCTTTTAATAGGACATACAAACCCAGTATTCTGGGTCCTTTCGAGCAAATGATTTTGCTATGGAAGGTAACATAGTAATATTTCCAGGAATAACCTGGGATTTTTTCAAGTTGGATAAATTCTAGTTCAAGTAATTCCATTTTGCCTTCCCCAGTTCCCCTAAAGGTCCAATTAATTCAGGCATTCTTAGCATAAAACTGTTACACACTGCTACAGTGCAGGGCTAAACCACTGTTGTACTTCCCTCCAATGACAAATACATCTCAGTGGTGCACGAGCTGATTCCCTCACACCACTCAGATGTGGTGTGCCTGAATTATTCCAATCCTCACAGTCCTCCAAGAAAAAGCACACTGGTTACACGCACTTTTATCAAGGTCTTCCTAAACCTGCTAATCTTGATGATCCTTCTTGCCCTGCTCGTTAGATTTACTCTTGGATATTGCACTACCATAGGTGGGGAGGTCTCAGAGTAGGGGATGTGCCAGGTGCACCAGCAGGCTGTACTCATATAGAACATGTTGTTTTGAATACTCCCACTGAGGTAATTACTTACTTTCTGATTGCCTAACAGGTCTATGGCACCTGTGCTGGCTGATGTCATCAGTAGTGAAAGAAAAGTTTAAAATCTCAGAGAGCAAGTGAAGATTAAAAACCCCATAGCTGCAGTGGTGCCTGTTCTGCTTTTTATTTTCAATGTGTTTTTACATATTTTTTTTTGGAACAAGTCTCAGTTCAATCCGTGCAGCAAGAGTATGTTGCTTTGAGGGCCACTGGTTCCTAGCTCTAATGATCTGCTGTGACTCCTGTGGTCTATAAAATCAGCTGAAGTGCTCATGTCTGACCCTTGTTGTCAGCTATCACTACAGAGCCACAGAGCTTCTGAATAGAGGGCTTTCTGGGCCTTGTCCAACCTCAGAAAACTTGCCCCTGTTATCACTGTGGTAGTGGGGATGTTTCAACACCAGGGTTCAAAGCAATGGCCTCTTGTTTCTGCAGTTCTGGTCAAAAGCAATGTGAGGACCAAAGGTAACCCCTGGCCACACCATCTTCTTGGAGGGACCTCTGCACTGCTGGAGCAGCAGCTAAAAGCAGCAGGATTACAATGAGAGGGGTGTAACAAAAAGAAAGCTGAATATGACAAGGATTAGAAGGGGGCAGTTTCTCTACCATGTGCTTTGCTATTTGACCTTCAGAAATCCTTTTGGACATGCTGTAGAATTTTCAGTTGTGTTAACTCCCAGCATATGCATCCAGGACTGCAAGATACAATGGGGACAAAGCTTTTTGTGGAGCTGGTGGGAGATGGGATAACCCATACTTCTGTCTCATCTGCATGTGGGTGCATTACCTTTCAGCGTACAAGAGGCTCAAAGAATGCAAGAATGCAAGTTCAGCTTGCATTGCTTGAGGGATAGAATTTCAGCTGAGAGCTTCTGGGTCAGGCTAGTGTTGGCAGGTGGAGTAGCTCTGGGAAGGAGGTTGTTCACTGACGGGTGTTCTACGTCAGTCTGTCTGTGATGTCCATCAAGGTTCCACTCAGTGCCAATTTACAGCGTCCTTCCTGCACGGCTGACAGGAAGAGCTGTCATCCTACCAGACCCCTCTTCCGATTGTGGCATCGGCATCCTCTGACCGTGACATGAAGCACTGGGTAGAGGCTGCAACAGGGAGGTGGCATGTGCCTGCCTTTACTGCATGTGCTACCTGAGTCAGCCAGCTCACATTTCATCTGAGCTCAATCTGGAGATGGACACATTCGGCGCACATCCTTCCTGGGGAAAGGCTGTCATCCCTGAAGCTTTGCTTCCTCCAAGCCCATTGGCTTTCGAGGTGTGGCATGGAGCGTGGCAGAGAGCAAGTTAAAGCATTGGGAAAACTGATTTCATTTCACATGAGAAATTGAGCAAAGTCACATTCTCCAGAGCGGGATGGGGAAAAGAACTGGAAGGGCAAAAGTGGAAAAAAAAATGTGAAAGGGACCGATTTGGTTCTTATGTTATGCCTCAACATGTGTTATACATGAGTCGAAAAATTACTCTAAGGACTGTACACGTGTTGGGAGCCGATCAGGGCACAGAAAGCTTCCTCGATCGGGCTGCGGGTGACCACGACTTGCTGAGGGGGCAGATGCCCGGGCCAACGACGCCTGGGAAATCGGGCATCCTGTGGGAGGAGCNTCCTGCTGCTGCTGCTCCTGCTGCTGCTGCTCCTGCTGCTGCTCCTGCTGCTGCGCTTGTTGCTGTTGCTGCAGCTGCCGCCGCCGCTGCCGCTTGTAAATCGCGCCCGGCCCGCCGTACGAGCTGCGCAGGCTTAGCGCTGCCCGCCGCTGCCGAGCTCCGTCTGCCGAGCTGGCGCTGCCGGGAGCGCCGCGGGAGCGATCTCCCTGTCTCCCGCTCCTCTCGCTCTCTTTGCCCCTCTCTGTTCTCTTTGCTGTCCCACTTCGGTAGGAGCACTTAGCCCTCTTTGTCAGTGAACACTTCTCAGGTGGAATACGGCTGCGTTTGTGCTTTGCTTCCGTCTGAGACATCTATCCATGAGAATCCTCCTCAACTCCCCTTTTACAGCGGGATGGGACATTCATATGCCCTCTTTGCAGGATCAGACACATAGATGGTATTTACCCAAGTATGGTATGTTTCCAAGAAGGGCTCATATTCAAATTTACATTACAGGCACACAAAAGGGGATACCAAGGTCATGACAGTGTGCAGAATTCAGCTGATGTCTCCATGGAGGTAATGTGCTTCCAACTGGATTTTCACATTATTTGCATTCCAAAGGCGTGTGGACTACATTTTAGCTGAAATTTGCAGCAGAATGTACTTGCTTATTATAATATCATCGTGTGTTTTAAAGAAGAAAGCCCATGACTTCAAATCAACAACCCCTGCCTTGGTAAAGCTGGGCTGTCTTCTCCACAGAGAGATGCTCTTTGGGTGTTTCAGCTCAAGAGAACTAAGCAATGTTAACATTTCAGTTCTTGTTTCCATTCCTGAGCTGATAGATGGCACCCACTAGGAGTTACCTACTCAAAATACACCAATTCAAAGGGCAGCCAATTAAGCTGATAGGCCTGGCTTAAGGCCATGCAACATCTGGGGCCACAGCCTGCCGATCTTAATACTGCAAGCAAAAGGGGTTTTTGTCAGAAAGGAATGGAGGGATTTAGCCTAGTGACAAAGGTGTCAGCAATAAACCCCTCCTCAAATAACTGCAGTCCATTGGGCTTGATCTCAGGTTTCATTGAGGTCTGACAGAACTGTCATTAGACCCATGTGTAAATGTAACACTGAGCCAAATTTTTGTGGGGCTGCAAAAGATAGCATACACTCCATGAAGTTTATAGTCCGATATACAACTGCTGCAAAAACAACAAGTGAAGGGACATGCAGCCATGCCTGCTTCCCTGAGCAGAAGCTGAGGAGATGAGCTGGTAAGATGTCTGTGCTCACAAGGCAGACATGTGTGGCAAGGCAAGAGCAAATGATTGGCCACAGCCCTCCTGTGATGATACAGTGTCTCCCAAGCCAGAGAGGGTTTTAAAGAGCCTTTAAAAACACAGCTAACATAAAATTTCTATTAAAGACTTCTGAAACTGTACTGAAACACAGCCGCAACTGTGATGGGAAGTGTGGGCTGCAAATGGATGACAGTGGAGAACTGTAGAGATGAACAGAAAATAAAACCTGTGGTGTCACCGTGCAATGTCCCAGATTAAGTGACAGTGAGTCTGATATTTAAAAATCTGAGCAACATGGACAGTGGACAACCCTGGTCTGAAGGGTAGGAAGATAAGACAGTTCCAGCAGTCAGGCAATGGAAAACTGCCCTCTGCAAAATGAAGCAAGTCAGCAGAGGGGGGCATTTTTCCATCTCACTCAGTCTGTCCAGTACAAGTGACCACACAGGGACATCAGCCACTCATCATCACTCAAGATGATTGATATATATTTTTCCTGACAGGTCCATTAATTTTTGGTTCCAAAAAAAAAAAAAAAAAAAAAAAAAAAACACACAAAAAAAAAAACCAAAAAAACCCCCAAAAATCCAGTGTGAAACCAAACAACAACAACCAACCTAACTTGTGTAGGGAATTTTGGTTTTGGATAAAACAAAATATTCTACAATAACTAGAAGGACAGACCTACAAATTCAGAAGCTGCTTTCATTACTATTTTAGATATAATAGGATATGTACATATATATTAGGACAAAGTCTGTGTACAGATATGTAATCTAATATGCTTTATAAAGTGGTTGTAACTCAAAACACTGACTTTACATTTGAATGAATAGTAAAGATAATTTGAATTTTCTTGAAANCTCACCTATGCTGTTTTTTGCTATTTAAGTTAGATAATGAAACTGGAAGGGATGCTTTGGAAATCTGTATAAAATTTCTGTGCTGAATTAAGCGAGCAATGCCAATTGCCACAGAGAACTGAGTTGCTATTAGTTTTAGGAGACAGGAAACCGTGCCTGCAGCCTGCTGATAATTTATGTTTTCACAGTCTTTTTTTTTTTTTTTTTTTTTTAATTAAAAGAAGGGTTTTTTTTTCTGCTTTGTTGTGTGA
>VWZN01011487.1:67169-94101 GCA_013396955.1 Regulus satrapa | reverse complement strand
TGCGGTCTGGAATATCCCTTTGGTCAGCTGGGGTCCCCTGTCCCAGCTGTGCCTCCTCCCAGCCTCTCATGCAACCCGAACTTCCTACATCAGCCTGGAAGTACAAACAGCAGAGAAGGCCTTGGCTCTGTGTAAGCCCTGCTCAGCAATAACAAAAGCATCTCTGCACTGTCAACCCTGTGTTCATCACAGATTTAAAATTCGGCCCCAGAACAGTCAGTGTAAAGAAAATTTACCATCTCTGGCTAAACCAGCACAAAAAATTGACAAGATAAAAGGCAGTGTGTACTTGAGGATGACATCTGGTTGTTTCTGCTAAAGTCTTGAAAAAAAAACCAAACTTATTTTGGCAGGAACACATCACTGGTGATTGGTAATCCAGCAAGCTGTGTGTGGTCCAGCATGAATGCGCAGCAAAGAGGGGCAGAGTGTGCAGGGACAGAGCAGGTCCAGCGAAACTTGGAAGGTGGTAACGTAGTTCAAGTGCTATTACTTCTTTTGGCTGATTTGTTTTAAAGTACAGAGCTAACTGTTCTCAGACTTTTAATGTATAAATGCTAGATTTTTTTAAGCTATGTTTTGGAGCATAGCATGCAAATGATAAATTTACTGACCACATCAAAGGAGGTATTTAACAGTGGGGAAGAGGACAGGCCCAGCTGTTACCTTCATCTATGCCAGCATGATTCGAGTGTTGTGTAAAACTTGCAGCACTGAAGGGCTAGATCCCACTGTGAAGAAAAGCCAAACAAAGTAGTTAGGTCATGCTGCCTCTTTGTCCAGCATTCTCTCAGAGCCACTGCTGGGTTTTACAACATTAAAAGAAATTGTTATGGGTTTCTGGATCTAGAGAGTAAGATTTTTGCCTCTCTGTGGGAGCAATGTTCATCTGTCTCTGTCTTTTCTAGAACATGACTTCAGAAAAGGAATTTGCAGAAGATAGCAATTTTTCTCCGAAAGCCAGCACCAGTAAGCTGCCGACAGATGCTTCTCCGGACTCGAAATGCCCCATCTGCCTGGACAGATTTGACAACGTTGCATATCTGGATCGCTGCTTGCACAGGTTCTGCTTCCGCTGTGTCCAGGAATGGTCAAAAAACAAAGCAGAATGCCCGCTGTGCAAGCAGCCCTTTTTTTCCATTTTCCATACAATTCGTGCGGAAGACGACTTCAAGGAGTACATCCTCAGCCCTTTGGAAACAAGGTCTTTCTCCAGCCCCGATGGCCGGAGATTTCGCTACCGCACTACCCTGACAAGGGAGCGCCGCACGCGCGGCTCCCCTTCGCGGAGGATGCTGTCCCCGCCGGATAACGGGATGTTGTTTGAAGAGCTGTCAAGCGAGCCGGCGCGACACAGACACAGAGAGATTCAGCAGATGATCAGGAGGCTGGCCTCAAGGAGGAAGGCCAGTGCAGAGGGCAGATCTCTGCAGCAGATTCAGGAGGAGGACATGATCAACTTCCGCAGGGCTCTGTACCGCACGGGCGTGCGCATCCGCAGCATCCAGGACGGCGGCCGCTACCGGGAGATTTCGGCAGAGTTCTTCCGCCGCAACCCGGCTTGCCTTCACCGCTTGGTTCCTTGGTTGAAGCGAGAGCTCACGGTGCTGTTCGGTGCCCACGGGTCTTTGATCAATATTGTGCAGCACATAATCATGAGTAACGTCACGAGGTGTGACCTGGGAAGCCAAAGCTTTGCCGATGATTTGAAGCCATTTCTGCTGGATCGGACAGAGCACTTCCTGCACGAGTTCATCAGTTTTGCTCGTTGTCCTTTCAACTTAGAAGCGTACGATCAGCACGCCAATTATGACTGTCCTGCACCATCGTATGAGGAAGGAAGCCACTCAGACTCGTCAATTATTACAATATCCCCCGACGTGGCGTACCCGCAAGGGCCGGAGAACAGTCTGTCTGTACCTGGTCTGGGCCAGGCCCCCTGGGACGATGAAACCCCGGGCCCTTCCTATTCCATTTCAGAAGAGGTTCGTGCAACCATCGCTTCTCCTCTGGAGTCATCAGAAAGTTCTGATGAGGACTCTGCCGCAGGGAGTCGAAGGCCCAAACTGCAGACTGAGTTGCAGGCTAATGCCGACTCAAACGACAGTGGCTCTTCCTCAGACAATTGTGTCATTGTTGGGTACGTGAAGCCGTTAGCTGAGAGAACACCAGAAGTGGTTGAGCTGTCCTCTGATTCCGAGGAGTCCATCAAGGAAGAGAAGAAGGAAGATGTCAAGAAAGAGCAACCAGTGCAGTGTCACAGCTGGAGTGACAGTGAACCAAGCAGGAGCTTCTCTCCACTGTCTCCAACATTTAGGGTGGATGTGGGAGGTTGTCGAAGCTCTTTATCTCCTGCAGTTGAGAAGATGGAATCAAAAGAGGGTGAGGAGAGCAAATGTAAAAGAAAAGATCTTCCTCCACAGGACTTGAGTTGGAGCCCCTCTTCAGGGAGTGATACAGTATGCTCCCCATGGAATCACAGATTGTCTAAAAAGGCCAAGTCCAGAAGCCCACAGTCTTGTTCACGAGGCAGTCGAGGCAGCCATGGCCATCGGTCTAGAAGGGAGCACCGTAGCAAAAGCCAACTTAAGAGAAGACCATCAAGAAGCAGGGATAGTAGCAAACACAGGAGCAAAAGAAGCAGTAGAAGGTCAAGAGCTCATGACTCCAGAGCCTCTCTGAAAAGCCAGAGGGGCTCTCTAAGTGGTGAGAGCACGCCATCCAGAGAAGTGAGTAGATCACGTTCACGTAGCAAAGGCCACGGTAAAAGGAGATCAAGAAGTAGAGACAGTGATCGCTATTATGTTAGAGACAGTTACCAGAGTAGGCACCAGTGGGGTTCTGCTTTTTGTAGTCGAAAGGTGTTTGGAGACAGCTATGAATCTTCCAGCAGAAGGAGGACCCGTTCTAACACTCTTTACTCAAGGCAATCTGCTAGTCCAGAATACAGAATACGATCGTTTATTGAGAGGACAGATCTGCATAGCCAGAGGGGACTCCATGAGAGACACTATTACTGTTACGAAAGATGCAGGTCAAGGAGTCGGTCAAGCAACAGATCAAGGACTCCTTCTGAAGGAACTGACAGAATGAAAAGTGAAAAGCCTGGTGGAAAGAGAAAGTACAAAACTCGCCACCTGGAGAATGCGTTCACGGAGGGCACAAATCTAGGAAATGACTCCAAGAAAACTTCCTCAAAATTTGGTGACTGCTGCAAAAATGAAAATAGCCTGCCAGACAATCGTGGAAGCAGTGAGACAAAGCATAAGAAAAGGAAGAAGAGAATGAGGAGTCCAAGTGTGGAGATAGTCTATGAAGGAAAAGCAACAGACACAACCAGGCATCTTAAAAAGAAAAAGAAAAAGCATAAGAAGAAACACCGGAAACATCACATGAGTAACTCAGTACATTCTTCTCCGGTGGTGATTACAATTGATAGTGATAGTAGCAAGGAGCCAGAAGGTACTGAATGGGACAGCGCTGTTACGTGGACAGGCACAACTCAGATAAACGAGGGGGAAAATGAGTCTCCATCTTCTTTTCTGAGGCGGACAGCATGTGAGGAAACTGGAGGAATAGACAAAAAGTATAGTATCCCCGCCACAAGGGAAAACTTAGATGGTGGCAATAGAAATGCTGATGTCAAACTTCAAGAAACAGCAGCTGATCAGAGTGTTACCACAGTGAATACCAGCAGTAGTAACACCTCTCACACAGAACCTGTAACCAGCTATGTTCAGGAAGCACTAGCAGCGCCTTCCAGTCCACTGCCTTCCCCCAGGACTTCCTTCCTAGAGTGTCCAGAGAGAGAGCCATTGATACTAAGACTGCCAAAGAGACTTGTCAACAGATCCTCATGGTTTGATTTCCCAGAAGAAAAAATGTAGTGGGCTACTACAAGTTTGGAAAACTTGTTAAAACTGTGAATTTAACTTTTTTTTTTCCTCACTTGAGAACTTAAATGTGTGATAGGGTTTCTGTCTGTTAAAAAGATGTCTAGGAAATGTATAAAACTTTTCAATATGTATGCACTTCTAAGTCAAAGGAGATAGAATATTGCTAGTATGTAATTCTAAAAGTTCCTTAGAGGACTCTGGAAGTTTTAATTTCATAAAGCCATCCACAGAGTATTTAAAAGTTTAGTGTAAACAAACAACAGAAAAGGAGCCCAAAAGAAGAGCCAAGAAATGAATTTTATGGGGATTGCTCTTCTTAGATGGGAAACACTGTTCATAAAAAGTGATTCAGGCTGAATTCCAGCATCATTTCAATCTCTTTGGTTTAAGCTGATCTCTGCTGACAAGTAGTCAGTGATTTTTACAGAGATTTTCAAAGGACTTTGAGTAATTTTAAGTAAACTGTCAAAATTTTAATAAAGCAATAATTTTGTTTTGTTGTTTGTTTAAATAAATTTACATGTGTAGTCTGTGTTTTGCACATGGAGTTTTTTATTTTGTTTTTGAGTGTTACACGTATCCAGACCATTGAATTTTTGTGCTGTCAGGAGCAGTCCAGTTAGGAAGGGTTGTCTGGAGATCAGCTGTTTTACTGAAAGCAGAAATTCTGATTAGATTGCATAGGATTGGTTTGGTTTTGAGTTTTCCCAAAAGCAGGGTGACTGCTCTGTCCTGCCCTTTCTAATATAGGAGTACTCCCTTGGGAAACTTTTTTTTTTTCAGATTTTTTCTTCTTATTTCCCTTATTGGAGCCTGTGCATTTTTCCTCACATTCTACAGCTGTGCAGCCTTTTCCTCTTCTTCATACCCTACGGCTGTACGCTTGAAAGGCATCTGTCTTGTCTAGCCTTGGCAATAAAACACTTCCTTGAAATAACCAGCATTCACTCAGGTGAGCACATTGTAGATGTGTCTACCAGATGCAGGTATGTGCAAATGGGCTCTTAGGGTTTTATTTTCCAGGTTTGGCCTTTCTGTGCGTGCACAGCAGTAGCTCTGCAGGCCGAATGAGGAGGATACCTTCTCTGTCTCTTCTCCATGAGTTTGATGGGTTTGCGTTGGCTGCTCGCCTTGCCGAGCTGCTCCGTTACTTTCCTTTCTCCACAGGGTGGGGGAGAAAGTAAGATGGGAAAGTTGGGTCTAGATAAGAACAAGGGAGAGTACTGTCAGAAGCCAGATAGGGAAATTAGCATCTTCTATTGCCAATAAAAAATAGAGTAAGGGGCTAAGAAACAAAGGCAAAACAAACTTAATATCCCCTCCCATCTCAGCTTCACTCTTTCATGACAGTCTCGTCCTCCCCAGCTGTGCAGAAGGATGGGGAATGGGTATTGTGGTCAGTCCATAGCATTCAGTCTTGCTGCTTCTTACTCCTTATGCTGTTCCTCTGCTCTAACATGCGCCCTTTCTACAGGTGTGCAGTACTTCTGAAACAGATCGCTCCAGCTGCCAGGAAACCTGCTCCTTGGTGTGCTTCTAAGCACAGGCTTCAGGTCCTGACAGGGCCTGTTCCTGTGTGAGGTCTTCATGGGCTGTAACTTCCATCAGGGCATCTCTACCTGCTTCAGAGTGGGGCTTTTCCATGCAGGAAAAAGGTGGGTCTCTTCTCCACTGCGGTTAGCCAGGAGCTGAAGGGGACAGCTTCTCACCATGGTCTTCATCACCTGGAGGTTCCCAGGTGGGGAGAAGGGCTCCTCCTGCCCAGCCAGTTGGCATGGGTTGTCCAAGCCTGAGAGGGAATCAGGAGTGATGACAGTCACCTCCACTCTTGCCCCTGAGAGCATCTCTGGGCTGCGGGGCTCAGGTTGGTCCCTGCCTTGGGATTAGGTTTCAAGGAGCACAAATTTCTGAAAGGAGCCAGGACACTGGGAGGCCTGGGGGCCACATGCTGTGAGCGATAGTGGTGGTCTTGCCACGGTTCATTCTGGCTATTTGGCTGCTAAGAGCTCTCTGGAGTCTCCTAGAGTGGCTAGAATATGGTGACTCCCATTGTTCTGTTAAGCCCTGACAGCTTGTCCCAGTTCTGGAGAGCAGAGACTCAGGAACTGAGGTGTCCCTGACAGATGGCTCAGGGATTGTTGGTGCAAGTGCCTTTGACTGGAAGCCTTGGTCCATTCACAGAGCTGGGGCGTCCTTGGCATAAATGGGACTTACCCTGCACCTGGAGTGCTGGGATGGAGGATACAGGCTCTTGAGGGGATGGCAGGGCAAGGTGGAGTTGTTGCACTAAACAGAAGAGAGAGATTTGATAGTACAGCCTTTAGAGTTGGTGGTGATGTGGTTGGGAGCCTTTGGGTGAGGATGAAGGGTTGGAAAAGAAAGCAGATTTGGTGGCTGTCTTGTATCAGTGGCCCAGCCAGGATGCCAATGCTGAGAAGTTAATTTGACAGGCAATTAGGAAAAATCTCTGTGTCAGCAGCCTTTGTCCTTATGGCAGATTTCAACTTTCTAGAGACCAGCTGGAAATGCCATCCTGCTGTGGTAGCAGATTTGAAAAATTCCTAAACTTTATGGGATAGAACTTTGTATTACTAGTACTCAAGGGAAACAACTAGGAAAGATGCCCTAGACTTGCTGGTTAGGAATAGAGAAGGCCTGGTGGGAGATGGCATGGTCTTGGCTACAGTGATCAGGAAATGGTTCAGCTCAAAAATGTCAGTGCAATGGGAAAAAAACTCTGCAGGGTTGCTTCTCTGTTGTGAGAGAGCAAGCATTACACCACTCAGGAGAATCTGCTATCGAGGGCTGTACGCTGCATGGGATCTGCTGCAAACACTGGAAAAGAACAAGATGTCAGAAAACATTCTCAATGCTTCAGAGACATTTACAGTCTGGGAAACTTCATTTGGTTGTTGTTTTCCATGACACTCATTACTAGGAAATTGTCCTTAAAACATGAATGGTGTCTAGGGCAGCAAGCACAGCAGAGGAAAGCAAGTGTGCTAGAGGCAGCCATTGCTTTCCAGTGTGGCTTGGTGTAAACCAGTTCATCACTCACACTGCACCTACCTGCAAAGTGTGAGTGAGCAGCGTGACTTGGTGTCATCTGCTACTAAGAATTCTACTTGTGTAGAGAAAGTGTTGGGGTTTAACCGCAGCTGGCAACTTATTACCACACAGGTGCTCACTGGCAACACCCTACCCTACTGGGATGGAGAGGAAAACTGGGGGGGGAAAAGAAAAGTGAAACTTACTGATTAACAGCTTAATAATTGAACTGGAGTAAAATGTAATAGTAGTATTAGTAATAGTAATAAAAAGGAGAGAGAGAGAGAGAACTAGAGAAAAGTAAGTAATGTATAAAACAATTCCTCACCACCTGCTGGCTAGTGCCAAACCCAGATAGGTCCTCCTCTGGGTAACTCCCCCAATTTATCTATTGGGTGTGACATTCTATTTTGTGGAACATCTCTTTGAATAGGTCCCCTATTCTGGCCGTGCTCCTCTCCGCCTTTTTGTGCCCTTTCTTACATCAGCCACTGNGGCTACAGTGATCAGGAAATGGTTCAGCTCAAAAATGTCAGTGCAATGGGAAAAAAACTCTGCAGGGTTGCTTCTCTGTTGTGAGAGAGCAAGCATTACACCACTCAGGAGAATCTGCTATCGAGGGCTGTACGCTGCATGGGATCTGCTGCAAACACTGGAAAAGAACAAGATGTCAGAAAACATTCTCAATGCTTCAGAGACATTTACAGTCTGGGAAACTTCATTTGGTTGTTGTTTTCCATGACACTCATTACTAGGAAATTGTCCTTAAAACATGAATGGTGTCTAGGGCAGCAAGCACAGCAGAGGAAAGCAAGTGTGCTAGAGGCAGCCATTGCTTTCCAGTGTGGCTTGGTGTAAACCAGTTCATCACTCACACTGCACCTACCTGCAAAGTGTGAGTGAGCAGCGTGACTTGGTGTCATCTGCTACTAAGAATTCTACTTGTGTAGAGAAAGTGTTGGGGTTTAACCGCAGCTGGCAACTTATTACCACACAGGTGCTCACTGGCAACACCCTACCCTACTGGGATGGAGAGGAAAACTGGGGGGGGAAAAGAAAAGTGAAACTTACTGATTAACAGCTTAATAATTGAACTGGAGTAAAATGTAATAGTAGTATTAGTAATAGTAATAAAAAGGAGAGAGAGAGAGAGAACTAGAGAAAAGTAAGTAATGTATAAAACAATTCCTCACCACCTGCTGGCTAGTGCCAAACCCAGATAGGTCCTCCTCTGGGTAACTCCCCCAATTTATCTATTGGGTGTGACATTCTATTTTGTGGAACATCTCTTTGAATAGGTCCCCTATTCTGGCCGTGCTCCTCTCCGCCTTTTTGTGCCCTTTCTTACATCAGCCACTGAAGTCCTTGACTCAGAGTAAGCACTCTTAGCAACAACCAACCATCAGTGTGGTAACAGCATCATTCTCATACTGAATCTGAAACACAGTGTTCTTTCTACCTGCTTCTAAAAAAAAATCAAATTCCAGCCAAAACCAAGGAAAGGACTGAGCTGATTAATCAGCCCAGGGTAGGGAATAAGATTCATCAAAACTCTTCCAGAGTGCTCCTGGCATAATTCTGTAGGTTTAGGCAAGACTTCAGTCAGCAGTGGGGTTGGATTTAGCAACCCACATAAACTTACCTGGGGCTATTTTACTTTCCCTGGATATTCTGCCATTTCATAAGTGCCTATCGAGAAGAAGGTGTCTTGTCTACCAGACCTGGGGTGTAGAGGCCTGGACTCTTTTGATGTGTTTCTTTAAGGTTTTTTATTCACTGAGACAGGCACATAGGAGAAACACAACATTCCCAGGAGGTTGAACAAACTTCTACAGGCAAACATTAGAAAATCAGGGTACTTAGCAGATTTTAAAACATTTAATTGGTATAAAGCATTTCACAAGGCATTGACATAGCAAACTCTAGGTTTGCTTTCCATCCAACTTTAAATTAATAACCCAGATTTCAAGAAGAGGGAGTTAGAAAGGGAGAGTGTGTCTTTGTGCAACTCCGTTTATCTTTTTTGCTCTCCTGGGACCCTCCCATCCATATGGGGCTTCTGGTGTGCCCGTGGCTGATAACCATTCTGGAGCTGGACTAGAGGCTGCAGGGAGCCTCTAGATTTTCAGAGCTTGTAAGGTTCATCTTATTGAAGTGAAATTACAGGGAAGAAGCGTGTTTCTGTTCCCAAACTGAAACAGAATCCAAAAGGTGGCTGCAGAAAATGCTACTGCTGCTGGCACGCACATCTATTGAACCTTTTATTTGCAGGTCATCAGAATCATCAGCAGTGTCACAAGATACTCAGTGCCTCCATTTTAAGAAGTTTCAAGTGTCAGTTTCCAGCAAGCCAGAAACAGGTTTCATGTCTTTGCCATGGAGTGACCTGGAAACATCCCAAGCCTAGCTAGGCAGCCTGCTCATCTAGGTATATTGGCAGTGGTCTCCAAAAGGGGAACTCAATTGACTGAAACAAACCTTTTGTATTAGCAAGGGCTAATGGAAATTGGAGGAAAAGCCCCCTCTTAGAATGCTTTGGAATGCTGAGTCCTGGAGAATTTTTTGCCCAAGGTGTGGAGTTACAAGCTGGACATCTAAGTTAGTCCTGATGAATAACATGTGAACCACTGTGTGTGGCAATGGTACTGTTTACCATTTGAAAACCTGTAGCTCTTAGAGATAGGCATCCATCCAGTGTGTTATGCACAGAAAAAGTCACAATTAAATGGCAAGCTGCTGTCCAAGGCATTGAGATGAACATCAAGTGCATAGAGGAAAACACATGCAGAGCATAACTTTTTTTTTTTTTTTTTTAAAAGGTCATTCCATTGCTGAGTGTAGCTGGGATGGTAAATTTAACCCTCAGCCAATTATATGAGCCAGCTCACACAGCTCCAAAACAGAGGGCTTTGTGCCTTAAAGTCATAGCAGTTTCTTGTTCTTTAGCTGAAAAGTCAAAAATGAATGTACGTACATGCACATGCATGTGTATGCACACCTGCATATGTTATGTTTATGGGGGCGAGAGGGAGAGAGGGTAGGGAGGAGAACACGAGTGTGCTGACAGATGCCTCCTGTACCCTTGGAGATGAGAAAAGCAAAAGCAAATACTGTGCATCTCCTGCATGCCACTCCTATTTTATTTGGATATATGAAAGAAGGAAAAATCCCCCAAACAACAAACCACTGGATGAACTGGTATCTTGTAAGGTTTACGAACTACTAAATTTAGAAAAGTATTTTTACTCTTGCTGGTATATTGCAGACTCTTGTGCAAGAGTCAATAAGAAGAAAAAGAAAGTTACTTTCTCAGTGAGAGCAAATACAAGTAGCATAAAATAGTTCAATTAATCTTTTCAACCACTGAATTTGCTCTGGATAAACAAAACTTGTATCAAATTATGTGTCCTAGAAATGTAATCA
This sequence comes from Regulus satrapa, assembly GCA_013396955.1. Taxonomy (NCBI): domain Eukaryota; kingdom Metazoa; phylum Chordata; class Aves; order Passeriformes; family Regulidae; genus Regulus; species Regulus satrapa. Next base: position 83,734 of record VWZN01011487.1, on the reverse strand, counting down.
GCCTTAGAAGTGCTTCACAGTTCTGCTTTTCTCATTATTGTGTTGCCTATAGTTTTCTGATTGGAAAAACTATTCCAGCAAAATGTTAAATAGCATTTATTTATCATGGTCTATCCTGGATAGACCAAGAAGCATTCTGCTGGATCTCAAAATATGTGGTCATTATGAAGCTTGTGATGAACTGTTGATATTTTTTTATTTCTTTTTCTCAGGTAGTATTCCTTTGTAATGGGTAATTTCCAGAACTCCTGCTTACATTAGTACAGGTGAAAACTCTGCAGAAATCACACAGATTACTAAACACAGAGGATCATCACAAGCTAATGATTGAGCTGTGTTCAAGTAACCTGTACAGGCAACCTCTACTTCTTTATCTATAGATGTTTCTTCATGGCAACCACCTGTGCTCCAAACCCCATCACCAAGATCAAACCTGTAATCTTGGGCTGAGACATTAATGAGTGGAAACAGATTTTTTCAGTCCCTTTATATTGTTTGTTTGGATGAATTTTTCAAGAAGGAAAAAAGAAATCTCTACATTTTTCATGGTAATTTGATGCAGAAATAACTCAGTAGGACTCTGACTTTTGCTATCAAGTGGATCATAGTAAACAATTGGATAAATAGTCCATTCCAGATTTAAGAAAAAGGGGAAAAAATAAAATATTAAATGAAGAGCTCCTCCACAAAACAGAACTTCATGTTGTTTAATGGCACATCTTGTACAGGCATCTGTTTCAGAGTGAGAGATTTGTTAACACTATCATCATTATACACTAGGTGCCGTTGGTTACTTAAAAATTAATGCAAGAATTTCCATGTTCCAAAGTATGATTAAATAACAATTTCTTTTATTTCAGTTCTGAATTTTCTGTTGCTTTTTGTGAGATTTACTATTTACTGTCAGACTTACAAGGATGGTTGACTAAACTAGGTTAGGGTGATTATTCTTGGGAATATTAATTATCCTCGTTTTAACATGCCAAAATTGTCAGAAGTTAATTGCACTATTGCTGTCTTTTTGTGCAAGCCCATTGATTGCTACAGTGCAGTGATGGAAGACAGTGTGGGTGTACAGTCACAAAAGAGCCTTGTGCAGGAAACAGCCAGCACCACAGCGAAGATTGCCAAAGAACAAATTGCTGTCACAGAATACCCCTACCGTGTCCCACGGGCCAAACAGGTGAATAATGATCTCATCTTCTACACAGCTTGGAGCACACATGTTGAAATAGTATGCAATGTATTATCTGTGTTGTAACCACAGCTGCCAGAGAGACAGTTTCTTTCTCATAAAAATGCCCTGTCGCCAATTAGAGTATCATGATCAGTTCCAGTTCCATAGATATTTTCTTCAACAATATTAATGTAATTTAAAAAAATGAAGGTTAGCCTTTGCCCATGCAGAACTACTTTCTAATACTAAATCAGTTGTTCTGAGTCCTGCCAACTCCTTGCCCCATGCCATCAAGCTGCTGGATTTCTAAACTCAAAGAACATACGTCTTGTCTGGAGCGAGCTGGAATCAGATGTGAGTGGAGGAGAGGGGAGAAGTAGCATTGAGAAATATATTTCACTGTGCAGGTAGCACAGTGCCTGCGCTACTGGCTGAGCTCTTCAGGGAGGAGCCTAAGCTTACTGACCCTTTCATAACAAAAGGCCTGGGGACCTGTGGTCCAGGTAGGGAGTTATGAAAGGAGCCAACAATTCCAGACTTTCCCGTGTGTCCCATCCTGGTGTGAAAGAGGAATCAGGGAGGATTCTTTTGATAGATTTCTCAGATGAAAATAATGCTCAAACATGACAATATATGTCTGAGAACTGTATATTGATAAAGAAAGATAAGTGATCCTGATGCTTTTTTTACTGCTGAGCAGTGCTTGCACAGAGCCATGGCCTTCACTGCTTCTCACCTACCCCACCAGTGAGGAGGATGAGGGAAGGAGGCTGTACAGGGAATTGTGAGGAGTCACAGCTGGGACAGCTGACCCCAAATTACCCAAGGGATACTCTAGTCCCATACCTTATTTTATCTAAGAACTGTTTATTGATAAAGAAAACTAAGTGTTTTTTAGTTACTGTGCCAAGAGGACCTGGACATCAGACTGGTATGGGAAACCTGCAGTCAACGCAGTAAGGAAACCTGGTGTGAGTGTGAGGGAAGGGGTGTATCTGGGAATATCTTGGTCCCAGCTCTGGTGGTGCAAGAATGACTGCCAGAATGGCTCCTGGATGGTCAGACTGGGAAGTTTCCATAACAGTAGGAAGGAACATTTCTTTCCTTATGCACAGCATGGGCCAGCAAAGTGAACCACACTTTCCTGACCAAAGTCTTCTGGAGAGCCAAAGTTTTATCAGATTAAGTGGATTTAGGATGAATGATGGCCTCATTTTTGACTGACTGCCTTGGTCTATTTTCCCTATTAAGTTTTCATCCTCTGAATACTGTGCTGTTTAGTGTGATTCTAGATGGATAGTGATATCTCAGCTTTTAGCTGAGTGGAAATTATATACTTATCACAGAAGATCTGGCTTCATTACAAGAATTAACTTGTTATAGTTTGGGAGTTTAAGCCATCTCTCCACATCCCAGAGCTTGGGATAAGGAATAAAAACCAGCAGAGCCCCACTTCTTGCCAGGAGAAAGAACACAGGTTCTTCTGCAAGTTCTATATATGCAGAGTGCTTAAATCGTGGCCTTAAAAGCATAAAATGAAAATAAAAGGTCTAAGCTCTGATGATTCCCAAAAGTGGTTACCTAACCTCTGTGAGTAAAGTTTATGGTATCCTGAACATCTGCAGCACAAGAACATCCCAAGACAGAGTTATGGAATGAAAGTAACAAATAACTGTTGTAGGTATATCACCCTGCCTGGAATGATTTTTTTAATAGCATTTTTGCGGTTCTGTAGATGTTCTTGTTTGCACTTAGACACAGTATTCCTGAAAGGACAGCGGATACGTTGCATGGAACTTCTTCCTCCCTGTTGAAACATCATAAAAAGCTCATAAATAATAAATTTTATTGATGATTATAGATGATTATAGATGATAGCAATATCCATACAAAATGTCTAAGAGCTGTAACACTGGCGTTTTTCTTCTGCTTTTTCTTCTCTTTATCAATCCTTTTCTCCTTTTAGTACCTTTTCCATTTGTTCTGCAGGTACCCTGAACCTCTCAGATATTTTATCAGATAGGGCAATATGGGCAGAGTATGAATCTTATGAAGTTAATGTCAGGGCTCTGATGGCATTGCATGCTAGCCTTCTCCTTACTTCTTGTCTGCTTACACTGATGTCCAGCTCTGGCATGGTGCAGCCATTAGCCTGGGTTTGTGGTGTCGGGGGGCCAGGGGCTGTGCTGGGCCTCCCCCTCACTTGGGAGCCATGCATCAGCTCAGCCCCTCTAGTTGTCCTTGTGCCCAGACTCTCAGCTCTTCAGCCAAGCAACCAGCTGTTACCATTTGCCAGTATTTGGTAGAGGTGCAAACTGGTTCAGCTTCCAGTTACCTTAGCTTTGTTCTGCATTCCTTGAGTCTGGTTCTATGCTGCTCTGCTTCCAAGTCCTGAAATACTGCATTGCTATTACCACTTAACAGTGGTCTGACAGGAGAATCTAGAAAATAGTCACAAAAACAGCTTTGTGTCAGGCTTGCCATGCTTTCAGGTTGACTAAAAAGGACAGGAAAGCAGATGTCTCTGCAGTGGTGAACTTTCCTGCGCAGTTTCTCTTCCCTGTTTTCCCAAGTTCTTTCTTACTTTAACTTAAGTATGTCCATGCTAGGGCTCATTCACTTCTGAATGTACTTTTGCACCGTCTGCACCTGTAACTTTATTTTTTTTAAATATTGAAGTACACAGATGTATCAGAAACACAGCTTAATTGCTTTAAATTCACTATGTGCATAAAAGGAGGGAGAGGGACTTCTTAACATGGACACACAATAACAGGACAAGGGGCAATGGTTTTAACTAGAAGAGGGCTGTTTAGGCATTAGGAAGAAATTCTTTACTCAGAGGGTGGTGAGGCACAGTAGTAACGGGCTGCCCAAAGAAGCTATGGAGCGCCATCCCTGAATGTGATTAAGGCCACGTCATTTGGGGCACTGAACAACCTAATCTAGTGAAAAACAGCCCTGGTCATGTCAGGGGGATTGGAAGTAGATGATATTCAACATCAATTTTCAACACAAGCCATTCTATGAAATTGAAGATGCGGAGTGAAATTGGTAATAAGAAGAGTAATAATAATCCAACTGGTTATATTTTCTTTTTTTGCAATAGAATTCAAAGTGATATCTCTCAATATTAAACTTTGCTAATATCAATAGGCATTTGCTTTGTGCAAGCTGCTTTTTATAGGGAATTTTAAAAAAAAACTAACTTCCAGTCCTTTTTCTAAGTACAATTTTATTTATAGTCCAAATTACATCCCTGCTTAATAGATTTTTTCAAGAAGTATGCATAGAAGTATGCTACATCTGTACACACTAGAAATATTCTAAAGCTGAAAAAATTACATTTTCTCTTCAGGAGAAGAGAAACAAATCAGGATAGGGTAAGAAATTTTTCAGCCTTCTGTCTTCTCAAAACACACTCACAGCCTTCATGCCTTGAGTTAAATCCCACAGCATCATACATTCTAGAGACTGAATATAAGAAAACATGGATAAAATGGGTAGGGGTATTTGGGCAATGTGTTCTGTCTGATTCTGACTCTAAACATTACTATGTGTATAAAGAATATTTAGGTTTCCTCTGAAGACCTGCTGGAAATTCCTTTGGCAGCTTTTATGGCTCCAGGGAAAACCTTGTGAAAAAATGCAGCCTATAGAAAAGAATCAGAAAACTTCATAATGGCAACAGGACATTTGGACAGCAATACGACTTGTGAGCTGACTCTCATAGTATTTTTTTTGTGAACCAACTTCTGTGAATCTTCACTGAATATTATTTAAGTGAGCATTTGCATGCACAAAATTATATCAGACATAGCAAAATAGACTTTCTGATTAAGTCTGTCAGATTTTCTAGTGAATTATTTTATTATTACAGACTTTGGGAACTATCTTGTAGAATGGAATTTTTGTTGATACAGAGTTTGTGAATGGCTTAATACAAAGGAATAAAAATGAAAAGAATTCTAAAGGTCTTTCAGGTACTTCTTTTAAAGTAAAATCTTTTAGAGACAGAGTTTTCCTAAGATCTGAGTTAGAGGCAATTCTAGATAAGCTACTCCTTCTGAATCAAAATATCTTCAGGGAATATTAGGAATATTTGTTTCATTTCAGCACATTTCAGAGACCTCAAAAATGCCTTCTTTTTCTAATTTTCCTCTTCTGGACTCCAGACTCCTTGTTGTGTTAGTTAGACAATCTCAAGAAAGCATGCAGAGAACCCTAAATCTTTTCATTGCATCTTTTCATAGCATTTCATGACTTCTTGCTGTTGCATTTATTTTAGGTTTAAGCTTAAAATAAGATACTTGAAAGCCCATTTTCTTGAACTGTGGAATTTCACAGCATTTTTGGAAGCAATTTTCTTCTCTTGAAGTATATTGTGTAATGTTTGTACAGCATAAGATAAAAATGTCTCCTCTATCCTTACACTTCCTTCTACTGGATGAAAACAGACATAATTTCTTGACTATCTTTATATGCAGCTTTTATTTCTAGCTCATTTCCTTAAGTCTTCTTATGTTTCCTGGTTCCAGTACAGCCTTTGCATGACTAATTGATCCATCTTCATCTGATTAAATGATTATCACAAAGTATAAATACAGTGTTTACTGGACAATCACATTTTAAGAGGTATTATGCACTTTCAATTTATAATAATGACTTTTTGTTATTAACTGTACTGATCTTCAATTTGTTTGACTCTTTTTTTTTTTTTTGCAGGAAAACAAAAAACATATCTGAGAGTTTATCTCCAGTACCGTTTTGATCCCCTTGCTTCAGTCTCTGGTTATTATTGGTGCAGTCAAGTATGTGGCTAGTGAATTCTGGAAATCTGGTTGTCTGGGATATTGTTGATGTCTTTCAAATACACTCTGTATGCTTTTGACTGTACTGGTGTGCAAATTTCCAGACCTTTTCAGAAGTATTTTGAGGTTAGGCTAAGGTCTTCACGGTCATGGACCATGGCCATTGTCTGGTGGATTTGGCCTTTGATGGTGCTGAAGTCATGAGTGGAGCCAGCCAGAGGCTGGCTGTCAATTTTGTTTCCAGAAATTTCTTGCTAACAATTCTGTTTCCCAGAAAGGAGTTTCCATGTTTGTTGTTTCCATGCATTTGAGCAAAATAGTGATTTTTCTGCAGAGTCTATGCCTGTCTGAGCACTTTAGCTGTGCAGTTATACCTAAAGAACCTCTGCTTTAGCCAAGGGGATATGTATCTAATACTGTTTTTATTTTTCCCCCAGCCTATCCAAGCCTCCACTGGGAGTGTTTGGACTGTGCTCTCAAGCATGTGGTGTGACTCTTGGGCAGGAACAGAAGTTGGACTTGATGATCCTAGTGTGTCCCTTCCAACTCAGGATATTCTATGATTCTATGGCTCTAAACCCACACCTCGCAGAACAGGAAATGAGAGCAGTGGTCTGATTTCTTGGCGAAGCTGACTTCAGGAACAGAGACTGGGAAACTGATTTTTAACAGTGACTCAGCTGGGCATCATCTTCAGCCCAGCCCTGACTCAAGCTACCAATCAGCCTGTACTGAATCAGGAAGAAATCTCCTTCATGCAAGCAAGTTCATGTCTCCTCTAAAGCCTTGTGTGGAGGACAAAGCTTTGGCTTTGCCTCTTCCCCCAAGACTGCAGCACTACAACATCAAAGCTTTAAGGAAATTTTAATTATTTTGAAAATGGTCTTTCTAGTTCTGATCACTCTTAAAAATGTAGCCAAGCAAGAGTATAAACTGTTAAAACAAAAGTCAGCCAGCCTTTGCTGCTCAGCTTTTGCTACCAATCTGTTATGCCTGTCACAACAAGTTGTCAGATTGTCACAATAAATGGCAGAAGTTTAGGATGTTGTTTTGTTTAGTTTTTGTATGAAGTACTTTGAAACACATTTTAATAGAGGAGTATAATTAAAGTATAGCAGATGATTTCTAAAAGAGGGGAATAAGTTACACAGTAGTTTTAGAATACTATTTTCTGCTATTTTTTGTTTACTTTAGGGGACAACAAATTACCACAAGTGCTTGTGAATACTGAGGAAAAAAATATTGATAGGAAAATTATTTCCAGAAAGCAACCTAAGAATGTGAATATTTCATTTACTTATTCAAATTACTTACTCCTAAGCAAGCTCAGATCATGCAACTTGCCAAATATTCCCCTCATAAGAGGAAAAAAAAAAAGAAAAGAAGACCTGGTGTCTGTTCCAAGAAATGAAAATACTCAGCCATTGGTATTTCTTCATGAAAATGGCCAGCCGGGGTATATTTTTCATTAGGTGTTCTTGTTCTGTCTGATATTCCACAGAATTTCCATGTTGGTTTCTTTTCGTGTGTTTGGTTTTTTTTTTGTTGTTGTTGTTTTTAAATTTGTTTATTTGTGGGTTGGGGTTTGGTTTTGGTTTTTTTTTGTTTTTTGTTTTTTGGGGTTTTTGTGTGTGTGTGTGTGGTTTTTATTTTGGTTTGGTTTTTTTTTTGTTTTTGTTTGTTTGTTTGGTGGGGGGGTTTTGTTTGTTTTTTTTCTCTTCTTGCTTTTTACATCCTGGTGTAGTCTCTGGGCAACGGTGTAATTTTGGTTTCAGTTCTCAGTCTTCTTGCAGACACCGAGGTGTCAATGGACCTTTAAAAGTTCTGATACAATGTATCCAATCCTAATTGACAACTTACTCTGCCATCCATCCCTTGAGAATTTTGACTCATTTGGCATTGTTAAAACCAAACCTTTCTGAAACCATTCTGCTTGAAAAACACCTTCACATCTGTCTCAAACTAATGTGTTTGGGATTGCTCAAAAAATCACCACCAAGGATACGAGCAAAAGTCAGATTTAATATTAAACTGCAAAGCACACCAGGTCCATTGGCAACATTCACTCTGCTTACAGAGGACAACTGAGACACAACAATGGGGGAAGCAAGCAGTAACAGAACCAAACAAAATCCACACAAGTGAAACAAGAAATTAATTGAAACTACCTAGGTGTATGTATGTGTCGGTGTATGTGACAGTGTAAACAAGAATTAAAAAGAATGCAGCCTAAAGCTTAACAACAGTTAAACTTAACAGTAATTTNTGGGCAACGGTGTAATTTTGGTTTCAGTTCTCAGTCTTCTTGCAGACACCGAGGTGTCAATGGACCTTTAAAAGTTCTGATACAATGTATCCAATCCTAATTGACAACTTACTCTGCCATCCATCCCTTGAGAATTTTGACTCATTTGGCATTGTTAAAACCAAACCTTTCTGAAACCATTCTGCTTGAAAAACACCTTCACATCTGTCTCAAACTAATGTGTTTGGGATTGCTCAAAAAATCACCACCAAGGATACGAGCAAAAGTCAGATTTAATATTAAACTGCAAAGCACACCAGGTCCATTGGCAACATTCACTCTGCTTACAGAGGACAACTGAGACACAACAATGGGGGAAGCAAGCAGTAACAGAACCAAACAAAATCCACACAAGTGAAACAAGAAATTAATTGAAACTACCTAGGTGTATGTATGTGTCGGTGTATGTGACAGTGTAAACAAGAATTAAAAAGAATGCAGCCTAAAGCTTAACAACAGTTAAACTTAACAGTAATTTAAATCAACTTATACCTATTTTTTTTTAGTTTAATCTTAGCAATCTAACAGAGAAATAACATTTAACTGCATTTATTCTAACTTGTAACTGTAATTTAACCTAACTTCCAGACATATGCTCAAAGGGAATGCACANTCTGAAACCATTCTGCTTGAAAAACACCTTCACATCTGTCTCAAACTAATGTGTTTGGGATTGCTCAAAAAATCACCACCAAGGATACGAGCAAAAGTCAGATTTAATATTAAACTGCAAAGCACACCAGATCCATTGGCAACATTCACTCTGCTTACAGAGGACAACTGAGACACAACAATGGGGGAAGCAAGCAGTAACAGAACCAAACAAAATCCACACAAGTGAAACAAGAAATTAATTGAAACTACCTAGGTGTATGTATGTGTCGGTGTATGTGACAGTGTAAACAAGAATTAAAAAGAATGCAGCCTAAAGCTTAACAACAGTTAAACTTAACAGTAATTTAAATCAACTTATACCTATTTTTTTTTAGTTTAATCTTAGCAATCTAACAGAGAAATAACATTTAACTGCATTTATTCTAACTTGTAACTGTAATTTAACCTAACTTCCAGACATATGCTCAAAGGGAATGCACACAGACATAGTCAGTGCAAGATAAGGTATCTGTGGAAAATTTCCCCTCAGAGATCAGTGAATATGCTCACTTCAGATGCTTTTGCATCTCCTAACACTCCCTGGTTTTGGTTCACTGCTTATAGGGTGGCAAGGCAGTGGACTTAATAACAACGTTTCATCCTGGCCATAGTTCAGGTCTGCACATTCTTTCAATGTGAGAACAGGAATGTTATGTCATTCAGGCCAGATAAATATTTTCGTAGGCTGGTCATGGGGAAAATAGAAGCTTGCTAGGAGTTCCTGAGAGCAGACAGTGTTTTTTGATAAGCTCAGAAAGAGCTGAGCCTAGGTGGCATTTTCAGGGATGTGGCCGAACCAGTGTTTTCTCAGAGAACACTGCAGCCTGTGTTACCTGCAACTGCAATATCTCAAGTCATCACTGCCAGCTGCATGGGTCGTTTGTCATTCAGACCTATGATGTTCAGCCTTGATCCCTCCTTATCTTGAATCATAGCTGCCTCTTATTCTAGTCAAATGCCTTCAAAGGAACAATTCTTTACCTCACTGTATACAGAGGACTGCCCATCCGTGTCCTTGTGTTTCTCTGTTTTGTCTTTCTGCATGTGCACATTTTTCTTTCTCACAAGAGGTGAAGGCCCACTGGTTTCCCGTCCTTCTGACTGTGTCATTAGTATTTTGACTAATCTCATTAATTCCCATTTAGCTATTTTCATTTGACTTCTTCATGACTGTGTCATTTCTTCTTTCCCCTGTACTTCTCATCACCCCCTATCCTGCCTGGTACTCTACTAGCATGCCATGGTATCATTTGCAGCATCCCTCTTTCTCTCTCTCTCTTCTTTTGTTCTTACTCAGTTTGTTATACTACAAGCTGCAGGAGTAATAGAGGTTTCATTGCATTTCACTGAAAATTTGAACTTTCAAAAATATGGGCAAGATTTCCAGCTCAGAGCAGGACTGAAATACAAATTATCAGAATGTCGCTAGATTCTGTTAGGGCCAAAAGCTTCTCCAACTGCTTCCCACTGCAGGCTGGACAAAGAAAAGACCTGCCAGTATTCTGCAGCTGGAGTGACTGGAGAAGTGTTCCTGGAGTGCAAGGTCACCTGGCTCTTCTCCTGAAATGCTTGCCTTTCACTTGTGCCAGCCAGACTGCAATGCAGTGTGAGGCTGGAATGTTTTTTCATTTAGGGCTTGGCATATTGACGAAGTTATCAGAAATTACAAAATAGCAGTATTTCATATTTAAAATGCTGTTGTTTATGCTAGACTTCTGTACATGATTACATTGCAGAACATTGCCAAAGCAAGAAAGAAGTATAATGATTTTCAAAATTACAGAAGAAAAGTTTTGTTTTTTTGGTTTTTTTTTTTTTTTTTGTGTAAGGAAGGGACAGGAACTGGGTACACCATGTAATGTAGTTGCCTTTTAGTCAAAAAAAATATAGAATTGAATTACTATTATAATTTTTCATGTATACATACACAGAGACAAATTTTCTAGCCAAATAATCGCAAACAAAGATTTAGAATTCCCTTGGTTGTTTTGTGTTTTTGCAAAGAACAAACACAAAGATTGGACCAGGGAGGTCACTGCTGTGGATGATCCTTGCAGAGGCTGATTGTTGAGTAAAATCTGTGAAAATATCTCCTCACTGAACCAGTTCAGCCTGCACGGGTTACTGTGCAGATCGCTCTCTTCAGCACTGCTGTAAGATTCAGATCCTAGGAAAAAGGTTTCCAGGGAACATCATCGTCTTGGTTAAATACTGGCAATCTCTCTGTACTGAGTCAAACAGCTGCAGCATGACTTCTCAGTCATTTTGCAGTGTTTACCAAGAGAGATGGTGCTTGTTCCAGAGGTCTTGTCCTCATAGGCAAGAGTCAAGGCCAGCAGAAAAGACATATTATCCCCACCCTTTTGGTGAGGTGGATGGCGAAGGATGAAACTGAAGAATAGTACTGAGACCCATCACTCTGGTTCTTTGGCTAGGATCTGAATCAGAAGAGGTTTCCTTATTGTTTGTCTCTAAGAGAAACTGCTTGGAAATGACAGGCAGCAGAAACACTGAGATTCAGTTTAGTAAAATAAATATACATGATAAAATTATTTCCCCTAGCAATAGTGCAGTCAGTTTGACAGAACAGCAAGAGAAAAATATAGTTCATGGATAAAGGATTTAAAGGAAACAGGTGAAGAAACAAGTCTATTTATTTAAATACTCATGTGAATTGAACTAAGTTCCTAGGAAATCTAGGCACTACTGTGAACTACAGGCAATGGCATTGCATCTTCAGTGGTGATGGGATTCTAAAGAAATTAATGTTAAAATATTGAAAACCACTTGAATAGTTTAATTAAATGTTCAGGAGAAAGGAAGAGAATGGCTCTTCAGACCTGGTGCTTAGATTTCTGAAGTCAGTGAAAATGGTGCTATATAATTATTTTGGTATTGCCTCAGTTTCACACTGGGGCAAGCAAAGGGATCTGCAAGCTGACAATGACCAGAGCAAAACAAAACATTTTTCTAAAACTGAAAACCTAAGTAGTTCCCTATGTTAGTCATTACAGGCTTTGGATACCTGTAAGCACTATTTTATGACACCTGAAGTCCTTATACAACTCCCATAGTGTTTGTCAGACAAGCTTGCAGAACTGCTCCACAGTGCATCCTGTGTCATCTCTTTTTCCCCACATTCTATTAATACCATTCTCACAATGCTGTGTATTAGATTATCAAATGAAAACAAGCATTTCAAATTAACATAGCTTTAGATAAACAGCAAGGTTTCCCTTCCAAGGCAAGACATTGTTTATAGCAACACAGATGTTCACAGAGCTCTGTGGCACTGCATTGTGTCAAACAGTGTTCAGAGCTCAGGAGAGCTTCTGTTGCTTCACATTTACTTAACAGTTAGTTTCCATGAAACCTCCTGTTTTCTTCCTCCCTACTACATTTCTCACATTTAAGTAGTCTTTCCCCTGAACACAGATGTTCTTCCTACAATAAGGACTACCACATATGTAGATAAGACAGGACAGAATAGGAATCTAAACACTGAGATTAGCATTTTTCTACCTAAAATAAAANTTCCGTTATCTCTGAGATAATTTAACTGATCCATCAAAGCAGGATCTCTTAGAGCAGATTGTCCAGAACCATAACCAGTCAGGATTTGCATATCTTCAGGAACAAAGTCTCCAGAGCCACTCTGAGCAACTTGCTCAATGGTTTGACCACCTTCACAGCAAAAGTGTGGGAATTTTTTAAATGTTTAAGTGGTATTCATTTTGATTCTATTTGTGCTATTTGTGATTTATCTGCTTACTGGGTACCCTTGAGAAAAATCTTCCTCTGTCTTCTTTATTCCTATCTGCTTTATATGCACATGTGTAATCCTCCCCTCACACTCACCCTCCCTCACCTTCTCCAGACTGAACAGTTGCAGCTTTCTGAGCATCTCCTGACAGACAAGGTAGCTCACTTATTGCACAAAAATGTATATAATTCTGAAGCTATATTAGTCCAAAGCATATTAATTTATTTTTCTTATTATGAATGGTGTGAAATGACACCAGAATAAGCCAAAATAAAGTGAAAGAGTGATGGGATAACCAATATGAATCTCAATTCAGATTATTTTGGATTAAGGCTTCTTCCTCTGTTTAAATAAAACTGGTGCCATTTCTGAATTTGAACTGGTCTCAGTTTTGTTGGAAAATTATTTTCTGTGTTTTTTTGACTCCCATCTATTTTTGTCTACCACAACCCAGTGTTTCACATTTGCATGATTTTAATCCTTTAATCATGGCTTCATTGTGACACTCTTAGAGACCTAGAGATGGGGGCTTAATTTCTTTTTTCTTCAGGTGCTCCTTGCATAACTTTGATAATAACTGAAAGAAAAATGCAATCACTGAGATTCACCTTTGTTTCACTTTATGAAGACAAAAATTAGCAGAAAATCTTTTAAGAAGATAAACATAGGCATTCTTCTCATTTTCTGTATGCATTGTTATGAAAACAGGCTCAAGGAAATACACATACTCCAGTCTGCAGCTGCTGTCTAAATTTGTTCCAAATTTTTTGTTTATTCTGTTGATTCCAGAGCTTTTTTTACTATGAAGATACAAGCAATCCTTGTTAGATTAAAGCTGCCTCTCCACAGCTAAGAACTTGTACCTCTAATATTTCCTATGCAAATGCAAATTAAATATCGAAAAGTTCAGACACTCTTGCTCCTAAATACTCTCCATTTGTTTGTAAGAGAGGAGAGCTGATGTCAAGAAAAACTGCTCTTTAATCTTCTCTGAACTGGCCCATGTGTCATAGTGTTTTTGGCTAGGCAGATTGATCATCAGCTTTCCAGCGCAGTGGAGTATTTTATGAATTGTGTGCAAAATGTCCTTAAGCAGCAATGTCTGCAGTTCTGCCTCTCTACAAGGAGGAAATTTGTTTCCTCAAAGAGAATGAATACCCTAGGCTGGTTTGTAGGGAGTGGGAGAGAGTTGTGATATTTGGCATACTTCAGCTCTGATCCCCCAGAGCTTCAAGAAAATAATTTCAAAGGACATTTCATGTCATCAGATGGCCAGTGCAAAAAGCAAGAAGTCCTGTGGTAACATAACTGTTCTCTGTTAGTGTTGTGAGGCAGACAGAAAAAAGGTGAGAAAGGAAAATTTTGCCGTTTGACCAATAAAAGTTTATAAAAGCAAAACCAAGATAATAACATTACCAGCACTCCCATGTTTTTCAGTTAAACCCGGCATTGCTCTTGAAAGCTTTGGCCACAGATGATGACCCAAAGAAGAAGCTAAATTGTTTATGAAATCTTTAATTTCTGCTGCTGGGTGCTTCAAATTTTACTTCATAACCCATATTACATTAAAAGATAGAGGATCTCTCTGTTCATTTTAAAGAGAGATACCATGTGCCAAATGCCCGTTATATGAGCAGTGGAGCAGAGCAAGCCTTCTAGAGGATGTTACAAGTCTAGTTATTTCCTTTCATAACTGGCAGTGGTAAACATAAGTGAATTATTAGCATATTTATTGAAAGCCAGGCGTTTTAGAAGTGTTTCATATAGCACATCAAGAAACATTGAAATTGGAAACATTGAAACTAAAGAATATAAAAATTTTAGGAAAAGTTAGCAAACTTTTTCAGTGAAATCTGTCCTCTGTCCAGAGATGGCAAGAGGAATTCCTTAATCAGTGGAATTCCTAATCCGGCTTAGCAAACTCTAATGAATAACTCTACCTGCACAGGGGTCTGTAAGGCAATCAGAGTGCTAATCACTTCCTGACAACTCTGGCTGACAGTCTCTTATTAGTATTGGTTCCCTCTCTAAATTCCCCTTGAAATTCATATGTGAATTTGGAAAAACTGCTGAATTGTTTTTGAAAAATGCAAAGAATTTTGACAAAAGTATGGGGACTAGTGAGGTGCTACAATTTTTAAGGTTTCTCAAGTTAGCATTAAAAGTGTACGTTAATTGTGTAATACACAGTATTTGTGGTTTTATTTTTTTATGAAATATGCTAATTTTTTTTTTTTGTACTATTATTTTGAGCATATTTTTCTGGTAAACAATGACAAGGGACCATTACTAAGCAGGAGTTTTATGCTTTTGTACTTTTCCTTACTTGACAATCAACATTAATATTATCTTTTATGTGGTTCGCTTTTTATTTGTCCAGCAGAGAATTTCTGAAGCACTGTGCAATGGATGTACACATTATGTCCTTCCCTCCCACCCCCAGATGATGAGTGTGCTAAATCTTAGGAAATATGACTGGTTTTGGTGTAGAAAGGAACTAATGAAATGGAAGCTGGCATCTTCCTCCCATGTTCTTTTACTAGCTGAAGTGCTCTCCTGCAAGATTTTGTTTTGGTAGCTACTGTCTCCAACAGGATATTCAGATGGCTGCCTTGGATAAGTTGGTCTTGGCTGATTAACTCCGTTGATTAAGCCCCTTGCTAATAATGGCAAGGTTATGGTTTTGATACCTGTATGGGCCTAGGTACTAAGCCTATTCTCCTAGGACTCAGTGATCCTTGTGGATCCCTACCAACTCAGTGTATTCTGTGATTCTGTCATTCACAAGCAATGATGTGGTGTGTAGGCTATGCTTG
The DNA here is from genome assembly GCA_013396955.1 of Regulus satrapa. Lineage (NCBI taxonomy): Eukaryota > Metazoa > Chordata > Aves > Passeriformes > Regulidae > Regulus > Regulus satrapa. The sequence goes on along the minus strand of VWZN01011487.1, from coordinate 68,208 downwards.
TATCCCTGAACTCTCACTGACGTTTGTCTATGGGCAATTTTTTTTTGCCACCTCACTCCTCTTCAGCTAAATCAAGCAATGCAGGCTTTCTGAAATGTGGTAGAAAGGAACAACAGATTGGAGATGCCAGAGTGAAACTGTGGCTATTGAGTAGCAGCATCTTAACGGAGGCAGTTTTGGAAACAGCTTAGCAGACCACACAGAAGTGCATCTTTCCAGGAAGTGCACTAGGAGGGGAAATAGATATCTATCCCTCTCCCTCTCACTTACCTCTGTGGGCTAACCTGCAAAGTACATATGCCATGACCCCTGGCAGAAATTTTTGTCATGCTTCTCACCCATCCTCTCTTCTTTGACTTGCTCTCTGGCACAGCAGAGGTGTGTCCAGGGACACACACAAGCAATTTCACCTGGTCCACACGGCTGCAGATGCACTGGTGGACCGAGCTGCCTGGTAGACTGCCCCTGCCCTGGAATCTCCCACCCAGATCCACTTCTGGATCTGCTCAAGCTGAACATTTGCTGGGGTACAGGGGAGACTGAGAAACCTAAGAAACAAATGTCTGTGCACTGCAGGCACTTCCCAACAGCAGCACCGCACTGTTACTGTCCCTGCTTTGGCATGCAGACACCATTGTCTCAACCCTAAAGATGTATTTAAGGAAAAAAAAAAAAAAAAAAAAAAAAAAAAAAACCAAACCCNTACTGTCCCTGCTTTGGCATGCAGACACCATTGTCTCAACCCTAAAGATGTATTTAAGGAAAAAAAAAAAAAAAAAAAACAACAAAAAAAACCCATATCCAGGGCCATTGTTTTCAACTGCAGTTCCTGTCATGTTATTTTTATTACTTGGTTTTTTTTGTTTGGTTGGTTTTATTTTTGATGAACCAGCTAATTTTATCTTTTAGCTTTTTCTGTTTCAAAAAATCTACTCTTATTTTTCTTTATTTGTTATATGTCTGACACACTGCTGTGATACAAATGTCTTTATAAAGAACAGTAATGAGAAATTGATCCACATCAATTTTTTTGTCCCCA
>VWZN01011487.1:54951-65072 GCA_013396955.1 Regulus satrapa | reverse complement strand
TTTAAACTATTTTGGCCTATGAGATTGTAGCATTTACAGAAGGAGGTGGGAGCTGGAGCCAGTGCTGTAAGCCTGCTGCAACCTTCCACTTTAGTGGAGGTTAAACTAGGTGAATTAATGGTCTTTCCCTGCCTGAATATGTGTTAAGAAAGCATGGAGTGGGAGAGGAATTAAGGAACAAGATGCTGTATATAATCTGGCATGCTTCCACTAACTTCTCTGGAGCTACAAAATTACCCAAGATGATTATGGGCCCTAGATACTTCATTTTGTGAAGTTCATTTTTGATAGGTGTTTGATGCCAACACAGTGAAACATCTTCTTAAACAATTATTATCTGTAAGAAAAGTCTGAGTCAAATTGAGGAAAAAAAGTGGGACTGATTTTCAGAGTAACAAAGGTAATAATACTTTTTTTTTTTTCATGCATGTTCAGTTAATAGTCAGTAATTAATATTCTGATTACTGAATTTAATAATTTTAGAAAAATCCTGATATGTTCTGCCCATTAAAAAAGCATTTAACAAATAAGTTTCCAGTCATTATCACTAGAATTCCTCCTTTCACCTGCTTGTAATGCCTAATAGGCTAATCCTTTCTGAGATTAAAAATTTAAAATTGCAGAAGAAGAGCTTTTTGAATATGTGTTTGGAATCCATTCAGATTTAGTTTAGATACATTTCTGTTGTCTTAGATCAAGGGTTTTTTTAGCAAAACATCTTATCTGCTGCAGAAGATGGTAGTGCAGGTGGTGGTGGTGGTGATCCATGCAGCTCAGTAGCATGTTGCCATACCTGCTGTGGAGGAACACGTTCACCGAGGTAGCTCAGGGTGCAGCTGCAGTGGGAGGTGCAGGTGGAGCCCAGGCAAAGAGGCCATGAAGAGCTGACCCTCGGCACACCAAGGGCCCGGGGACCTCTGGCCCAGCCAGGGGACAACACTGAGACACAGCAGGAACCGATGAACCCAGACCTTCCCATGCTTGCACTGGTGAGGGAATAAAAGCCCAGGGGTTCCTTTGTTCCATGAGAAGACACCAGCTCGAGCTGTTAGTTTGTTACTTGCACTGTAATGAAATTATTTTAATGGGTGGGATACCTGACTATCTGCTCTAGGAAACCTGGGATCCACCCAATAAGAAAACCTGTTCTGACTGTGGGAATGTGAGGGCTGTAGCCAGGAGGGGCCTCAGTCTGAGCTCAAGTGATGCAAGAGTGTCTGGCAGAGTGGATGGTCAGGCAGGGAAGTTTCCTTAGTTCTGGGTACTGTCAGCTGCATCAGAAGAGTGCAAAAACAAATGTTAGACTCCATAAAAAATGTTCATTTTCATCAAACCTGTTTAACTTATGAAAACAAGGATGACAGTTTGCTTCCCTTGTCATGTTCAGAATGATCCTGAGTGCTCCTACAGCATAAAGAGATTTATGCATTTGAGTGCTGCAAAGCTTCAGATGGCAGGAACATTTCTTGGCAATGATTCTCACAAGGTAATTGTGCACTTAAAAAGTGCTTTTCCTTCCATTGGTATGAAATGTGTTGTCTGTCAGTTTATAGGCTATTTCCTTTCCTTCTTTATTTTGATATTACTGATCAAGATGATGGTGGTTCAGTTTCTTTTCTCTATCTGATGCCTACTCAACTCACCGAACAGCCTTCTGAGGGTGGTCAGTCAATGGGCATTATTAGCCTGTTAACCTTAGCTGTCTTTTATGTGTGCTGAGTCATTATAGAATTGATTTACTCTAGAAAGTCTTCACATCTCATATGCAGAGTCTGCATTTGGAGCTAAAAGCACCTATACAACAACCTGATCCAAGAGATTATGTCCCTCAAAAGACAGGGAAAAAAAAAATCCACTGGAAGAAAATATTTATTTAAAACAATTTCTTGCTACTGTGCCTGTTGAAATAAAATGCAAAGATACCTGAAATGAAATTTGGTAAAAACACTTCAAAATCTGAAGTAACTTAAGGGGCATTTTCCATTGAAAGGATATGCAGTACTTTACAACCAGAATTCAAGCAGTTATAGCGTCTTGGTAAGTAAATTCTTCTTGTCAAACTTCTGCCATCCATTACAACCATACTCCTATTGCTGCACTTTGACTCTCTTCAATGGGAGTATGTAATTCTATGCTTTTTGTCTTTTTAATTAGAGGAGCTGGAAGTAACAGCATGTTACTTTGGTGTACTATAGCTACCAAATAACTGTGCTTTTAAGTTGGCTGTATTTTGTTTGCAGAGTATCTCTGAATTATTCAATTGACTCAGAAGAGCAAAGTAAGACTTTATTAATACCCTTTCACTCATTCTATTTGTCACAGATATTAGGGAGTGCTTTTGATAGCAACATTAACACTGCTGATGACAAGTTTTTCAGTTTTTTGCGTTTACCGTGTGCAGAAAAGTGCCAAGGCAAATAAACCTTAGTAAGACTATCAGCATTGAACTTCCTGGAAAACTGAAAAGTTCCTTCAGGTGCAAGTATTTTGCTACTAATGGGTTTAGAGGAGNTCCTCTTCTTCCTCTTCTTCCTCTTCTTCCTCTTCTTCCTCTTCTTCCTCTTCTTCCTCTTCTTCCTCTTCTTCCTCTTCTTCTTTCCTCTTCTTTCCTCTTCTCTTCTTCTCTGAACAAATCTGTTTATAAATGTGAACATTGCACACAGGCAGGAGCTCTAACAACTTGCTGTATTTAAAATATATTTCTTTTAAAATCCTAAATTCTTAATGATTTCTTTAAATATTGCTTGCTTACTGGGAGAAAAATGTTCTGTTATAAGCATTATTAGCTGATAAATCCTTCACACTTGTTTTAGATACTGTCTGCAAACTGCCACCACGACTTGATTTTGTTAGGGTTGGTCACATCATGCAGTTGTGACAGAGGATGGTTTTCTTGAGTGAACCTCATGCATGATGAGTTTGGTGAAGTAGGAGGAGTATTTTTCTTACTTAAAATGTTCTATTCTTACAATGAAAGTGTGAGATACTCTTTCAGTATCTCACACTTCATTTTTATTTGTAAACAACTGAAGTGTAGTAGCTGCAATACACTACATAGAAGTATAATCACTGTCAAACTGAAAAGACAACATCACAGAAAGTGACTGCTGGAATTGACAGAGGTGACAATCAGGCTCTGAAACTGTTTTGTTCTGATTGCATATTCATGATTCCTCTCTATAATATGTTACAGTTACTGTGTGAGTTGTTCTAAGCAGATGTTTTAACACAACTAGACTGACACCTTTTACTTTGAGATTTACAAGTTTAATCTTTCACACTGTTCATTTTACCTTTTTTTTCCCAATATCTAAATCTTGACTTTCAGGCTTAGTTATGGGATACATCCAAGATCACATACATGCAGGAGTATACCAAGCTCTTGCATCCCTGTTCCTACACCAGTGATGGTTTAGAGGTATGGCAGCAACCTGGTCTGACACCACAGCCAACCCAACAAGTAGCTGCCAGTAACTGCTGAACACCCATTCAGCAGTAGCTGAGAAATGTGCTTTCATACACACCCGTGAGCAAATTATTTGCCTGAATTTCTCTCTGTACTTGGGTAGCTCTTTTTAAGATGATTCCCTTATTTGCTGTCTTTTTGACTCATTTGGCTGTCAGGAGGTCTCTTCCAACATGCTGTGCCATAACGATGACAGCTGCTGCTGAGTGAATTATAAAGCCGCAGACACTTGTAGAAATAAACTGCTGCATTTTCCAGATAAGCAGAAGGCAATGTTCTCTCTTCTTTTATGATTTTCATTCAAGTTCAGAGAGAAATTTGGAGGGAACAAAGTAAAGATATCATCTGTTCCTATTTTTCTTTCATTGTTTTTCAGACAATGTCAAAAGAGTTATGAAATTTTCCAAATAAATGATGGTTTTAAATTTATTTTTCTTTTTCCAGAAAGTGACAGTTTATCTATAGGACTACATTCCTGAATACTTTCCAAATTGTATCAACACATAGTCTGTGATCCAGAAAGGCAATTACCTTAAGGGGAATTTATGAAATATGTGCAAAAAGAGACATGAGCAATTTTTTACGCTATTATTTCACATTAATTCCCTCATTTTTCTCGTCCCCCTGTTAACTGTACGCAGAAAAGTTTTAACTTGATCTCACTGCAAAAGTAAAAAAAGGTAGAGTTTACAATTAAAAAATATCTTGTGTGATTAAGGACTACCTATTCCTATCCACTTCCATCATGAACAAAGGAAAGATATACTATAGAATGTAATTCAAGACTCAAAGGTATGGGAGGTATTCCAAATTTATTGTTCGTTTGTCCAATTGCTGCCTTAGGCCTGACCTTCCTCAAATCACATCTTTCCACCATTTTCCTGGGTGCTGCGCTCCATGTTCTTATGGCAGAAAATACAAAAAACTTACATTATCTATTTTTTCTCTCCATGCAGTTCACATCTAAAGGCCGTCATGCATCACAGTCATATGGATTTGAGTATTTTTTGTGTTACATATGCTTTTAAATGAAAGAAGTGGGGCATCTCTCTGCAAAAGTTGTCAAGCTTGCAAAGAGTTGCACAGCTAAAATCTGTTTTTTATGCCTGAGGGGCAGTGACCAGGGTAACAGGCCAATTTCCTTTCTCTCTCTTTGTGCATCCACAAACACAAACAGTATAAACACATCTGTATTTGTTGTACATTGAGGATGAGTAAGTTGTATGAGTGGAGGATTTGCTGTACCAAACGTTAAAGCAATAGGTCCTGGTATTTTGACAAAGCCAGTCGACAGCAAACCTAGACTTTTCAGACCAGGTCACCTGGATTTAAAGTTTTTGCAGTGTGTTGATATTGTTGAGTCTGGTCCTTTAATGGGGGATCATTCTCATGGCTACACCTCAAACTGCTGTCAACATTTCTGCAGCACCAAATCAGCCTGGAGCAGCAGCTGCAAGAGTACTCAACCTACCAGAAAGTGCATTTTGGTGTCCACCTAAATGTGAGCATGCATTTAAAAGCTTGGGTGGAACTACAAAAAATCTGGTCTCTTCATGATGCAGCATGCAATCTTTCCAGTGTCTCCATGTCCCTCCAAACTCCCAGACCTACCAGCAGCTGCAAGATAGAAACAGTGTAATCACTTTAGATGGTAGACCTGATCAAGCCTTGCTGTTGTCAGAGGGAAAGGCACAAATTACTTTTCTGTCTGCCTCTTCCCTGATGCAGAGACCTGCCTCCTCTTTTGCAGCTGCTGTGAGTCCTCAGTGAGTTCCAGGTCCAGCAGTGACATCTCTCATGTTCAAGCAAACCAGAGCAATGCTGTGCCATAGCCTCTTAAGATAACCCTTCCATCAAGCAAGGGCACAGGCAGCTCTTTTGCTGACCTTTTTAAGAACATAAGAATGTTATTTTCCCCTAGATTCAAGCTTCAGAAAATATTTATAATCATGCAAATTTTTTTGGAAGAGGTGTCAAAAAGGAAGAGATTTTTTTTCTTTTTTTTGTGAGATGATGACATATTTTTTGCAATTATACTGCTGTTTAAGATGTTGTACATTGATGTGAAACCATGTAAATTTTCTAATTATACCTGTAAAGTTTGTTCTGTTAGTGTCAGCATCTTTATCAGCTTTTAACATACACTGGTGCTTTTTTGAAAACAACAAGCACAACAACACAACGAAATGGTAAAATGCAGTTTGTTAAAAATTTAAGGGTTTTATAGAAATTTTCCCTTTAAAAAGAAAGTAATTAAAAGCTTTGAGCACATTTCCATTTTTTTATGTCAAAGCATTTAAAAAATGTCAAAACAGGTTGTCTTCAATTTATAGAGTACATTAATACTGTATAACAATTATGTTAATAAATATTTAATGTAACACTCTTTGAGTTTTATAAAAGGAGAACAAAGTGTTTTAATGATGTTGGCAAATACTTAGATATTATTGAAAATAGTAGTTTTGGGTTTTAATTTCATGGTAAACTTTTTGTTTCATAGTAAATATATTATTTTTATGACTTTTATTTGGATATGAAGTAATATATTACTGCTAACTGCCAGGAATGTCTTCAGAACATAAATTGTGTTTAATGAGTTTTCTTCACCTTTTTGTGAAGAAGTAGCAACATACCTTTTCCCACAAGATGGCAGAGGTGAGTTGTGAAATTTATGGCAAAGATACATGGTGACACGTGAAAATCTGAAAATAGAACTTGCAGGCTTGATAAGCCAAAAAGAAAGAGGATATTACGAAGTCACAGGGAAATCTCCAGCTTTAATTTGCCTTTTTGTGACTAAACAGAGCAGCATGTATTTTATTATAAAATCATATACCATGACTTTCTGATAGAAAGCCAAATTGGCTAAAAGAACTAATTACAGTTATCTAAGATTTTTTTTAATGAAGTGTTTTCAGTTACAGATTTCACTCTGAAATACATATTTTTTTTATATTCCTATGGCTGTAAACTGTTCATATATTGTTAACTGAATAGCTAGAACCAACAAATTATTTTACCTAAAAAAAAAAAAAAAAAAAACAAAAAACAAAAAATCCCCACAAAAAACAAACCCCAAAATAGAAGGAAAGATATTTGAAGGACAATAAAGAAGATTCATTAAATGTATAGTGATAAATACATATACATAATAAAATGGTAATATTAACTAACATTTCATTATGCCAGACCTTGTTCTAAATCTCATTCTAATTGACATGAAAATCCCCATAAGTAATGAAGTACTGCATAGCAGGGAGTTGCCATAAATATACAATAAAATCCTTATTCTATCAGGAGAGGAACTATCCATTGTCAGTGGGCATACAATGATCTTCCCTGTTCCTAAATGAGAAACAGAAACACGTTTTTCACACTACCTTCATAAAAATCCTGCAATTCTTTTCATTCTGATCTAATTTGAGCTTGGCAAGAAAGTGAGTGGAGTACGAAAGCCAAAAGAGTGAATTCCAAGCCTTAAGTAAAAGCTGTGGGTTTTTTTCCTCTTTTGAAGCAGCTTGGACTGCGTCTGTCTCTCTTCACATATATGCCTGTGTACGCACCTCCCCCAATCCCCCTGCCTACTTCCAGCTTTTCCAACCCTATTTCCCAAAAGGGTGCTGGGAAAAAAACCACCTGTGTCGCTAATTATACATACTTCTTTACCATGACAGTGCAAAGAATGCCCATTTTCTGAAGATGATGGTGAGCAGCATGAATCTCCATGTGGTGGAAACTATCAGTTGTTCAAACACAGGAGACAAGGCCAGCTTGCAGCAGCTCAGGAGCTGTCCACACGAGTGGGCATGGAATTCTGGCTGAGACAGACTCTTTGTCTTTTCTTCTGACGTTTTCAAGTCAGGTCAAGTTCCAACTTTGCAGCTTTCAGATGGGTTTTGAGCAAGGTGAAAGGCACCTTGCCCTTCACAAGGAAGGAGGGTTGTCACACAGCGTCAAAGCCAGCAATGCAGCAAACCTGGGAGGAATGGACAGTCTCAGCTGCTTTAGGGGGATCAAGAAGAAACATGGTAGGCTGCAAGGGGCAGGAAGATCTTGCACTGAGTCTTTGTATAAATTTAAGTTTCCCTGTCTATTCCTCAATTGCTGTTACTCTGATGTGTCTGTGATTTACAGAAATGCTTATTTGGATGTCAAAAAGACTGTGTAAATCATCTCCTTATTGTTGAACAGATATGGGTGTTGTTTCCCTAAGGCCTTGGAAAAGAAATTCCATTTGGAAGGATGTTCCACAAGTCACCCAAGTGTTTGAGAGCTTTTGTTAATCTTTAGCATAGCTTTCCTTTAAAATTGTCATTTGTGTTCATAATTTGGTATTTGGTTTGGATTTGTTTTCACTTTTGACCAAATTCTAATCTGCTTTCCAACTGTTATGTCAATTGAAGGCTTTGAAAGCTGACTTTTGTAGTTTCTTGATCTTGACTACAATAGCTTCCTTTTTCTTCATGATATTTTATGGCTTTCCTACTTTATGAGAATTTTTGTTATCTCAGTTTGCTAAGAGGTAGATTGCACCTCTGTGAAAATCACCAAGGGCTGCACTATTCTCATGAATGAAAGTTAAAGTTATGAGAGCCTTAAAGCCAATTGATACATGATGTAAGTATTACACTGGCAAATGTAAATAACGTGCAGGCTTTATTCTGGTGTCTTGGTATCCTTTAGTTTTAACCTGCTATTGAAGAAAAGAGGCTGTCAAGTATTTTTATGTTTTTTTTGGTTTTTTTTTAAAACACTTTGTTTCAACATAGACTGAGATAATTTTGTTTGCTCTAGTGAAGGTTTATGTTACAGATGTGGTTTTTGACTCATTGCAGTTTCAGGGGCCATGGTTGTTTGAACATTTCAAAGAAGAATGCAAAGAGTATGATTGCTATAACACCACCATAGCTTGTACAAATCAGTTTACAGAAATAAAATTCAACTTGGTTCATTAATTCATTTATCTGCAAGAACAACCAGAGAAATTGAAATTAAAAAGAATTGACCTAAAATGTGTTTTCAGTTTACTCCTATTGTGGTACCATCTTTTTGATATAGGATCTATCTTATCCAAATACAAATGGAAACCAGTAGTGCTCAAGAATAAATAAGAAATGTTCTGACCTTTTCTTAGGGTTCTCTACCATATCCTGAATAATTTTTAAGTTTTACCTCTGTTGTGAGTTGATTTAAACTCTTTTGACTGCATTGTCACAGTAGGAAAATATGCTCATAAAAAAAATCACCATTACCACTTTCAGGAAGTACAATCAAAGGACGTAGGAATAGGTATGACTTCCATGCTTTTACATTTTTCTAATTGAGAAAAGAAAGTGTAGCTCACATATGAAGTTTCAGGTTGTTTGCACTTTCTCACAAGCATGTGGTGGCATGATGTGACAGAACAAATGGAATTGGCATGTTCTTTCAAATTCCCACCGAGAAAGCTGGATTACAAATTGAATGGAATAGTAATTAAATGGGTGATATAACACATTATTTCTTTTAAAATTCTCACATCCACAAACAAGAACAGATATTGTTTAGCTTTCCACATTTTTTCGTATTGGAGAATAACATTATCTTGTATGTATTACTTTGTAAACTCTCAAAAAAGCAATATTCAGGAATCAATAATTCATGTTTGTATATCACTTGGTTTTGGAAAGAAGAAGGCTGAATCTAGGATGTAAGTCAGGTTCATACTGTAAAGAAAATAATTTAAAACAGCTTTCATTTTGAAAATTACATAAAATATATTATTTCTTTGGCATTTTATCTATCTCAATATCTCTTCATCATATATTAAATCTTACATTTAATGTAACATTAAAATATTTCATGATATCTATCTCCAGAAAGACGTTGGAACTGGAAAGTGAAAGCCCTTGACATTTCACCAGAAACAAGATGCTTAGATCATTGGTTTTTCAACTATTCTGTTGATAATAGGTCAGAAAAAGTTCTGGTCCACAATTCCAGCTCTTTTCATATACTACTTATAAAATAATAGAATTATTTTGTTTACATAACACTACAAGCAGCTCTCTGAACACAAACAAGGAATAGAGATATTATCATCATTACTTTCTAAACTAGAAATTTTACAAATAATGCAGACTAAAGAGGGAGGAAAAATGATTGAAGTTCATATTACAGTGGATTCAACAGTTCAGTTTTATTTTCAGTTTACAACTGAAGTAAAATGTTTTCTCTTTCCTTCAGGTACATGCAGAATTTCAATCTGACTTTGACTATAGAGGATGTTTTTCCAAGATCTGTCTTCCTCTAGCTGAGAGGCTCCACATTTTTGATTATTGCTTAAAAGTGAAGAAATTCACTTGGATATGTAAAAACTTAATGAGGTTTTGCACAAAGACAGAGCAAAAAGACATTGCTTCCTCCAGAAGAGCTTATTGCCCTCTCTGAAAAATCCTGGATNTTAGATTGTAGGTAGTCCTATTCCAATATAAATTGCAATACCATGGAATTGAGATAATTATTTTATACATTCAGTTATCTCCTGGTTTCCAACATACCACACAAGAGGAGCTTTCTTTTTCATCCATTTTTGCAGCAGCAAGCCTGAAGACAGCTCATGTTAAATATCTGGTGCCTTACAGGAGTTTTGATTCTTGATTTTTTTTTTTTTTTT
>VWZN01011487.1:35258-49555 GCA_013396955.1 Regulus satrapa | reverse complement strand
AACTTATATACTTACAGAAAAGAAAAGTTTAATATACACATGCAAAAACACATGCAGAAACAATTAAACTCTGCACACCTTGTCATATTTTTCAACAAGTTAAAGGAGCATGACTTGACTTCTACAAAACAATAAATTATAGTTGTGAGGAGTCTTTTGGCCTCTAGGATCTATAGAGAGTGAAAGCTAGGGGAGAAGAAGTGCTGGAGGTGTGTGTATTCTGCATGTAGCCAGCTTCTCTGGAAGTCCTGCACCAGACCTAGTGGTAGCAGTAGGATTTACTTTGGTTGGACTCTCTCGTTCTGTGAAGTTAGCCCTCCTTCCACTCCTAGAACAAGGGGCATGATTTCCAGAATTACATATCCTCCTTAAGAATGTCCTTTATTTTGAGGTCTACAGTAGAGAAATAATATTTTGATATCTGAAATCACTGCCTGTCTTACTGTCTGTTATCATCTCCCAGACTCTGACTGTATTATTAGAATCTGAAAAATTCTTTCAGGACAAAGATCATTCTGTGTGTATACACCATTTTTTAGGCTTTTTTCATATCCAGCAGCTTTCAGGGATGAGACCATGGGCTGTGTGTTCTTGTTCACAAGACATTTCCATTATTCCACGGTCAAATAGTTAAAAATTAATTATGGAACAATTTCTTGTTGTTCTTCTTGTTGTTATTTGTTGTTTTGGGCTTGTGCAACAGCTGTCCAGATAGGGAAATGATCTGTGAAAATATTTCTCAGGCGCTTCATTAATCACAATCACTAGTGTTTCAAATAAATGATAGTAAATAGGTGTCAGAGAGGTATTTATATTTCCAGGATCTCAAATCCTAGCTCCTTTTAATTGTGTGGTGCTTAGCTGACTTTTTTTTTCAGAAGAAAGGTATCATTCAGGCTGAGTTCCATCTAAGTTAAGCTTAATCAGGATTAAAGTTTTTCCAGCAGGTGCAAATAGGAAAGTTCTATGTCTTGGCATGGTGTGTGACTTCACCAGAAAGATGAAAAGGGAGATGCTGTGGACCTGCTACTTTCCTTGGACCATCAGCATCTCACCAGCTTGAGACCTCCTGCCACCTCCTGGTAGGCTCAATGCCTGCTTGCGAGGTACAGACTGAAATCTGGTACTGGGTGAATAATAGCTAAATCATTATAATAATTTCAAGCCGTCCCTACAGAAATGTGGATGTTGCACTGCACAGATGAAAAAAAAAGAGGACCAGTTCATCTACTTGTTTGCCATTTATGATCAAATCTCTCTACAAGTTCATTGTTCCCCAGGTACGAAGCTAGTTCATTAAACCACTGCACTAGGCAGACTTTGCACTGACACCTTGTGCTAGTGATTTTTCATGCAAAACCCATCATTCCAAGCAAGAAGCAGGTTTGTGTCCTTGGAATTGGAACCAGAAAAATGTCCTTGTGATTTAAGCAACGTTGATCAAAAGTAAATAACTCAAATCAGTAGGACTCAATTCGAGCTCTTTATATTAATCCAAAATATGTAAAGAAAATCATGTCCAAATAAACATCATGTCCGTTTCGTTAGGATTTTACCAGCTCAAGAAAGAACGATGTTGATAAATTATTAATAGTCAATTAGTAACACTCTTAGAGTGTTTGATTCAGTAGATTATTGTGGCAAAGAGTAGCAGGGGCAGGGGCAGAGAACCAGGGGACTCATTGCAGGGGCCATGTTTTGCCCTTGGTGTTGAACTCCTGTGGTTGGCAACAGCTTGGACTGTCTCACATGACAGATGCACTTAAAAATCATGTGTGCTGTCTGTGTTAATGGTACTTTTTGGGAAACATTTATAAATCCATATGGAGACTAAAGAGGTGACAGAAGAATTTCTACTCTGCGCCCTGTGGTGCTGAAGAACCAAAATTCTGACTGGGTTTCAGAGAAAAGATGGCCTGTTGGAAAGTAGCTATTAAATGTAACTTTCTGTGACAGTTGTAATGTCTTTAAATGAATTACAGATGAAAATGTCTGTACTAAAATGCCACTGAGTAGTAACTTCTGCACATTGTTGTTAATTGCAATTGAACCAAGCTATGCATTCCCAGATGTTCAAGCGTAGAACTGACCACAGGGTTTATATATGGTTGATTTTGTATCTTAACAGATATCAAGGAATTTCAGGACTTTTGGACTCAACCAGGTTTTGGTCAACAGGCATTTATTTGCATACTACTACTAAATATAATTGTAAGGATAGGGAGCCAAGGAAGAAAAGGCTGTAGTTAGATCTTTCTTTCTTTCTTTCTTTCTTTCTTTCTTTCTTTCTTTCCTTCTTTCTTTCTTTCTTTCTTTCTTTCTTTCTTTCTTTCTTTCTTTCTTTCTTTCTTTCTTTCTTTCTTTCTTTCTTTCTTTCTTTCTTTCTTTCTTTCTTTCTTTCTTTCTTTCTTTCTTTCTTTCTTTCTTTCTTTCTTTCTTTCTTTCTTTCTTTCTTTCTTTCTTTCTTTCTTTCTTTCTTTCTTTCTTTCTTTCTTTCTTTCTTTCTTTCTTTCTTTCTTTCTTTCTTTCTTTCTTTCTTTCTTTCTTTCTTTCTTTCTTTCTTTCTTTCTTTCTTTCTTTCTTTCTTTCTTTCTTTCTTTCTTTCTTTCTTTCTTTCTTTCTTTCTTTCTTTCTTTCTTTCTTTCTTTCTTTCTTTCTTTCTTTCTTTCTTTCTTTCTTTCTTTCTTTCTTTCTTTCTTTCTTTCTTTCTTTCTTTCTTTCTTTCTTTCTTTCTTTCTTTCTTTCTTTCTTTCTTTCTTTCTTTCTTTCTTTCTTTCTTTCTTTCTTTCTTTCTTTCTTTCTTTCTTTCTTTCTTTCTTTCTTTCTTTCTTTCTTTCTTTCTTTCTTTCTTTCTTTCTTTCTTTCTTTCTTTCTTTCTTTCTTTCTTTCTTTCTTTCTTTCTTTCTTTCTTTCTTTCTTTCTTTCTTTCTTTCTTTCTTTCTTTCTTTCTTTCTTTCTTTCTTTCTTTCTTTCTTTCTTTCTTTCTTTCTTTCTTTCTTTCTTTCTTTCTTTCCTTCCTTCCTTCCTTCCTTCCTTCCTTCCTCCTTCCTTCCTTCCTTCCTTCCTTCCTTTATTTCTCTTTTATAGGTGTCAATCTGCACATTGTTACGCCTCATCTTCACTTCAAAGTTATGTTTCCTTAACTAAGCATGTGCTATCTGAGTTGTATAACTCTTCCTGGATTTGCTCTGATTTATTAACTCTCCATTTTCTGTAGGACTTTAAATCAGCAGGGAATATATAAATCACAAAACACATTTACTGATGAAAAAATTTTGAGCTCACTGGAATAAAGACTTACGTGTACAAAAATGAAGCCTTTGGATAATATTCAGAAAAGAAGGACACAGGAAATTTCACAGTGATATTGATCTGTGGTGGTGGAAGTGCTTGTTCTAATACCAAATCTATGGCAATAGCTGTACTGTGCCACCTGCACTCCAGACAAGACAGCAAAAATACTGCAATGCCCAGTCACTCAGCACAGAAAAAAAGGTAACATTTTCCAAATGGGCTTCTCCTTTATTCATAGTGCCTTCCATTTTGTAGGTGATAGCTCCTCTGAGCTTGTCCAACTGTGGTTCCCATGCAGACACAATGCTCTGGGAAATAATTTGTTGCAACAAATTTCCTTTATAAATAATGAACCAAAGCTTTGTTTCAAAGAACACCAGGACAGCTGTCAAAAGAGCTGAGATTTGTTAACAAAGAGAACAAGGAGATGTAAATGGATGAGGCAGAAGCAGTGGGAAAAGGAAGCATGGTGTCCTAAGGTTAATGTACAATGAAACAAAACTGTAGGGCATGTTTCAGGGGAAAAGTCAGAGGCATTTGAAATATGAGAAACTACATCAAATAAATAATATGAATCACTAGGTCATGAAGTTGTGAGAAATGTTGGTTTTATTCTAGAATAACACTGATATCAGAATAGATAACTGATCTGGCTTGGAGAACATTTTCTTATCTATTGAGCAGTAGAAGATGCAAAAATGTTTGCTTCCATCTTGTATTGTTTGGAGGATGGAAACTACATTAATTCTTGTGCAAATTATTGTTGTTCCTGTACTAGCACAAAGATGTATAGAGCTATAAAAAGTAGTCTGCATTCAATGTGACACCTACGTGGATATTCATCTTTATGATGACTTAAATTTATACAATGATTTAATGTGATGCAATAAAGACTTCCCTGGGCTCACACATTAGGGTGAATTATCAGCTCCAAATAATATAACTTATTCCAAAGGAAGTATTTTTAGTTTCTATTTTGATAACTACTCTGGTGATTAACACCTAGGAAAACACAAGTGCAGGGAAAAATCCATGGCAACTTGATATTCAGTTTTTAGTTCCTGAACATGAAGAAAAGTAATTAGATTTTCTTTATGTTTTTATGATGTATAATAGCATTAGTGCTCTCTAAGTCAGGCTTTTCCTGGCAGCTAATAATGGGTTGGGTTAAGAGCCCTTGGGTTTATCTTAGACCTTTTACTCTTCCAGCCAGTCATTATCTGCCAGGAAATGTTTGACTCAGGGGTCATTATTACTTAAATATTGCCTCTAAAAGCTTCTCATTACTATCAATTCATTTTGCTTTTGGGCTGTATTAGCAGGCATAAGTAGTAATGCTATTAACTATAATAACAAATCAAGCAAATAATAAAGGCTCTACAGGCCAGGGACTGGGCCAAGACAAATTGTTTTCTATGTATTTCTAGTTTAGGGTTGAATATTGGCACTCTAATAAATATGAAAAAGAAGGGTAAGTTTTATGTGACTACTAGAAGAGAAGAGGCAGAAAGAGAAAAGGGGAAAATAAGAGGGAGAAGCAATTTCATGGCAAGAAAAAAAACAACAAAAAACCCAAGGCGGGCAGAGGGAAAGAGTAGCATAATGCCGAAGTCTTGAATGAGGAATTTTGCATTCCTGATAATAAGAAAAATTACAAAGAATTGTGTGCCAAGTAATAGCACATATTTTATCACCTGCATCCTCTTTTTGTGTTTTCAGTTTTATGTATGTAAACAGCGACCTGTAGCTTGAGGCCAAAGTACAAGTATTAAACAGGACACTCTGATTTTGTCAGAAGCTTTCCACAAGACAAGACCTCACCTGAAATCCCCAGAAGCTAACAAAAATAGAACATTGCCTCAGTGGGAGCTTAAAATTTATTCCTTTTTCACCTGGTGAAATTGGAGCTCACTTTCTCCTAAGCCTGAATCCATTATCATGCATATTTCTTTAGACTCTCTCCATCAGTTATCTTGTATACTGAGTAGTTCAGCATTTCCTATCATTTGTTGCCTGGGAGAGAAGCTGATCCCTACCTGGCCACAACCACATTTCAGGGAGTTGTAGAGAGTGATATTATCTCCCCTGAGCCTCCTTTTCTCAAAGTTAAACTGCCCAAAATGTCCAAAATTACAAAACATTGCTTGCTTTTGACTGTCTTTAATGTACAGCCACCAAAGAAAAGCACTGCAAGCTGAAGATGCTGTAGTGCACAGTGCATGCCCCCTAAGCAGCCATCAGAATTCCTAGCCCATTTCTTTGCACTGTCTTCAAAACATTTGTTCACTTCAACATTTACTCATATAAATTGTCCATGAATAAGTCAGTGTTCAGCAGTGAGACCTCCCATTGATCTGCATTTTAGTGAAGCACTTTTGCAAGCACTCAAGCTCATCATTATTTCAGTAAACTTTGGGCAAATAGATTTCTAAATTATTCTGGAAGCAAACTGAAAGTTGTGCCTAAATTAAGCCTATATAATTTAAAAGCCCATTTAGGCAACTTGGATATCAAGTCTAATATATCCTGTTACTCTGTCTGGAAAAAAGAAAAAAAAATTTAAAAAAAAAAAAATTTCCTTTAACATCAATATTCCTATTCTGGAGACAATAAAGACTATACTACCTTCAAGCCTATTTATTTGATTACATTATGTTTTCAGTACAAGCCTCACTAAGAAATGACAAGACCTATTAACCTAGGCCTATGCATTATTCCGCAATAATAATTTGAAGCCATAATTATCTACATTTAAATTTGATGTCTACAAGTATGTACTGCATACTGGACCCTGGGTGAGTTTCAGCAGCAGATTAAATTTTTTTCTACAAGAAATGTGAAAAATTAGTATAATAAAGTGATCCAAACTGATGCATTTTAGAATTAATTTCAACCTAATTAATTAATATACCTCAATATTATAAGGAAATTATTCAATGTTGTGAGGAAAGACACATTCTGAATGAGGAACACAGTGTTGTTCACAAATGAAAATTCCATTATACAGGGCAGAAATAAAACTGGCATTCCAGCCAACACCTGCAGAAGGAATGGTTCCCTGATCTCTGGGTTTGAAACAGATACATTTATTCCTAACTGTATATAGCCTTTCAGAGGTAGGCAGATGTATGAAACTCTCATAAGTTTGAGTTTCCCTGTCTCAAAGGCAGCAAGAAAACACCCACCTGAATTAGTAAACTGCACTGAGACATTACTCCCACAACAGTTTACTGAACATGTTTTCTAATTAAAGAAAGTAAAGTGTTAGTAGTTTTTAACTTATCACAATGTTCAGAGTTCCAAACAATAGTCTTGAACAATAGCCTATTGCAAACTGACACTGCAAGACCATGAGGGCTGTAAAGTCTAGTGCTTAGAAAATTAGGAACTACCAGCATAAAGTTGTCCCTCATATTTGCATTCATCCTCCTTATGCATATGCATTACCTTGCAATCCTTTCTTACGTAACAGCACACGAGCTGTTCCATGGGATTCCTGACTCAGTCAGGGAAGGGTATATAATTTGGTATTCCCTTTTATCCTCACTGGAAAGGCCCCAGGCCTCACTTAATGCATACAACAGGAAACCTTCTGTGAATAGAAGTTAATAATTCCCTCACCAATATTTCTATGGTAATTTCTTTATGGTCTCTAAGATTGTGATTTTTTTAAAAAAAGTGTTTAGATAACTGTTCAGACTGCCAGTAACCCCCATGAAATTTCCAAAATTGACTTTGTCATGAGGCTCTGCAGCAATTGTAAGCATTTGTGCGGTGCTCACCTCTGGTATCAGCTACAGAGAGCATTCATCCCTCCTTTGCTGCATTAGAGGAGGATTCACTCTCCTACCGTACAGCGCCAATGCTCCATCTGAGACAAAGGCTGCTCTTTATACTTCCCTTGTGTTTTGCTACACCTAGCTGGTATCACAATGTGTTTATTTGGATCTGGCCAGGGTGATGAGGAAGAAGCTGGAATGCAAAGTGGCTCAGGTGCAGCTGAACAGGCCAGCCAAGAGCACCTTTCAATCTGGGAGAAGTAGCCAACAGGTCCAACAGTGACCCTGCCTGTCTCTGTTCACCTAAAATCAAGGTGGGATGTGCATTCATCAGGTCCTCAAATGCTGCAGAGGTGCATCAAGAGAGATCAGTCTAAAGTATGAAAATCCTGGCTGGGATTAAAAGCCATTAAATGAGTGAAGACCACAGATGAGTGATAGTGAAGTATATTGTGTAGCTCAAGATGTAGCCCATATTCTTGAAGATTCATTAATAAATGGTAATAAATTTGCATTTTTTGTAAGCTGCAGAGAACAATCTGCTGTAGGATTACTTCTGCATGCTTCTAGAACACATTATAGAGATCCACCAATATTTCAGACATTTAACCTATATTTTTCATATAATATTTTAGTGTCATTCTGTCTTGTTTTCCAATATGTCAACATCCATCAATTTTTTTTTTCTGTTGCATTAAAAAGCGACAATTTTTGCTACTTGTGTCTTGCAATCCTGGTCTGAATACACACGAAAACAACTGAAACAGCATTTTTTAAGCTTCTGTAGTCTGTGGCTCTCTGTGCCAGCCCTCCAAGTTGTAAGGTGGATGTTGTGCAACTTAAATTGAGGACGGAAACATGAATGCCATGTTTCTGAGTGCTGCATTGGGGTCTGCAGTGCTGTGCAACTTTGAGAGATAAATATCTGTGTCCTGCAACACCAACTGAGAACAGCTTGCCAAGATTTGTGCCTGGAATTTGGAACAGCTCCTTGGCTTGTAGGAAATCCAGATTTCTAATTTTGCTCTTCAGACATTTTGAGTAGGCAGCAGTTGTTAACACTGAAATTGCAACTGATTCTTCCTAAAAGCAATCCTATACAAGTCTTCTAATTATCCTACATTGTGGTGTAGATTGTCATAAAACCATCCACTTTTCTTGTCATATTATCACAGCCTGTAACACACAATGTAAGTAACAGACAAGAGTAAAAAGGTCAGTCTTGTGCAGATTAATTGATTATATAATCTGAACTAGGCAATTAAATATCTTGGTGTTGCTTTTCCTTTTATATATTCACTATAATATAGCTTGTGCAATGTGAAACTGGTTTTGCCTGCTCTCTTCTTGAAATGAATCCTGAAACATACTGTTTCATTACCTGTTTTTTCTTAAATATAATATAGGGCAGGACACCATAACTGGAGATTTGTGTGATTAGTTCTGCACACACATGTAATGAAAGGCACAAGTTACTCCAGAGAGTACATGGAGAACAGAAATCTGTGAGGACTGGAGGAAAAAAAGGTGGGGGGGAAACACCAGCTCTAATTCTTTGTCATGAACTGGCATATAATGCATATAATAAGCTTCTTTTCTACCCAAGTGTTAAAATCTGCTAATTTGCTCTATACAACCATATGAAAATGGGTCTTGAGGAAAGTAGTGTATTTTATTTGAATACAGGAAAGTGAGAAAGCAATATACATGGGTGCACAGGAGAACCCATATGAACATAACTGACAGCAACTGAGTAATCTACCTGTTTATTTCAGGATGCAAATATGCTTGATATGGTCTACCAACAATACATGTAGTAACAATGCTTCTGCCTGAGAGACATAAATTAGAACCCTAAAATGAAGAAGGGTTTTTTGGTTCTTTTTCCATTAAATTTGACATAATACTGAAAAAGCACGAAAGAAAACCAAGGTTCTAGTTTAAAACTAAGGAGTAATAAGGAACTCAGGAATGTCTTGCATCTATTGCAGCTAAAATAAATGTAAATTGAAGCTTTCAAGTTACAAACAGGAAATGTCAGTTAATGCTAGATGTTTTCAACACAATAACACATTTTTATGGGTAACGGGTAAAAAAAAATCCATAAACCCATTAATTTAAAGCTCAGTGGGGTGTTGGGGTATAACTAAGGTATATAGGGTATATATAAGGTAAAAAGAGTATGACCCAAACTTTTGGTTTTTCACAACCAGGTGGAACTCTCATTTGCTGTGGAGTTGTTCCTCTGACCAGGAAGGAGTTGCTGAGTACTGATACCATTGCCTGATCTTGGCCACGAGGAGCACAGACCAACACATTGGCCATGGTATTTCCTTTGCAGCTGTGGCCCCGAGTAACCATTCCAATGAGAGGACTGTAATAATTCCTCTTTCTGCAGGCTGGTTAGGTTTTTCTGTGCATTTGATGGGGAAAAGGGAGACATGGACTGGAGCTATGAAGACATTAGCACAGGTAAAGCATGAAATTTTCATGCCTAACACTGTTTGGTTTTAATTCATGTTGGGACACAGTAGCTTACATAAGTGCTCCTTCAGGAGCTGCCCAGAAGAGCTGGCCCCATCACAACTGGGAAAGATATTTAACCCATTCCCACCCACATTTCAGGAAGATCCTAGGGAGATAACTACTTCTTATTCTCATTGCTTTCACAGTCAGTCTTCTAAGAAATGGCTGGAGGAAGTTCTTCTTTGGAAGAACAGTGTTTTTTTCTGGAAAGAGGGGGAATGTTCTCCTCTCTTTTGTTTTCAAAGAGCAGACTCAGGGCCAAACTAAAGTGAGTCCATAATTGAAAATCTTGCTATGAAAATTACTTTCATGATGTGGGCAAAAAAGGACACAGCAAGTATTACTTTTTCTTTCTTTTTCTTTCTCTTTCTGACAAAAGTCAGAGCAGTCACATCCTTCATGGTTTTATGCTTTCCAACAGTGCCTTTGATACAATCTCCCATGGTATTCTCCTGGAGAAGTTGCAGTTCATGGCTTGGATGGGTGCTCTCTTCACCTGGTAAAGAATTGGCTAGGTGGCCATTCCCCAGGATGAGGAATGGAGCTGCATCAAGTTGGTGCCCAGTCATTATAGGGGCTCCCCAGGGCTCAGTTCTGTGTCCAACCCTGTTTAATATCTTTATTGATGATCTGGACGAGGTGTTCAAGCACGCTGTCAGTTTGTGGAGCTGGATTGGAGTGTTTATCTGGAGGGCAGGAAAGGTCTGCAGAGGGATAAGGACAGGCTGGATTGATGGGGCTGAGGCCAGTGGTGTGAGGTCCAACAAGGTGAAGTGCTGAGCCCTGATCTTCAGTCACAACAGCCCTGTGCAGTGCAACAGGCTGAGGTGTGTCTGCAAAACTGCCTGGTGAAAAAGGGCTTGGGAGTGCTGGTGAACAGCACCTGAACACCATCCAGCTGTGTGTTGAGGTGGCCAGGAAGGCCAATGGCATCCTGTTTTGTATCAGCAGTGACTGTTCCCCTGTCTCTGGCACTGATGAGGCCACACTTCAGGGGCTGTGCTGAGTTCTGGGCCCCTCACTGCAAGAAAGACACTGAAGTGCTGGAGCATGTTCAGAGAAGGGCAAAGGAGCTGATGACAGGTATAGGGGATAAGTCCTACAAGAGCCAGCTGAGAGAGCTGGGGTTGTTTCATCTCAAGAAAAGGTGGTTCAGGGGAGATGCTATCAGCCTCTACAAGTCCCTGAAAGGAGGGTGTAAACATGCAGGGGTCAGCTTCTCTCCCAGGCATCTGGCATCAGGACAAGAGGAAATGACCTGAAGCTGCACCAAGGTAAGTTCGGGCTGGATGTCAGGAAAAAATTTCTTCATGGAGAGCATTATTCAGCATTGGAATTGACCACCCAGGGATATTGTGAAAGCAGCATTCCTGGAGGTGTGCAAGAAACAACACTTAATTCCATGGTCTAGTTCACAAGACAGTGATTGGTCAAAGCTTGAGCTTGGTGATCTTAGAATTCTTTTCCAATCTCCATGATTCCAAGATTCTGTGATTGGGGTCCTCTTGTATAAATAGTTTACTTGTGACCATTAATATCAATATAAACTGCCTTTAAAAATCACCAGAGAATCAATGTATATTGAGTGTGAACAGTAACTTTTCAAGCTACTTAAAATATTTTAAGTAACTGCAAGTAATAAGAAAGTGGTAATTTGAATAAATTTAAAGCAAATAAAGTAACCTTACAATTTTAGAAGTTTTTATTACAAATCCTTGAAGGGCTTGGTTCCAATCTCTTTTAAATAAGTGTAAGTGCTCCTTCTGATCTAAACAAATGCTCAGTCCCTCTTCATCTAAGACCACATTTACAAGAACAAAGGGATTATTTACACTTTTTAAAAAGTTCTGAGCAATTTTTTTCTTTATACCTTATATAAATATGGCAATTGTCAATCCTTATTCATAGCTACACAGTCACCAGTTTTCTGAGGTTGGCAAGCACCTCTGGAGACCATGCAGTCCAGCTGCTACACCCAGCCATCAGATGTTTACAGATAAAATACCCACCTGACCTGCCTCAGCTCTCTATCCTACTCTATCTTAAGTTTGTGCAAGACTTGCTTCAGTCCCCTGACTCCTCTGTGGCTGCTTGCTGGACTCACTCCAGGATGTCCTCCATGTCTTTCTGGTACTGGAGGGATCAGAACTGGACTCAGCATTCTAGATATGTCTCACCAGAACTTAAACAGACGGAGAAGAACACTTTCCTTGGTCTGCTCACAGTCTCCTGATGCAGCCTGGGATATCCACTGGTCTTCTTTGATAAAAGAGCACATTTATGGCTCATGACAAAAAATAAACAAACCAAAAAACCCAACAAAAACAAACAAAAAAACCCCACCCAAAACCCAAAAACACCCAAACCAAACAACAACAACAACAACAAAAGTCAAGGACTTTTCAGCATTGTTCTTTCCCGACTAGTTTGCTCTCAGTGTGTACTGATACCAAGATTTATTCCTTCCCAGGTGCAGAATTTGGTGTTTCCAAGAAAATAAACTTCAAATTAATACTGGCCCATTTCTCCAGCCTGTCCATGTCCCTCTGGAAGGCAGCCCAGCCAGCCAGCCAATCAGCCCTCCTCCATGTTTTGTCAGGAGTCACCCTGCAGTCATCTGCAGACTTGTTATATTCCATCCCTGCATCCTGGTCACGGGAAACAGGTAAAACACTATTGATCCCAGTGGTCTTATTGATAGATGAACCACTGGAGATGCTCCTCCAGCAGAAGATTTTGTGCCACTCATCCCAACCCTTTGAGCCCAGAGATTTAATTTCCTTCTTCTCTTCCTTTTCGGTTCTCAGAGACAGGAGTTTTATTTGTTTTCTCTCAGTCCTTTGGAACTACTCAGTTCACCATGAGGTGAACAGAGGTGCTCAAGAATTGTTGCAAAATAGACTAGGCTGCATGCTGTGGAACATGATAATTTTTGACTTTACAGTTTGTTTAAATATTTCCTAAGCTAATTATATTGCAGTTGATGATAACTCCTAATTTTTTGCCCTCTTTCTTTCTCCCAGGATGCTGGATTGTATAATCTCCTATATTTCTTGTTCCATGCTCTGTTTCCCTTCCACTTTTCACTGGGGTGGTTAGGTCACTCAAGAAGACAGATATCTGTCAAAATGAGGCTTCTTCCAGTTGTTTGATAAAGGCATCATCTAATTTTTCCTGATCAGGTCATCTGTAGCAGTATTGTGGTCTCGCTGCAAGGTTGCCCATGCTCATTTTCCGTCTAGTCCAAACACCAACATCTGTATGGTTTAGGATTCCTCCCTGGGTGGAGCATCATGCATCTCCTCGGCTGTCTCATTAAGTCAGGATGCACTGCTACATAACCTGCTTTGATGGGAGACATTGTTCAGAATCTGGGGCTTAAAGTTACAACTTCTGGGTTGGAAAAACCGTGGCACTAACAAGTCCAAAAAAGTCACTATAGTCTGTCTGAATAGAGCTGCTGAGCACTGGCTTGCCTTTTTTTACTTGCTTTGATAGGCTTTTGTGATGTTAGTACATTTAACTATGTGTCTCCTTAGTTTTGTGGTTCAAGCACACTATATTTAAAACAAATCTTTTGTACTAAGCAATTAACTACAAGCAGCTTTTATTAAAAAAAAAAAAATTATGAAAAAATTATAATGACACTTAGTTTAAGTCTGCTTCTCCTTGAAAAGTAGAAGAGCAAACTTTGGAGTGTGGTGGTGACACACAGAAGATTGGACATGTCTCATTGAGAAATCTGTCCAGAACAGATACTATTGCATATCTAATCCTATTTATGGGAACCGTGTATTAGTTCAGAGTTCTGTCCAAGTTCAAAAGTATTTAGAGGGTGATAACTAAGTTGCATATTGCATTAGGGGAAAAAAAAAAAAAAAAAAATCAAGGGTAAATTTTAGTTCTCAGACTAAGCTGAAAACTAGCAACATTCTGAGCAACTAATTTTAAATCCATTCATTGATTTTAAGGTAAGGTTTGAGTATGGGAAATTTTATAAAAGCAAAAAATGCTATTTTGATTATCTAGAATGTAGTAAATGGGTTAGTCTGTATTTTGAAAGCCTTGTGCAATACCCTCGGCAGCAGCTAACATTTGAATACCAGTCATCTGCATATCGGCTTTTGAAACCTCAAGAGCTTCTGCCATTTGTTGTGATTAGGTCTGTCTTTAGGAGATAAGTCTCTCAGGTAATTTGAAGCACAGGCACAGAATGAAGTCCGTTTGATGGTCTGAGACTAAAAAATGTCTCTTAGCCGATTAATTACGCCTTAAAAAAAAAAAAAAATCCTGTTCATCTTTCATTTTTAATGCCATTTCCTCAGATATCTAAATAGCAGCACAATTATTTCAGGATTTTTTTTTTTTCTCAGTATTTCTAAAGAGGTGCTTCTTATGCAAGTGGCAATACTTTTTTTCCATGAGCTAAGTAGTGGACTGAATCCCTTTCCATATCTGTGTCCACAGTGGCACACTCCCACCAGATAATTTCATATAATGTCTGCGTAGGGTTTAAAGTTAAACTGACCTCTTTTACTCCAATGTATTATATCCACGGTGCTGAGGATTATTTAACACTGGGAGCAAGCAGAGCACAGAGACAAAGGAGGAAGAGCTAAGTGCTCACTCTCTGTAGTGTTGCCTGCTCCATTTCCTTTTAACATTACAATTGAAGTTACAAGATCTGAAGATTTCCTT
>VWZN01011487.1:7901-21195 GCA_013396955.1 Regulus satrapa | reverse complement strand
TTCTTTCATAGCTGTTTGTGGGAGTGACCAAATTCCCCCTGGCTTTGAGGAAAACCTCTTGCACAAGAAGAGTAATTTATTATTTGTGTTTGAATATGTATGAATATATGTTGATGGAGGTGCTTATGGCCCTCTTTGTGGAAATTATATACACAAATACCCTGCAAGTAGCAAACAACAGTAATTTTGAGACTTACAATAGAATGTTGAGAAAAGTATTTAGCTTCGTAACTCAAGGACCTCTAAAATAGCAAACAATTATCTACCTTGTCTGCAACAGTAAAGATGGATAATATAGCAATGTGATTTAAAGGTTGATCTTAGCTCCACTCAGCTGAGCATAAAGGAAAATATATGACCTGCTGAGGAGACATAGTGAGCCTGCAGCATATAGTATGTCATTGCCAAAAGTTAGAAAGCCTTTAAAAGACCTTGCTATTACAAATCAAGTTTTCAATCTGATGCAAATTTCTAGCTAAAGTTTCATCTGACCTTGAAAGACTTACATTATCACCACGGTCAATGATCACCTCATATCAGCAGCACACACACAATATTCTGAAACTCTTATTCTATGCATGTTTTAAGAAATACTTTTTTCTCATTCAGCTGGAGAAGCCAAAGACCTTTCTATTGCAGAATCATAGGCTTCTACAGGGTTATTTCAGACTATCACTGTTTCAGATTACTGGGTCTAGGCCACTATCTATTTGTATCTTTATGTGAAACATAAAAAACTGGGCATATGGAAGAGCTTAGTCATTTGAGATACCCAGCAAAGTAACTAATACTGGCTCAGATTTTCTGAACTCCCCTGTCAGTGATAGAGGTCAGGATTCCAAAATCTTGCTGGGTGTACCTCTCCCCTTCTTTTATTCAGCATTAAATGGTTTCCTCTCCACATGGATGTGAAAATGGTGAGGTTTTCTTGATTTTAAATCCTATAATGAATGAAAATAAAACAGTGATTTGGCTTATTATATTATTGTCTTATTATCACTGCCTTTAAACTGAAAAAAATCTTCAGAACTTATATGAAAATAAATGGATTTTGAATATGAGTGAGAGAAAACTCCATCTTTCTAGGACTTTTTAACATAGGCCATAGACTATCTGAAAACTGATTAAGAAAAGTATCTATCTTGAAAGGTGTGCTCTTAAAACACCCTTAGGGACACTTTTGGAAAGTGCTACATAACTCAGGGGGCAGACACCAGAACATAATGAAAAAATTCTTTTTTGAACTTGTAAAACTAAAAATACTGTATAGTATTTTTAATATAATATTATCAAATCCTACTCTTGGCACAACAGCCTCTGTTTTTTTTCAGGTACATTGATTGTCTAAAACTATGGAACATCTATTATATTGCCTGTTAACTTTTAAAATATTTGTATTCAAGAAGCACAGAAAACATGCCCATTCAAATCCATAGAAATTAATTTCTGTTAGTCTTGTTCACTGTTTAATTTTCTCACTTGATTAATTCCTTTTGGGAATATTTGGAGTCCTTCCTTGCATAGGCCACTGGAGAAAAATGCTCAGTAGACTGTGAAAGAAGTGACTTCCATGTGGGACCCTGCACTGGTGCTATACGAGGCATACAGAAGGCTGAGGGTACAGGGGTAGGTTAAATGAGAACAATCTATCAGCATAAAGCAAACACCAGGAATTCTCAGTTGCTTTGAGATTTTTGATTCATGAGTTATGAAAGACATATATAGTTTGGCTTAGCGTTATTGTTTCTGCAGAACTGTGGATGTGGAGCCTGTCTGGAAGACACAGCTGTGGCGTTGGTGTCCTCACCTTGACCAGTTTTATGTGGCATCCTTACAGATGAATGCTAATTTTGGTGTGAAATTTATTGTGAGTGGTTTTAAGCTGAAGGTTTCTCTCATGCTAAGAAGCTTATTTAAATCCCAATGATCACCCATACAAGACATTTCATTGTCAGTGGAGTAAAAATGGAGTGAGAAGAGATTCCATCGCATGGCTAGGCAGCTGGTGTCCTCTTTCCATTTTATTATGTATTCATGTTGTTGCTGCATTCCTGTGATTCTTCCCTTTTTTGCAGTACCTACACATGTGTACTTTTGCCACTCCTTTTCTGTAATTGAGCTAAAAAGCAGCAGAATTTTCATCCATGAAGTATCTGACCCTGGTTTTCCAATTGAAAATTCATTGAGTTCTGTGAAAGCCTCTTAAGTGATTGCCATCTCAGGAAAAGAAAACAGGAGGGTTTCTCCTGTATCCAACTGAACTGTTGGAAAGGAAATATAGCTGCTGGAGAGAAAATATGGAAATTATCTACACACCCATGTACTGCATCATCCCTGTGTGTGCTCACTCCATGAGAGAGGCAGTGAGTGCTGCCTCATTCTGGGATATTCACAGCATTCAGAGACATTCCATAGGTGGCTGAGGCCTTTTTCAGGTTTTAATTCCTACTGGAAACATGAACCTGCTCCTGATTTGGGGAAAAGTGTGTGTTTAGGGTGTTTTTTGTTTGTTTTGGTTTGTTTCATATATTTTAGCAGTAACTAGAACTGGAAGAGCCTGAAAACATCCTTTGAAGTGCTTCAAATACGTTCATTNGAAGGAAGGAAGGAAGGAAGGAAGGAAGGAAGGAAGGAAGGAAGGAAGGAAGGAACTGGAGACTACAAAATCAATGTATTTACTTCCCAGAAAAAAAAGTCGTATTTGACATATTTTCTTTCTAGAAAAACTTACAAACCATTAAAAAAAAATTGGGTTTTTTTCCCCTATGGGCTCTAGGAAAAGGTGGTAAATCAACCAGGGTTCTTACATTTAGACAAGAACACAAGAACATTTGTTGAGTTAGAACAATGTTCTGCCAAGGTTCAAAGAGCCAATGGTTCCTACCTAGCTCAGACTATAAGAGAAGAACAAGCAGGATGCACTCCCATTTTATGGTCCTTGCTTCCTTCTGGGATGAATCTTAGTGGCTTGAGGCTGAAAATATATTCTTCCTGAGAAACTAGCAGAACTGGTTTGAATGCTAATGATTTTTCAGCATTCACAGCATGTAATGGCTTGGCAGTTTTCTATATATTCATAGATTTGCCATATATTCCTCTAGAAAACATTTCCCCGTGCTGCATGGAAAAGACATTGACAGTGTCCAAAGGAGAGTCACAGAAATGATCAGAGCTTGGAATATTTCTCCTATGAGGGGGCTGGGATTGTTCAGTGTGGAGAAGAGAAAGCTCTGGAAAGACCTTACTGTGGCCTTTCAACACTTAAAGAAGGCTTACAGGAAAGACAGAGACATTTCAACCAGGGTTTATTGCAGTAGGACCATGGGTAAAGTTTTTAAACTAAAAGGCAGTAGATTAAACTAGATATAGTGAATAAATGTTTACAGTAAGAGTGGTGAGATATTGGGATGGGCTGCCCAGAGGGGTTCCCCTGTCCCTGGAAACATTCATGGTGAGTTTGGACAGGACTCAGAGCAACCTCATGTTGCAGAAGATGTCCTTGCTCACTGCAGCAAGGGTTGGACTAAATGACTGTTAAAGGTCTCTTCCAACACAAACTATTTTATGATTCCATAATTTTTCCACCCACTGATTTAATTATATTAAAATGTTTTGTCAACATAAATTATGTACAGCTCAGGTGATTAAACTGTTGTTGTGATGAATTTGTCTCAACAGTATTTGACAGATCAAATAGTTGTTCTGCTATTTTATATATACTGTTAAAAATTTACATTTGTAACACAGAATTCTGTGTTGTGGTAGAAGTAATCTGATTCTGTAAATTTCTGGGGTTTTTCCAGTGCGTTAGCAAAGAAATGTTAAGTATTTCTATTCATTACAGAGGTCACTATTAGTAAAATGATACCACACAAGAAAATAAGCAGAGTCAACTTCTTCACTATATATGATGTTAAATACTATGTTAACACAATGCCAGCTACTTAAAGGCTAATTAAGGATGAGTGCATGGAAAACTCAGTTACAGCTATTTGGATGCACGTCAGGAACTCCAAACTGGAACCTCAGCACTACTAGATTTATAATAGGTGGCTAACAAACTATAGGCAAATGAATCCAACTTACTCCTACTAATGGATCTGGAAGGTAACAATATAAGGCCAATGCTGAGGAAGGAAGGAACATAAACCAGAAGCCTACTTTTTTGTTACTCTGTTCTGCTTTGGTTTTTGCTCTGTTTGCTTTTGGTTTTCATTTGTTTGTTTGTTTGTTTTTTTTTTTTGATAGATTTTTTGCCTTAAGAAAAACAATGGGAAAATACTTATTCTACCCAAAAGAACAAAATAGGCAAATTTCACCAATAATAATGGAAAATTACAACCTTTCCTTCTGAACACAACTGATCGCATTTTTGAGAACCAAGTGGTATCTTAAAGGCATGTAAGTGAATTAGTTGCCAACTTTCCACTGACAGAGAGTTTGGAAATACATTATTTCAATGTCTTTTGAAAATTTCACTCTTAGCAGAGGAGCACTTCTGAGAATATATAAATAAAACAGCCCCCCAAACCAGTCAGAACTGAGCTAAGTCCAAGACTGCATACATCCAAAATAGTGATGTATAGGTAGTATATTTTTAAATAGACAAGAAAACAATGTGATTTTTTTTTTTTTTTTTTCAGTAGATAACTATTTCAATCAACAGATGTGAAGGTTTTGGCATTTGAGGCAGCTTTTGTGTGGGAAGAAAACTACATCTTCAGAAATAGCTCATTCCAGGGAACAAGAGAGGTTCATGCAAAAGTACCACATACTCACAAAAGACACACACTGCTTCCCCCAACAAGAGGCCCGACAGTGCCCCTGGTATTCAGCAGGAATGGAAGCAGTGCTGAGCACAACAGACTCTGCCCACCCTTGGAGACTCCAAAGCCCATGAACTCCTGCAACAGTGCGAACATTGCAATGCAAATCAATTCTAGTGATCGACAGTAATCTCCTCTGTCCAAAACTTTTGTATACACTCATGGAAATGTTGGATACACTCAATGAATTGGTAACCAACTTATAGAATGTAGACTGTCTTTAGTTTTTGGTTCTTTTGATTAACAAGTGCTTAGAATACAATAAATTTTGTCACTGCTGATTTTAATCTTGTGGCCCAAGTCTGGAATTACGCACTGGAATTTCAGTAAACTCAACTGATACATAGATATGCAATATGAAAGCAAGTTCAAAATAACTCCTTCTCTCCCAGATGCCTGAATGGTCAACTAATTTACATATTATTCTCCAAAATATATGTGTTCCTTTCATACAGTATGCATAGCATCAGGTCACTATCACTTATGAGGTTTTTTTTGCATGTTTCAGCTTTCCTTTAATGCTATATTCAGATGTTATTAGAAGACTAGAATAATATGACATGTATTAATGTACTGAGGTAAAAAGTAACAATTGCCTCTGATGGTTGCCAGTGGTTCACTAAATCCATCTTTATAGTACCCAGACTCAAGTTTCAGGGTAATCCATCAAAAAGCTGACTCAATACACCAATATTTGTGTCCAAATTACCATAAATATTAACAAAAATATATCAGGAGTATGCACTCCTCTTCAACTACACAACAATAAAAAATATATCAGGAGTTTGCACTCCTCTTCAACTACACAACAATAAAAAATATATCAGGAGTTTGCACTCCTCTTCAACTACACAACAGTAATGCAACTAAATGAATGAATTGTAGACTCATAGAATTGTAGACTCATAGAATAGTTTGGACTGGGAGAGACTGTTGGAGGCCATCTAGTCCAACACCCCTGCAATAAGCACGAGCATCTTCAAATGCATCATGTTACTCAGTCTCGAATCCAATCTGACTGTGAATGTTTCCAGGGATGGGACATCCATTACCTTTTCAGGCAACCTATCCAAGGGTTCTACCATCTCATCAGGAAGAAGCATATTTACAATATCTAATAAAAAATTATCCACTTTTAGTTTGAAATCATTCTTCCTCACCCTACAGCATAGGTGGAGTATAATCCCCTCCCTCCCCTGCTGTCCACTCTGCTTTGGATGTAGACTGGGACACATTTGGCTCTCTGGGCTGGGAGTGCCCATTTCCAGGCCATGTCCAGCCTCTCCCCCATTAGCACCCTCAAGATCTTGATATAGCTGCTCTTGATCTGTTCATCTCCAGCCACTTGTGGTCCAGGTGATTGCTGATACTCTCTTATATTTCAACTTGGTCTCTTCCGTATTTGCTTTTGATTTGATGATTAAAAATAGCTTTGGTGACAAGTATCTTTTCAAAGCAGGGGTTTTTATTCCTTTGGAACTTACATAAAGCAATTTAAAAATCACGTAAAATATTTTTGAAAGGTTTTCTGAATTTCTAATTAAGCTGATGTTGTTGAAGTTATTACTTCTATTTATTCCTACACCTTGTGTCCATGCAGTGATAAGAGGGCTTAAGATGAACCACGATAAGACTTTATCAACATCTACTTAAAATGTAATTTGTGCAATATGTAACTAAAATCACACAAAGGACACTGTAAAACTTCATAATTTATTACACTTGTGGTTCTACGGATGATCTATTCTTCTTTTGCTGTTGAAGATATTGCAGGCAGCTGGAGGCGCACTGTTGAAAAGGCAAAATCGAGAGTTTCTTTGACATTTATATCCACCATGAAAGTTTGCTAGGAAATTGTCATAGAGATACCCAAGAAAGGCTTTTTACTTGTGTGTGCTCTCTATGTAAGACTCATACTAAAAAGATTCTTGGAAAGCAACAATATTTTCACTTCATAACCTAAAGCTGAAAGGAGGGGATTTTAGCAAAAGTCAGTGTTCTATTTGTTTGTTTGTTTTAACATAAATATGAAAAAATGTGGTGTTAGGCTACCATCACTTCATCTCAAGGAATCAGTCCAACAGCTTTGTTTTTGTTTTTTCTCATGCCATTCCAGAGATCAAAGAAAAATCTTCTGACTTTGGTGCAGCTGACAGCAGATGGAAGAGCCAATAGCAGGAAAAAGAAGGGATGGAAATGAGGGAAAAACTGACCAATGCCCAACATCCCAACCAATGAGGCTGACCTAATAGGTGAAGAGGAAATCACTGAACATAAAAGGTTTGATAAAGATGCAAATCACCTAAAAAGCCTCAGAGGTAGACAGTGTTTAAGTATTTTTTGTTATTTCAAAGATAACTGTCCTTGCATCTGGAGCTTTCCTCATTCCCTCCTTAATTTCACTTGTGCACAGTGGAATGCATTCAGTGCCTTCAGTTTGGTGCCTTTGACCCCTTGCCATGTTTTTCATGTGTAAGCGGTTAAGCATCTTTCCAGAATGGAGTTGTGCTGTGCCACTCACAGGAATCTGCCTTCTAAACAGTAAGGCTGAGGGAAGGGAGGGTTAGGCTGTGCAAACCTTGTACCTCAGCTGCATCACATCCCACCAAAATATATTTTATGCACAGCTAATATTTTTGTGGTAAAAGCATTTCAGAGGTGGTTACTGGAATTGTGATACTTGAAATATGAATGCAAAATTTACAGCTTATCAATAAAACCACATTGACTTTCAAAGAGGTTGTCTGGCGAATTTGAGTACAGCAGTGCAAACATTTACTTACATCGTGTCCACAACTGATAAACTGCAGTTGCTAATTAGATCTTGGTTAAGCTTTGTCCTTCCTGCTTTTCTGCAAACCTTTAACATTTGAGGATGCATTTGCATGCTTCAGTCCACACAAGCACCGAAGGAAAAGCTTGTTTAAGTAACAAGATAAGGAGGTGCTCTCTCCCATTTTGGGTTTTAGCTGCCATGGAGGTACCAGTTCCCAGGATTCACAGCTGCTGCTTATTCAGGCAGCTCTGTGGTTTGTGCTGCATATTAATTTCTGTCCAACACGGGAATTCAATTTGTACTGTACATTTCATTTCTTCACAGATTTAGATTTATTTCATGTTCTCTGCTTTTAATTAACTCTCTGGCACAGCTGCTGGACGGGATATAAAAACTCATTGCTCTCCCTGCGTTAAGAGTACACCACCAATCATTTAGCACTTAGATGGTGGCACAGGAGCTATCAGTTTCCATGGCAACCGAGGCAGTGGTGATTGATTCCTCGCCAGTATGGCATCACCACAGGGATCGAGGCTTGTAATTTTTGTATGCTTGCAACATCCATCTAATTAAAATGGGATTAGAGGATCATCCCTGTGTATGTTCAACAACTGCACTGCAATCCATTTATGTAAATGTCATCTCTATTCACCACAGTAGTCGGAGTGTTTATGAAGAAACAGTTGTTTAGCTCCCAGTGTCTTGCAAAGGCGAGAAGGGGAGGGATGAAAAGAATAATATGTATACTGTATTATTTTTACTACTAAATTTAAAAAGTAATCCTTTCACTGATGTGCCACTGCTATGCAAATTGTATCCTCTTTCCAATTCTGAATCATGACTACAGGGAGCAAAGATGGCAGAACTGTTACAGCTCTGCTCATGTGATGATGGCTAACACAGCAAAATGTACTGAGCCTGTCTTGAAAATGCATTAATTAATTTAGCGTGTATGAGTTAGTCATTTGTCAAAAGCCTTTAATTCATATGATTGATTTTAGTACAGTGGTGTCTCTTGAGAGCAAAGTAATCCTTGCATTCTCATAATTTTTCCTTCATGGAGCATTCTTCAAGTCTGATACAGTTACTTAGGGATTTGTGAAGTCTTTGCAGATCAGGGACAATGACAGACCTGTAAAATGCAAGGAGAGTCCAGATGAAAAGAGAAGCACTTTTGGAGTTATCTGAGTATGCTGACCAGGGAAAGATGTCAGTCAAACATCTGTGTCCTCCGTTTGCTGAGCAATCTGCAAGGACAACACAACACTTCCTTACCTCCTTGGTTTTCTGGAAGCACCATTGTAAATGGGGTTTAATGTGACTTCTTAAGCAGTCCTTGGTGTCCATGGTGAACTCAGAATGCTCCTTGTCACCTATTAAAAACAACCACAAGTAGCATTTTTATTATTCTTATTTTTATTTTTGAATGTGGATAGCTGCCCGTTGAGTACAGAAAACTCACTTCATCATGGACAATCTAGGGTCTATAGGTGCTCTACTTGGACCTAGTTTCATGAGAAGCATCCTGCATCCTGACAGCATCCTGCCATCTCTGCAAATGGTGTTTTTAGCTTTTCACACAGGTAGAAAACAAATGCTAATTACAATTTTAAATTTTGGACAAACTCTTATTATGCTGACGAAAGATCATTCACAGTATATCTATCAATAGCCTTTTGTTTATCTCTAGGAGTGGCCTGAATGCAGACTTACTAAAAAATTTTTATAATTAATAGCTGAAGATATATTTCTAGTGAAGTGAAACTGCTGATCTCACATTCTTCTCCTGTTGTGAGAAACTACTGGTTATGGAAAGCAACCAAGGGTTTTTTCCAAAGGTTATTTTTTCCAGACTCATTGCTGAAATATTGAAGCCATATTTAATATTCATATAGCAGTATTTTGCAGTTAATATAAATGACCATCCTAGGTCATGCCTGAAATAGATTTTGAAAGATGTATTTGTGCCTCATGTATAGTTTTATGTTTGTGTCTCAGCTGTGGAACTGTTAGTGATCATGTGTAACACTAGGAGGTAATATGGAGAGCTCTAAGGGGCTGAGAAAATTAGTGACTAGCATCTGATCACAGGTCCTGTCTCAAAGAACCTCTCCTCCCCTTTGGTGCCATCTTTTCCATTTCGGATGTCTGACAAGGAGTACAGCATGACTCTACCTCAGGCTGTGACATCAGAGCTTTGGTCTCACTTGCAAAGCACAATAAATTTATGCTTTACATTATCTTCTGCTAGTAGTATCTGCCAGACCATCTTGGCAGAAGTACAGCTTCATAAGCCATGCTACTTCTCCTGTTTGTGCAGAACTTTTGATCACAGCCAGTGCTTGCAATGTTTTCAAGGCTGAATGGAAATCACCCGGGCTAGAACAGAGCTACAAATGGAGCATAATCCACAACTGAGCACACTTCAGATCCCTCAGGCTGGCTGTTTCTAGTAAGTATAGAGGAAAGTCCTAGCCAGGAGTTTTCAATCTTTAGAGTGAACACCACAATATTTTAGTGACAATAAAGTTTATAAGAGACTTTACATGCTTGAAGTGGAACAAAAGGTCTTGCTTGTTTTCATACAGCTGTGAGACAAGATTTAAAATCTGGAAAAAGTATGAAAAAGAAAAGAAACCAGTTTGCAGAATCCACAGGGTAAAACAAAGTAAAAGGAGGTCTCACCAGTGGTGGTTCCTCTATGAGGTAGGATTAAATGGATTTAGGTCCCTCTGGCACAACTTTCACTTAATTCTTCTACTAGCCCTGCAGTGATGAAAAACATCAATGCCATTCACTTAACTACCATCATGCTGTCTCCCCTGAGGTGAAACCCTTACCCTTCTTGTTGTAGTCTAACTCACAATCAAGCAGATATGATTTGTTTCAGCATGACACGTTTCCTTGCATGCTCATAGTGATGGTGGCTGCCTCACATCATCCTCTTTTCTGTATATGCCACATTATCCTCAGGTCCTCAGATATCTGTGTCACCTCCATTGCATAAGAGATTACTATGCAGACTGATTCTTTCTAGGGAGAAAGTATCTTACAGCTTTCTTTGCAAGACTAGGCTCATGGAACTCGTTACATGACCAGAACTATTGCTTCTTCCTCCTTTAAAGCTGCAGTAAGGGACCTGGATTTGGCTTTCAATTTTCATTCACCACTATTTCTAGGACTCTTTTTGGGGCTCCTCCTGTATGTCATTAAAAGATTTGATTTGCTTCATCCTTTCTTTGCCCATCTATTGCAGCAATCCAAATAATTTTCAGAGACTTCTGAATAAGGACAGTGTATTTCTCCCATTTCTTTCATACGTGTCTTCCTTAGCAATTGTTTTCAGGAACAAATTTCTAGAATAAAATGTGCTCTTGTGTATAAGATAAACCAGCCGGGCATTTAAAAGTCAAGAAAAATGTAAGCATGAGATGACTCTCCTATCTGTTGCCCTTTTGTAGGTGAAAGAAAGGTGTAGCTACCTCCAGATATATCACTGCACTGTGCGCAA
Organism: Regulus satrapa; assembly: GCA_013396955.1. Classification (NCBI taxonomy): domain Eukaryota; kingdom Metazoa; phylum Chordata; class Aves; order Passeriformes; family Regulidae; genus Regulus; species Regulus satrapa. Next base: position 10,082 of record VWZN01011487.1, on the reverse strand, counting down.
TCGGCACACAGGAGATTGCAAGGTGTTGAATGAATGTGATAGGAAATGTGCAGCCTGATTATATATGCCGGAATCTGAGTTCTGCAAAACATCTCTTTTCACTGAGTTGAGGAACAAGAATTTAAAGATACTGCTTAATTTTTCAACTGCAGTCAAACAACACCAGTGTTCCAAGATGAATTTGCTAATCACATGGGATTAGGGATCATATGTGGTGATAAAAGACTAGAAAAAAACATTTCCTAGCAGGCAGCAATAACTGTTCCAGTCCGTTTAAGTATTTTTCTTTCCTTTGCTGGTTTAATTTTCCCTGCCCTGCTGCCTGCTTCAATTTATTAAAGCTAAAAGTTATTGCAGAGCTGGTGGAAGGCACCACATTCATGTCTGTGGAAATAAAATCAATTTGGTTATAAAGTCTGTGTGAAATTTACCCTTCATGCAGTGAGGCAATGCAAGACCTCATCACCACTGGATACCTCCACACTGCTGGCTTTGGCGGAGGTCTGAGTGTTGTGTGAGCCTCTCTCAGCCCAGCTCCGTGGCTGTTGCTGCAGCAGTGGCGGCAGGGCCAGCCCCTCATGCTGTGCCATGGCTGTCACCTGGAGCTCACTTGGACAGGCAGCAGCTTGGTGTTACAGCTCACACGGACTGAGAGTCACCAGATAGAAAAAACAGCTGTCAGTGTAGGGGGCACCCCATTTTCTGAGCTTTATCCTTGGCAGGAGTCCACCAGTAGCTCCTGGTGATGACACGTTCTAGATGTTATTCCTTCTGTAGCTTTGCACCACACCTGAGGTGTCAGTGAGGGACTGACCATGAAGGCTAGTCAATAGGATGCTGCTTAAAGAATTCACCTCAGCAAAGACCCTGCCAGAAAGTCTAAACCAAATAATTTAAATTAATTGCATATCATTTCTCTCAATGCAGAGACAGGCTAAGCAATTAATCCTCAAGTATGACCTGATAATTTAGAAACACACTACGATTACAACTTGTGTACTAGTACTGCTCAGGCATGGAGGAAGAAATTTCTTTAAATCCCTATAGCTGTTTGGTTAGATTCATGTTTTCATCCTTTTTAATGCATTTATTCACAATATGCATACAACAGATGCTGACTTTTCCTTCCCTGACGTGTTGGAGAACAAATTATATTTCTCAAAACAAGGTGTTTGTGCATTTGCAAATGTATCCATGAGGAAACAGATTGTATAGTTTACTGCTGGTTCTCAAAACAAAACAAAACAAAACAAAAAAAAACAAACAAACAAACAAAAACAAAAAAACAAAAAAAAAAGCTACACATAACCAGAAAGTGACAAAGAAGCCACAAAAGCTACAATTTTTCACAGTATATCATTTATTTATTTATTTATTTATTTATTTACTTACTTACTTACTTACTTACTTACTTATGGTATAGTCTTCAATGAACAGCTTTTCCAGGCTTCTCACCATCTAATTCACCCTTTCTGATCATTTAAAATGGATACTGGTATCATTGTGCAATACCAAGAGTGGGTTTTCTTCTACTCTTCTGAGACTTTTAAGCCTCATAGCAATTCACTTGACTAATAGATTTCTGTTAACAGTAATATTATATACTTGTCGGTCCTTTCCCAGCACCTCTAATTCTTTTTCCTTCCATTCTTTTTGATAGCATCCCTGTCCCTGTAGAGCCTTCTGAGAGTCCATAAGACCCTTTCCATTCTTCTTTCAAAACCTGCCATTGTTTGTGATTTTGTTTTAAAGTTGATATTATGAAGGGCCAGGTGCAGCATAGTCAAGACTCAGAGAAAATTGCATATGCAGGCTTTTCCTTAAGTTTAAATAGGTTTCTGATAGTTTCTGGGTGTCAGTAACACAACAACTTTTCAAAGTCGGTCTAAATAAAACATACATATATACACATATACATGAAATAATTCGGTTTTGGAGAAGCTTCATACGTATTCTGATGGTGACGTTGTGGTATTGCATCCCTCTTCCACTCCCCAGCCCCTACTAGGGCCACACTGTGATCTCAAAATATTCTTTGAAATATTCTTTAGAATACATTATTTGGGCAGCCTAAGGCACTCGCTCATGAAAAATGTAAAGAGCACACTGAAACAACAGCAAATGTGTATCAGGCACCTAAGTAAAAAAAAAAAAAAAAAAAAAAATTCGATAAATTTAACA
>VWZN01011485.1:515761-539862 GCA_013396955.1 Regulus satrapa | reverse complement strand
GCTCTCTATCCCATGCTCAGGGCTCCACTGGATCCCCCAAGAGATGAGGAAGGAAGGAGGGGACACCCTGGAGCTTCCTTCTGCAGAAAGAGCCTGGAGGCTCAGGAGGGACTTTGAAATGGTGAATAGAGAAGGAAAAGGGAATTTTTAGAGCACTGTGTGGATGCACAGGGCATTAAGGTACTGCTGCAGCTGGGGTCAGGCAAGAAAAGGCCAGGGAGTTCTTCAGAAATCATAACAAGTAAAAATAATCACAAATAAATAAATAAATCAGTCTCTTGGAAGTACAGAAAGAGACAAACCTGAACACATCTTGGTTTAACCCCAGCCAGCAACTAAGCCTCACACAGCCCCTCATTCATTCCCCCTCAGTGGAATGGGGGGAAGAATTCAAAGAGTAAAAGTGAGTGCACCGCTCAGCAGTAAGAGTCACCCCTGAATTATCAACACTCTTTTGGTACAGATCTAAACCACAGCCCGGTGCCAGCTCTTATGAAGAAAGTGAACTCTTTCCCAGCCAAATCCAGCACACGTATCAAAAACATCTCCACTCAGAATAGCAGATTTGGCCAGACTAAGCATTTTGACTTTATGTTGACTTACAGAAAAATACGGCCCAAGAAATCTTTGGCTTCACAAATGTCCTTTCCCTCACCTCCCTACAAAGGGAAATGTATTAGATATGAATTTAGCTATAAATATTTTAGTTGATAAGATTTTAGTTCCTACTAGAGCTCTTGCTGTCATGTTAACTTTAGTGTAATACTTCAGCTTCAACAGATTTTTAAAACATAGGAAGTCTTCTTAACACAAGGTTTACTACAAGGAGTGACTTTGGGATTATCTGCACACTTTTCAAATTCTTGTCAGAATTCAAGTTGTTTGATGGAATACGTGTTCCTGCCCCTGAAATGTCCACATGGAGTGGTAGGGGGGAAATCAATTACTACATCACACTTAGTGCTAGGTGCATGAAACACACAGGAATAAATACATACAAGAACAAGAAAAAAATGTGAAAAAACTCCTACAAGTTACTGCACGCATCAGAAACATTGCTAGATTTTCATAATCTCTTGATGAAGGACGTGCACACATCCCAGTAGAATTTTCCATCTTTGGGTCACTGACTGCAGGTGAACAAGGACCAGCTGTCTCAATACTCTACACCTCCTAGTTTCTTTTGCGCTTTTAAACCAGGAGCACAGTGTCAAAAATGTCCCATATCTGACAAGTCCAGAGGATGCTGTAGCAGTGGTGTTATTTTTCTGTGTATTCAGCTTGCAGGCCATAAAGCACATCCTGCTTGTGCTTGACAGTTTCTCTCCAAAAGCCAATCGGTCTTTCCTCATAAACAAAACAAACAAAAAAAACTGAAACATACCACAATCTTTGTCTTTCTCACAAATCCCTCTATTTCTCACTTCTGTCCACAATTTCTCTCCCTCATTTCCCAGCTTATGTAGCCTGGATTCAAATCCCCTTCCAGAAAACACGAATAAACGAGTAACAGCTATTTCAGAATAAACACCGACTGTCACGTCTCTCCAAAGTCTTTTCTGAATTTCTGCCCCATCCCGCACCACCTGCAGAATTCCTTGCAGACCTCCCAAGCTGTGATCCTTTCCTAGCCTCTCTAAACCACATTTAACTCTTGTGGTCCTCAGCACCCAAAGGGGAATGGCAACGTCTCTGGTGACACTCAAGACACATCCTGCCATTTTTGTATGCACGGCCAAGCTGCAGAGGAATAATTCACAAGGATGAAAATATCCTCTATTGCAAATGCCAAAGATGCATCAGCCCGTGCTGCTTTTCACTTTGCATTTCCCAGGGAAGTGCTTGCAAAGAAGGAGAGGCAACTGTGAAGCGCTGCCCTTGTTTCTGCAGTCCCCGGGTGCTGCCACTCCCTGCAGAGCTCCCAGCTGAGAGCCCTGCCTGCAAGGCCAGCCCAAGGAAAAGCCTTTCCCACTCTGCTCCTGGAACAGACACCAGCTGGCACCCAGGAAAGCACACAGCAATGCCTCCTACTTGCCATTACTCAAATGCCACTTCTTTATTTAAAGAGGAAAAACCCACCAGCCTCATCCCCCAGAATGTTACACCCAGACGTCTTTCGAACGCACCAAAACCGTGTGCGCCTTCCTCTGAAAAGCTCACCCTGCTGAAAAATACTTTCTCATTTTCCAACTTTTATGTTCCACAAGAATTTCCTGGGGAAAGGAGGAGCTGCTCTCCCTGTTTTAGCCCATCTCTGTGCACTGTGCACGAGGCCTTCACAGCTTCCCAGCACCTTGCTGCCCCTTGGAAATGTGTCTGCTGCTGCCCCCTTGGCAGAGCTGCCATTGGGCAACAAAGCCAGCTCAGCATTGCCTTTCATCAAAATGCCAACAAGTGGCTTCAAGTTTGTAATAAGAAGATTCTGTCACTCAGCTTTGTACCAGAAATTTTCAATTGATGACATATTTAAGGAGATTACATGAGAAGAGAGTGCAGTCAGAAGCAGTCACGATTTGCGTTTCAGAGCTCCCAGGTTCTCCACCACTTTCCATCACTTTGGTAAATGCCATTCCTCACCACCTGTCAAGGACTTGGCATTTTTTGAAAACCCAGCAAATTATTAAGGAGCCTTAACAAGGTCTTCAGGACGTACCTGTCAGTCTCGTTTTTTCTTTTAAATATCAGGAGCTGTTTGAATTCACTGCATTTTCCGTGTAGGTGGCAGTTTTCAGCTACACCAGGCAAGCTCCCAAACTCCCCTGAACCGCAGGGTAAATTGTGTGAGAAGTGCCTCAGTACCAGATATAATTGAGTTTAGGATATGGGAAGGAGAGAGTGTGAGGCTTATTGAAAAAAAAATACAGATAATGAGATTTGTTTCAATCACTGCAGTGTAATTGGAAACTCTCACGTTTAGGAAAACTTACATCTGAAATTTTCAAGTTGACTTTCAAGTCAGAAAAAAAACCAAAGAAGTTTGATGCTCTAATCATTCCAAACATATAGAAAGTTTGCCAGCTGGACACACCTTCAAGATAAACTGCAAGCACTTGGGCAGTATCTTAGCTCACAATTTTGATGGATTTGAATTAAAGGCATCTCTTAGGGCACAAGGAAGGAATCTTTAAGAAGTTGGATCCTTCATGCCACAGCAAGGCCTGGTGTGAGACCTGCTGTGTGGACAGAGCTGTGGACAAGGCGGCCTCTGGTCTCTCCTGGAAGAAAGGCCTCCTAAATTACATATTTAAACTATTTGAGGAAAGAAAGTAGGAGACCTAAACACACTTTCAGAATAACCTTGAGAACCTGCTTCTGCCTTTACAGCTCACACAATATGAGTATAAATGAGCATGAATGATTTCAAGTATTTTTTGCTGCAAATCAGTAACTCCCTTCCCAGGGACAACATCTCCCAGGCTAAGGGTACTCCTACACCCAAGAAACACTCGAGATTTATTGAACATGCAAAAGTGCAGGAAGGAAAATTGATGAATACAAACTAATAAGGCCAGAAGAACCCGGTGAAAAACCCAATAGTTGCATTGTGGGTAAAAATAATGTTCCTTCCAAGACGGCAGAATGAATTTTAAGGGATAATGCAGCAATATATTTTGCTCTGACAGGCATCCCCTTGCTCTGATAGTGTGCCCATATGGCAAAAAAACTGAACTCACAATCCTTACAAATTTATCAAATGGAAACATTGATTGCACTAAAAAAATGTATTAATGACAAACTGCACCTGCATTATTTTATTAATTAATGTTGAACACCCGACAGAATGTAGTTCTGGAACGGATAGATTGCTGGATTGTTATCTCCCTTAATTTCTTTTCAATAAGTTAAACCCCACCAATCTGCTCTAGACACCCTTTTACCTACAGGGAGGGCATTTGATTTATAATGGTTCTAAATAGATGGCACTGTGATGAATTACCACTTCACGAGATCAGCAGATTATTAGGTTGTGGGCTCTATTTTCCATTTCTTCACTTTTAAAGCTATGATTCCGAGACAAAAACCCTTGTAGATGTTGCTGATTTTACAAGGAAGGTGACGTGTGGTGATACAGAAAGCCACGGTTCTCTCTTTCTACCCATGGGCCTGGGGTATTTTGGCAGCCTGCACGGAAACCTCGGGAAAAGCAACACCAGATATACAAGATGCAGGACAGTCCTTAATCCACACTGATTTTTCAAAAACTTTTTTAGGCAGACATTGCAGTGCTTGTGTGCAAAGTATGTGCTAACACAAAGATGTCATCTTCAAGTTCACTGGAAATAAGTCATTCAAATCTGGAGTTTGTTATTTAAAACTGCTCTGTTAAAAGAGTAGTAAATTAAAAGACTGAATGCCGCTTTTCAAGCTGCCAGTACTCTTCAGAAATGAATTTTTAATATCTCTAATGGCATGTTTTCCTATGGATTACTAAAACCATAGCCAAGGGGAACCATTATTATCAACATGAGTCCAGGGCATCAGACAGCTAATTAATAGCAGATCACTCTTCTCCCAATTCCAAGTATTTTTAAATGTGAAGATCTCCATAATTGAATGTCATGCAAAATATTATGCAAAGCATCCAGCTTTTTTCCAAGATCAGCAGGAGCTGAGTGCCATCGGAAAGGATGTGCCAGTACAGAGTTGGAGGAGCTCTAATGTTTACTCAGGGAAAGGCTACAAATGCAAATCACAGTAGGACTCAGAACGGAGCCTGGGGGGATGCGAGAATAACTGAAGCCCAGCTGGAATGAAAAATCCTCTGGAGCAACAAATTCAATATGCCAGAAAAAAAAAAAAAAAAAGTCTGAATTGCATAAAGTCTTTCAAGCAGACTGGCAAACACAGCAGCAAAAGTTATGCTCAGAGGTGGAAACCAAAATAAAAAGGAGGGTTACCGTGATGGGAATGGAGATCTGAAACACATTAATTAATTGCATTCTACCAAATTCAAACAAGGACACTGCCATCTCAAAACTCCTGCATGGAAGCAAGTGCCTCAGCCTTCTGTTGTCCATGCACAACCAAGCTTTCTCTGCGTCTTCCTAATGAAATATGTGTAATATCCAATTACCAATCAGTTGCCAATTAAAACACTATTTCCCAATAATATGATCCTGCTAACCGAATTTCCACGCAGCCCTTGGCACCCTGGTTTATGAGCAGTTCTGCCATCCATCAGCTCTTGTGCTGTCAGGTCTAGGGATGTGCCGAGCAGATGGCCAAGGATGCTGCCTGAATTCCAACTGCTGGTTTCCTCTGCTCGGGCAGAGGCGGAGGGGGTGGGAACAAACATTTCCATGCGGAACACAATTAAAACGGACCCACAAGGTGTCACTGTTGCTCCAGAGACATTCAGCAGCCGGGGGATTTTTCTGGGCATAAACTGCGACTGGGAGTGGGAGACTGACTCCAGTGGGGATGCACCGACAGGAGCTCTGGCCACCCCTTCCCAAACTACACGTGCCCAGACCTCCAAAGAGAAATGCAACAGCACCACCTACCCGGATGCCGGCAGTTGTTCCTTCCTCCTGCCACTTGCTCCCTGCCTGCTGTGCTGCTGCCTCTCGCCAAGCCCCCGTGCTGGATGGAATCAGGCTCTGCCACTGCTCCAGCTGGTGGAGCTGCCAAAGTGAAGGCAGCTGCTCCCAGTTGCTTTCAGAGCCCACCTTCAGCTGCCTCGGGGAGCCAGAGAGCAAAGCTGACAGGAAACAAATCCACTGCTGATGACAGCACGCAGCAATGACCATGGGTTTCCTCGGGCCTGGCTGCTTCGTTCCAATGAAATACTTACAGCAAAAATAAATATTTCTGTAAAACCTTCCAGAACACATAAGTGCCAGAGCATGATTGGCTGCATTCAAGCCTACATATTCCCAATTTTAACCAAAAAAGGAGAGTCATAGCATTTAACCTGTATGGAAACACACCTACTGCAAATTTTCCAACATTTGTAGGAGCAAAGATTCAGCCTAAGCAAGAGCACATCCTCACAGCAGCAGTGTCAGGCTTCCCTAAACAGTTGTCTATGGTATTTAAGTAAGAGCTTCACAGAGGTAATCCAGAGAACCCCAGCCTGCAGAAACTCTGAGGTTTAGGCCACGTGCTGCAAAGGGACCTCTGCGTTTGCTGTAAGCCCCCAAATCACACCAAGAGTGCAGAATAAACAGACCACGCTGTGTAAGGCAGAGCAGTTTCAGCGTGCCCTGAACTCTCACTGTGTTAATCTGAACGCATTAGAAGCTCTCCAGAACCAAGTCAGTGTCTGTGTCCAGGTATTTGTGCATTTACAGGGCACATGAGACTTCCACTCAATAAATTCTGGGATCTCTCCCGGGCTCAGGAGTTCCTGCAGCTGCTTCCCACAGTGCCAATGGACCACGGCTCCATCAAGCAGGGAGCTGGAGCCCAGACTGCCAGGACCTCATTTACTGAGTGTGGATGTGAAGATAAAGCTGCCCCCTGGTCCCTGCCAAGTGTCCCAGCCACAGGCTGTGCCAGGAATTCTGTTTCCCTACAGCAGTTACAGCTTCCATCCGTTGTCCCCTTCCATCCGTTGTCCCCTATGCCTGCAGGTGCTCTGCTCAGGCGGGGCCTTGAGCACCTCAGCCCCTGTGGACAGACAAGGAAAGCGGGAGGAAAGGAGCCAGTGCAGGGTTGTTTGGAGCTTGCCTGGACAGATGGATTATCTCCCCGAGCTGCCAGTGTTAGTCACAGAAATACTGCTAGAACAAAGGGCCATTTCCTTTGCAGGGCTGGGAAGAACAGCCCCTCCACAATGGGAATACCTTGCTCCTGCCTGATTGTCTCAGGGCAGTCCAAGCACAGTAAATACAGCTTTGGACACACATCTAGCTTCTGAACTGAATAGTAACATACCTAATACTAATGAATTTTACTTTAAAGACTACCCAACTACTGCTCTACATTTATCTGCACTTCCTACAAATATTCTAATAGTAGATAAATACGGAAAATGTTTTAAAATTGGGTTTCTCCACTTGGATATGATAGATTCTCTTTTCTGTAGACAGAAGACCCATTAAATAGAGAGCTTTCCTACAAGATTGACCTGCTATATTAAAAAACACAAGAGCCACTTGAGTTACCTCAAAGACATGGGAGCCTTCTCTTTTCTTAAGGGAAGAATGACCCATGGACACTGCAGCAGGAATTGCTCTTCTCCTGTTCATTATCCAGGGAAGGTCTTTCCCTATCATGTTACAGAATCATTCCATGCTATTTCAGAGCTCTTTTTCCCCCAGGGGCTCTCCAGCATGCCTGATATTAATTATTTGTGATAGTTAACTTTTACTGAACACTACTGTAATATCCCTCCCAGCCATGGGGAAAGGGAGCCAACATCTCAGGTAAACACAGAGGGGTTTTCCCTGTGGAAAACCAGCTGTACAATATGTGAATCGCTGATTTCAGCAAGGACTGGCTGCTCCACACCAGCACTGACCCAGGCAGGGCTGCCTGTGGGCACCTGACAGGAGCAGAAGCCATCACCTCCCTCAGGCTGGGCTCAGATCTGACACAAGAGCCAGCACAACTCAGCCCCACTCTGCATTTGCCTCCTCCTGTGACTCTGCATGTGTTAAAGGGGTCACAACTCTTCTCATAGCCTAAATACTTTTGTAATGTCCAACTCGTAGCAATGTAACTGAAACACATCTCAGAGTCAGGCCTTCCCTGACAGCAGTGATGTCCCCATGCACAAATAATTTCAAACCACGAAACGGTGGGCTCTGTTTTCTCAGAACTTCTCATATTTACTCATTTTTCATTAAAGCTTTTCCAGCTCGTTACATTCCTTGTGTTTCTCTTGGGATCACTGCTGAAAATATGAGAGGGGCTTGGACAGGAAGGAAGCTCAGCTCTTGCTCCTGTGAATTTAGGAATGGCTTCTCTTAAATCACACCAAAAAATCTGCCCAGGACACTCCCTCTGGAAACAGGTAGAGGGGACATGGATCAAGCACAGAGCCAGATTTCTTTTCTAGTTGTTACTAATGACCCACATTAGAGAGTACTTGTTATTCATAGTGCAAGCAGAGTTTAATCCCAGGTATGAAATGATAATTGATGAGCAAGTAAGTCCTCGGGGTATAAAATCACAATTCATCCTGGATTAATCATGAAAACTACCTGAGAACAGTTCACTGCCATGTTTTTTAAAGACATATGAATTTGAATTTGGTTTACTGCACTTCTCTGAACTGAAAATCACACTTCCTTATCATCTTGCCAGTGCCTTCCAATATTTAAGTACCTGAAAAATAAGTTACCTAAGCTTAAGTAACTTCAACCTACTTACATACTTATTTCCTTTCACAAAAAAGGTATTTTCTAAAATACTCCAACACCGGTATCATTTCATGTGGAATTTTCCTGCCATTCCCTTCAGGCAGCAGGGGAGCTGTTATTGAGTACAGCCCCAGTTGTTCTGTGGTTTCCCAGGAATCAAATCATCTGTCTGGATTTGATTTCTGGGCCCAAGCAGGTTTGGTGGGCTGGCATTTATTTTGCTTAAACAGTGAGCAATCACAGCTCAGAAATGAAAGTATCTCGAATTACTCACAAATAACTGCAGGAGGGTCACTGCAAAAGGAGTTCAATAAAGAATTAAAACAACATTGCCATTCCCAGTTCCTTACATGTGGTATCCATAAACAAATTACAAATTGGCATTACAAATTCCTGTGACCACCAACAGGAAACAATGATTCCCAGTGAGTTTTTCTGCCTAGAAATCTTAAAACCAGATATTCTTAAAAACAAACAAGCGGCGTTTGAGTGTTGGTAACACAGACATTGCTCGCGACTTGGTTTGAAACATACACACACACAAAAAGAAAAAAAACAAAAACCCTCTGTCAATAAGACAGTTCTGAGTTGTCCCAGCTGATTAAAAAAGCCCGGCCTGGCTGTCACATTAATGTCCAGGTTTTCTATTTGGTGCCATAATTGTCACAAAAGGCCATCAAGGGAAAGGCCTTCTGTTGCATTTCCCACAAAGATATGTGCAAACGGTATTTAACTACATCCTTTATTTGAGCTGGACCAGCAGAGAGCCTGCATGTCTCTCTAACCTGGAATTGTGTTTAAATTTGGGCTGCTCGTACCAATCTAAACCCAGAGAAGTGTCAGGAAAATCAAAATCCATCAGAATTTCAGCTTTAGTCGGGTACAGAAGCAGCAAGGGCCCTGCCTTTCATCTCACTCCAATTTCAGAGTTCCAGCATTTGCTAAGTATTTTACTTGGAATGCACCTAAACAATCTGAATCCTCAAATAACACCATTACCTGGGCAATAAAATGGAATTTTCGTAGATTGTTTAGGATCTCCAAAGAGTACACAGCAGGGGAAGGGAGGGTGAGGCTGTGTGAATGGAAATACAAAGTGAGATTGGAATTGAGGCGTTTTGGGAACTTTGCTGAGCTGAATGGCAGTTCAAAGAACCCTCACTAAGTGACGGATGAAAGCTCCCAAACAGCTTTATTTTAGGCTTGGCTGCATAGAGAAGCTTGTGCTAATAAACGGAATCATCAGAAATTGTTTCCGTGTTCATTTCTTCAGAATTATTCCCTGTAACCACGGTTTCATCACATTCATTAAAGCTTGTGCTCTGATGTTGCACTGGACATGTTCTGAGGAACGGCTCTCTCTGTAGAATTGGGCTACTTTTGCTTTTCTACAGGGAAAGTTTTTCTCTCCCAGAACAGCATTTATCCACAATGATGGGTTTTAATCAGGGACAACTTCATGCACAGTGCTCAGTATTTAAGCTGCAGGGGAAGAATTCGGAGAGGACACTGACGAGTCCAGGCACACAATGCTGAAACCCTTAAGGACATTTCTGAATTTCTTTACAAGAAACCCAAACTGACTGGCTAATGGTACTGGCCCTTTGATAACTGGGAGAGGATGCAACTGAGCCAAAGTCCTGTTTAGAGCAGAAGAGAGGGAGAAAGGTGAACAGTGCAGGTGTGAAGATGCTTCAGCATCAGCTGCATGTGCAGTCTGGAGGTGGGAGTCCCTGCTCCCACGAAATGGCCCTGGGAGGAAGGCACCTTCCTTCTCCTCCTCCCTCGGCACAGCCCTGACCCTGGCCCCACATAACAACAGCATATTAAACAAGATATCAACAATGCTTTTAAAAAAACCACCACAGACAGAAATAACCACACCGCACCATACCGGGCTGTGATGCTGCCCATCCCACCCCAAGCGTGCCCGTGCCTGGAAGTGCTGATGAGGGAAACAAACTGCACACAGGTGCATAAATCTGCTGGGGCACAGCACTATTAGACTTGGCTGCACTAGAGTGAAGTGCCTTCATTACACTTCTAGGATAAATATCTCCCTTGCACTGCTGCAATTATCAACGGGCTTGATTAAGGGACTGATTGGAATGCAAACAGCATAACTGACCCATGAGGAAAGAGGAATGGATATGGCCAGTGCAGCCTTTCAGTGCATTACAAATAGATGGTAGCACAGGGAACTGGCACCAGTCACAACTCATTATTTTGCCATTTTCCTTCAAGTGGAAAAAAAAAAAAAGAAAAAAAAAAGGAGATTTGCATTTTAAAATAGAGTTTATACAATTTTCCAGCATATGTGAGGGATTTTGAATAGTCTTCAAAAAGTTTTAAATGGGTCATTTTACTAAGTGCATCCATAAAGTCATGATCTATATTGGTTGGGATGTGAAAAAAATGGTAATGAACTTTTAGCCAGAAGCCCTTTTCTGAACAACAATAAACAAGATTATTGGAATAATACTTCAGTTTGTTGTCACTTTCCAGTGAGTGGGGATAGAAACAAAACAAAGAGCTGGGACTTTTTGAACTGCTGAGATCTGACTTCTGGAGCATTCAAAGGATATTAAACTTTACACAGAATGTACCTATCAAATATCTGGGACATGTCTCCTTTACTTACCACAGTTTCATTGCTGTATTGACTTGCATCAATAGCAATTAGCATATCTTCAGTGCATTTCATCTTCACATTTTCCAATGCGCAGCACCTTTGAGAGATGGGTAAATGAGGGCATTTCATCACCCCTCACCTTAAAGGTGGAGAAATGGAGAATTGAGGCAAGCAAGTATGAATTGTTAGGCTCATGTGAAAGAGGTTCAGAATTGGGTCTAGCTTCAGTTAAGATACACAAATGTTGAGTGGGCAGCTTTACAAATATGAACTGTCCTTAACTACTCACCTCTGTGCATTGCAGGACTTGGGAGGGGATGAAAATCACATCAAGAAGTGCACAGTGAAGAGTTAATAAACAAAAGAAAACGTGGCAGCATCTCTCCTGTTTCATTCTGTGTGCAAGTCCCAAACCTATTCCTGTGAGCAAACTAACTGATGAATTTGGTTCATGTACAGACAAACAACGAGGCTAACACAGTCACTGAAACGGCCTCTGCCTCGCATCCTAGAATTGCTGATGAAGGATGGGTGACGCTCTTTGAAAAGTAAGAATATTAACAGTGTTGCCTTCATTTGTTCTGGAGCACCAGGGGAGCCTGCTCATTTCCCACTATGCACCGACCTGCTCTTCACCACATCACACAGATTTGCATTGCTCTTATCTCAAACTCAAACAACTCCTGAAACCACAAAGCAAACAGTAATATTTACATTGTCTTGGCGTGAAAAACACACTCGGGGCATGGTGGCTGCTCGGTTTGTACCAGTTCTGCTGCTACAAGCCACACCCTTAGCATCACTTAACCCATTTCCTTTGCATTCTGACAAATAGATCTCTAAACCACTATCGTTGTAGGTCTGTATGTAACCAAAACAGAATCAGATTATTTTTTAAATAAATAAATAACTGACGTGTACTGTTGAAAGAAAAAGCCTACAAAAGTAAGATTCCACAGTTATAAACCAATAATTTAGGTATTCTGAAAGTCTCAAGCCCTCTGTGGCAATTCCAGCCAGAAAGACAATTGCATAACTGATACCAAATACAAAAAAACCTCATCAGTGTCATTACAACACGAAAGGACAGGAAAAGCCTTTTTGCACTATGACATGGCTACTTCAGGGCCATGCTAGAAAATATTCGGGCCATTTAGAAACTAAATTATGGCCACTGAAGTATTGTAACTCTTCAACTGAACAAAAAGCACAGCTCTCCAGATATATTTATTACACATTCTTTAAAAAAGGCTGCAGAGATAGAAGTCTTTTTGACAAAATGTCTCGTCTGAAATTTCATAAAAACACGTGAGCTATAGAAGTGTGGCAAAAGCACAGTAGGAGTCTTCATGCATCCCAAGACAGCAGCAATCGTGATGCATGCTTTGAATATCTGAATTTCTGTCCATACTTCAAAAAGCAGTTAAAGAGATGTGAGCTGGCCATACAGCAAAACAAATTAAGCTTATGACAAAATATATTTTTCCCAATATTGAACTGCCTGAAGAATTCTGGCATCTCTAGAACTGAACTGCAGAAACAATTCCCTTCTGAAGAGCTGAAAAAGATAAACATACTCAAAATTCATCAAGTCCACTGAGTTCCTGGCTCCAAGGAGGACACAGCAATGTCAGCACATAATTCACTTGATCAGACTCTTAAAAACTGCCTTGTCCCACGAGTTCCCAGCTTCCAGAAACAACCTTTGCCAGCTAGACACAGCTACTGATGTGTAAATCAAGTGTACAGACAGTCAGGGCTGCTCCTGGTGAGGCACCACGGCAAATAAACATTCCCCCAACATACTCAGTGCTGAGGGAGGCACAGCACAGCAGTGACATGGTCTCCAAGAACTCAGCTGAAAGAAATGCATCAGCATTTTCCACCTTACAAGATGAAGTATTAACTGAAGTGGCAGCTGGAATCTGGATCTTTCCCTTGTAGATCAGTAGACCTCTCTGATTGCAGGAATTCATCCCCAGTGCCCTAATAAATATTCACATATTTTACATAATCTGTAGTGGACTCACTGGAAACAGAGCCAAGAAACCCTTTGAAAACCTATCTACGTATTTCTGACAGGGTTTCCCATCTCCAAAGGTGTTAAGAGCAAGGTGCTGAGGACAGAAGACAATTGTGCACCCATATCCTGACAGAGAGATCTAGCTGTAAACTTTTGAGTTCAAAAAATGCCATTATCACCTGCAGTCAGCAATGTCTCAGCAAAGGCTTGATTTTCCCTAAGAAAACCCCCAGGCATTAAAAGAAGCTGATTTCTGTTCTGGGTTATGTGACTGTGCAATATTCATGTTGATTTACCCAATCAATAATCAAACCAGCCCTAGAGAGTCTGTAGTCACTGATTATCTCCCAGCTACCAAATTAATTCCTAAGACAGCACGGAGCTGTGAGGAGCAACTGTGTCCTAATGTGGTAGGAGGGAAAAGAAAAGATGAGACCAAATCAAACTCATATCACTTGTATGATATAGAGTGCCTGAAATCCTGCTGCCCAAATAAATGAACCAGCAAAATAATAAGTAGAGGAGCTCTTCATTGGCTTAGTTAACCAGCCATTTAAAAAGAAATCCAGCTTGATGGACTTAATGTTGATTTTTCAAGCCAGAACCCTTGATTGTTATGATTAATACAACTCTACCCAGGTTTCCCAGGCTATTTATTACTATGTAACAGGGATAAAACTGAGCAAGGGGAATGCAAATTGTAGTGGTAAGAGCCCTTTACAGCAAAAAGCTTTGCAGACAGAGGTCAACTCCCCACCCTTCATGCAACATCTAACAGCAATGGCAATACATCAGCTCAACTCCCAGCAGCAGCTGAAAAATACAGATACCCCAAACAATTCCACTGCCTTGAGCTAAGCTACAATTCAAACAACGAGGAGATGAGGAGATTTGAAACTCTAATAGTTTTACTTTGGGGTTTAACTCAGCCTGAAAAGATATGCAAGAATGCCTTGTCTGCACCCAGTTCTGCTGGTACCAGGACACAGCACAAAGCAGCCTCAACTGGGCTGCATTTTCTGTTCTCTTAATGTGGGCTTGGTGCACAAATGTATGGATTGGATGCACCTGCCCTTCTCTTTAGCTAGAAGCCTCTCTGCTCACTTCCGTCTCTTTTTTCTCCTTTTGCCACCTTTAATCATTTGAGGACTTAGAGTTTAATCCATAAAATATTTATTGTGTGCGCATTCAGAAGAATAAAGATGCTTGGGGGCTAGAGATGCTGGTGACTCTTGAATAATTCAAGTCATGTTTTTGAGGGGAACCCTTCAGGTATGGCAGCAGCCAGCAATACCCAGGTGCTCTGCTCCTGCTGGTGTTTCATCTCGCTCTGCTCTCCGGTTGCCCTAAACAGCCTTAATTTACCTTACCTTCCCTTTCATCTGCTTCATTTGCAAAAGTGTTTCAGATGCATAAATAATACAGAGGACGAGGTAAATGCACACAGGCAAAGTTGACAGTTGTCAAGCTTCCAGCACTGCCACATATTAATGTCCTACATCTCTTCATCCATCTTTTTAATGTGTTAGTGACGTTTGTAGTGAATGTGTTAAGCACAGATGTGAAAGGGCCACTGCAGGGATGGCAAAGAAATATTCAAATGCTAAGCAACTGTGCAAAACCTGTATATTCTATGTTCTACTTAGGCCTCCAATTAAAAAGAGAGGGAAAAAAATTAAAATCTGAGAATCCAAAGATATACCATCCTTGCTTGCTAAGCTTTAAGCTGACATACTGGCCTAGTGCTGTCATTAACAACGTGAGTGACATTTGTTATAACAGTGATAAAACCATTTAATTACTAAGGATGACTTTGGAGCTGCCTTGAAAAGATGTGGCATTTGATGACAGGGTGCTCTCACCACAGGGTTGTAGATGCAGCTGGGTGGTTTAGAAACCCAGATTTGGATCTGGAGATCATCAATCACACTTTAAACTTATTTAACAACGCAAGAAATACTCAGAGATAGAGTAGGCTATTTTAAAAACAGATTACACACTTCTAGGACTTTGTGTGTATGCAGATGGACTGTTAGTAATATACTGAGTTTTCTATGCCTCTGTGTCCCTCACAAACACTTCTCTGTGTGTCAAACACATCTAAAGGGAACAGCTGAGAAGAGCAATTTTTAATGCACCAAGGATCAGGCACTCGAGAAGGACACAGGTACCCTGCAAACACACCATTTACTGAGGCACAATTGACAATTATTCTCATCCTGTCTGGTTTCACACACCTTCCCTCTGCCAAAGTGGGCACTGACACTGATGCTCTAAGATTTAGCTTTCATCTTTTCCAGACTCTGTACTGCATGATTAGTGTGTAACTCTGAACTTCGTATCAAGTGTTAGCAAGTTCTCCTCACAGTTTAGTCAGACAGAAGAATCCTTTTCCAGCCCAGAGCCAAGGACACGCTGCAGCTTCAGCCCCAAGAAGTGCAAACAGCAGCGAATTGAGGAGAGCAGCCCGGGAGGATGGAGCCCCATAACCTCAAAGTGTAACTGGACAATTAACCCCAATACGGAAACGGACCAATACTTATAAAAGTGTGAAAACTCGTGAGCCCTCATCCCCCTGGGGTGGAGCCAGGGCCAGGCTCTTGCAGTGCCCGGGGTGCATCCTTTGAGGGCCTTTCAATCAATGCCTCCTTCACTCCTCTGACAGCGTCCAGCCTCTGCTCCAGGCGGCCCCTCAAGGCACCAGCACCGCTGGGACAGCTGCTCTTGGAGGCTCAGACCCTGCTGCAGAACTGCATCCACCAATGCATTCTACCTCTCGTTGCATTGCTCTTGGTGGAAGAAACACGGGAAAAATACTGAGGCAAGTGGGTGACTCGCAAAGAGAAATTCAAATAATAGCTGGACAGTTCCACACAAAGACTTCCTGAACATCTCTCCGTGCACACTAACACACATCAGGCATCATCTTTCCTGAAGCCCAGAGGAAGCATTTGTCAATGGAGCTCTTCCTATTCCTATGTTTTTCCAGTGTTTATGGCACTTCCACGTGTGCTGGACATGACATGATGTCAGTGTAGCCTTTTCCCTCCTGATGTCTTTGAGATATTATTAATGACAAGAAGTGTGCTGTTTGCATAGCAACAGCTTTCCAAAGGCAAATAACCCAGCTGCTGGGCTTCATTTTTGTTTCATAAAGGGCATCAGCTAGTGATTAATTATAAAATAAAAATAATGAAGGACAGCCCAAGGTATCTGGCTTTGGAAAAGCTGTTATGACACAGGCAAAATGTCCCTGCTCCAAGTGCGAACGGCGTTAAGCAGGCACAAAGGAACATCTTCAAAGGAACATGTGCTTAAGGTCGTGGCTAACTTCCCAAATCCTCCCCATATTTTCCACTTAAACCTCTGGAAGCTGCCCCAATAAACGGCCAGAGTTTCCTAAAGCTGTAGCTTCTTTTGAAATTAATGTAAAGACTTTTGGCACTATTACAAGCTTTAGGTACACAAGATGTGTCTTCACGCATCTCGGGTTCCAGAAGTGAGGCTTTTCAGCAATGAAACACCCTCATACCTACAAACCACATCCACATCCCTGTCCTGTCTCTCTACCCCCTGGCCAGTCCCCAGACCACTGCCTGGAAGGGAGGATGGGACTTCTCCCTGGTAAAATCACCAAAATCTGCACTGAGTTCTGACAGACTTTTTCCAATGCTTTCAGCCAACTCCCCTCTCCCCTTAATTGGCTTCCCCACCCAAGAGCCTGGAGGTCTGGAGAGCCAGTATGAAAGCAGGCATAGCCAAAATCCTACAGCTGGAAATGGGATGAAAGAAGAAGGTTTTATCTTAGCAAATCTCTTCTGATTTATTTTATTATGGCAGCAGATTAATACACTAAGAAGCAGCAGCCCTATTTTAACACAAGGTGCTGTTGCACAGTGCCTTAAGCTGCCACATAAAATAAGCTTAAAAGGTGATTCATGTATATTGTAAAGGTCATTGCTGATAAACCAGGTGGATCATATTAATTAATCCATAAAAAGAAAAAAAAAAGAGAGAGAGAAAAAATAATACATTTAGCTTAGTGGTTAATGGCATAAGGAAGCAGTTCCATACAGAAGGAAATGTGATGGAAAGAAGATAAACTCAATCCACACTTCAGATTGCAAACCAAGCAGTGGTTCATGGAAAGGACAGAAATGAAGCAATGCCCTGGGATTTACCTTGAGTAATGGGCAGTAGCTATCATCACCAAATGGCTTCATGAAAACAGTTCAGTACAGTATCAACTTCCTGGATTTTGATTTCTCATCTGTGTAAATAGCTCAAAATAATCAAGTGCAGGGATTTCTGCAGAGTGTTCATTCGACGTATAATTCCTATGGGAATCCAGGCACCTGCTGCAGTGAAGATGCTTCTTTGGCATCACCTAACATTGGCCATGGAGCTGACATTTAGAGGAGATTACCTGGGTTCATTTCTTCTGGCTCCACCAGGGCCAGGAGTGGCCACCAGCTCTGTGTGGGCACAGCTCCTGAGGGTACTGATAGCCCATCGTCTCTGGGCAGCAGCCCACTGAAGAACTGCAGAGCATCACCCCTGGCACCTGGACTTGGGCACAAGAATCCATTCTCCATCTTTTCCACACCGCTAAAGCTACTGTCCAGGACCTTCCTTACCATCTCACCAGTTATCTGGCAGCTATTTCAGCCAATACCTTTTTTTAGCCGTCTTATTCTGCTGTTTCCTCTTTTAACTCCTGATCTAAAGTCCATAGAAATCACTGCAAGGGTGGGGAGCTTTTTTGGTGTGCTCAGGCCTAGTTATACCTTCCCTAATGAAATGTTATTTGCCGGTGTCACTGTGAGTTAAGTACGTACCAAAATCAATCCCGAGTCCTTTAACTTTCTAAAGGTTTTGCTTTGTGCTTCTATTCTGAAGGCAGTGTTCATCTCACTACTGCAGTGTATTACTGAAGCTAATGGTTTTGCAGGCTGCAAGGATGAATGGGCTCTATCCACAGATAATATGAGCCTCCAGTGTTAACTCTTAACTATCATTAAACAGCTTGAGAAAGAATAGAACAGAACTGGAGTTCCTAGGTAACAAGGGTTTGAAAGAAATTCATCCTCCTCAAAGGCGAATCCGTAATTGCCTGCTGCACAATTTCTGTAGCTCTTCCCAAACAATCTAATTCTGGTCATCACCAGCAATCCTGCAGCCTGAACCCATCTTCTTGCTCACATATTTCCTTTTGTTGCATTCACAGCCTGCTTTTCCTTTTTTTTTTTCTTTTTTTTTTTTTTTTTCAGGGGGTGAAAAAGTTTTCTGAAGAGCAGACTTCTTTATTTCCCTACTGTTAATACTAGATACAAATATCAGATTCAGTCTGGAGCAACATAAGCTAAAGGAGTAATTTCTCTGATAATTTATTAATGTCCTTCTCCAAGTGGGGCTGTACTAATTAACTAATGGGTCAGAATACTTTCATACAGGTATCATATTTTAATAAGTGACTCTTGTTGGTTTTACTTCTGACTTAATTTTTTTCCTTAATCCTAACTTTCATGAGCTGTAAATATTTCTTAATTACGATGGTGTTCCCTCCTCAGTCTCTGCTGTTCAGTTTGACTCACCAGTGACTATAGCACAGACTGAGTGGGACTTTGCATTTTAAAGACAAAACCAGAATCTGTAAACCCTGTCAGTTCTCCCCAAAGTCCAGTCAACTCCAGAAAAACCTGACCCACATTTGAAGTGGTCTCCAAAACAAAACTGTGGTTCTTTTCAAGGTGCATTAATCCTGAAGAGACTTGCAAAAACGGTTAGGGATGCTTTTCTCTTTTATGTGCCTGGGATTTTACCGTGCAGCTTGAGTAACAGCAGCAGCTTGCCCTGTCCCTCTGCTCTGTCTCGCTGGAGTTTAAAGTGCTGGATTGTGATGACATATCCTGGAAAAGGGGAGGAAAGGGGAGATTTGTGGCGGCTCCACAGACCCCTAATAAAAGAGGAAACAGGAGGAAACGTGGGAGGAATGAGCAGTGACACATTCTGGCATGGCTAGGAAGGGGAAAGGGCATGTCCACAGGGATCCTGGAGCCAAGCAAAAACGAGAGCACAAACAGCTTTAAACACGGATGAGAGAAGACAACCTGAGAAGAGAAAAAACAACAGCTCAGATACAGCCCCGAGCAGCCCTGGCTCCAGGAACACAGGGCTGTGCTCCTGGGGATCAGGCTACACTGCAACTGTTCCCGAGGCTGGGAACGCCACCAGGGCACATTTGCAAAGCTCTTCTTTGGGCTCCTCAGCACGGCACAGTTCTCGCACGGCCAACGCAAAAATCTTACCCCCTCCCACCAGTTTGCCAAGTGAAACCAGTGAGCCCCATTTCCCTCTCCAAACTCAGCTTTCAGAAAGCTGAACGCCATGCGGCACATCGGTGGGGCGCCGTTTCCCAGATAAAAGTTATGGGTAGGCAGCATGAGCCTTGGAGAGAGTCCTGAGGTTTTCTTGCCATGGCTACCATGCTGAACGTAGCAGCAATTGAGATTCATTATTTCCTTATTTAACCTGAGAAATAATTAGCTATGACATGTCCTTCCATGGATACATCCAGAACGGAGTCATAATTTAGTCCATTAAAAAAAAAAAATAGCAATAGTTCACCAGCGTGATAGTTTGACATTCCACAAATGAAGAAAAAAGGACAAACAGCCTAAAAAGGTTGTTTGATTATTTTAAAACTATAATGAATTACATGTGTAAATAGATTAGCAACAGCTCTGGACAAGCAATTAGACAGCTAATTACAGGGAAAGTGCAACTGAAGGCTCCAACAGATGACCACCCGTCTGCTCCCCATCCCAGGTGTTCACGAACCCTCAGGTTTGTTTGTTTAGCTTTATAAAAAACATCTGTTCCTATACTTTGGACACAGTCACAAAATGCAGTACACAGAAGTAAAGAGAAGATCAACTCCCCCACAAACAGGTTCCTTTTCCTTTGTCCTGCCTCTGCTGTCAGCCCAAGGAAGAGTTCCTGTACCCACCAAAGGACAGAAACTCACATGCGAGTTCTGCTCGCCTTCTCTCATTATAAAACCCTTCCCTGCTTGAAAAAACTGGCATGATCTTTTACATGGGAACATGCCATTTTTTTCCAGGATTACTGCAGTTCTTTTAAGATTTGCTGGTTTTCCTCACTAAATACAATATTTGAGAAGGGATGTTTTTCAGTAATTTATTCCCTCGAGAGAAGTTTACAGCAACTAAACTAATTAGGCATGAATCTAAGCAAACATGAAAATGCTGATATGCTTCCAAGTGCCTGCACCTACTTAATGATGATTTGTTTTATATTTATCTCTCAGCCTGTATGAAAGTCTCCCGTTTGACAACAGCCCTTCCTTTCCTTCCCACATTCAATGCCAGCTCACCTTCCACGGCTCCTGTCTCAGAGAGGTTGTCCCAGTCTGCACCCCAACAAAGAAAGACAAAAAGGACTGACCACTGTCAAATAATGGCTGTGTAACAGCTTCCCACCCAGCTCTGTCTAAATCCTTCCAACAGCTGAAACCCTTCTAATTATGGGGTTATCCAACAGAGCCCAGCTCAGCCTTGTCTTCCCAGCCCCTTCTGGGGAATGCCAGAGCCCTGGTGGCTCCTGGTCCCTGCTCTGCTGACACTCCCAAACCCGGCCAGACCCCACGGCCCTGCTAACATGACCCAGAACTGGTTTTCCTCCTGCTTTCATTTCAAGAAAATGCCACAAAGTTCTCTGTATCAACAAGTGAAACTGGAATTCTTTAACTCAGAAATCTCAGCTCTTGCTACTTCACATTTTGTAGAGTTTTACAGACAAACAGAAAAGATTCAGTCAGCTGGAACATCTCTAAATATCTCTCTTATAAAGATATGTAACACAAAGTCAAGAAATGTCGCAGCAATTGAAAATGAAAATTAATTATTCTGGTTATTTTCCTTTCAATTGTATTAAGAAGCCCACAAAGGCATTCCTAAGGGCACAAAACCAGTGGATTTCTTACCTAAAAGATGTGCAGAGTCATGAATTAGGTGCCTTCCTCCTTTTCAAAGTCCTCCTTGATACTTGGATTCTTTGACAGGTTTCCACTTCATTTTAAATAAAATTACTTACCCGAGTTCACCTCTTTTTCCCAACTATTAGCTGGCACTAATATAGATCCCACTGTACAGAACCTTAAATCCCAAAGGGTAAGATTTCACTCTGTGAGTATAATTTCTTTAGAGGAAAATGATCTCTCCTTTTTCTACCTTCTTATCATGTTCTCAGAATGACACCTAAATACCAATCATTTTCATAAGTGAATGACCTATTTTTCCAGCCTGTGATTTTCAGCCTTTGCATGAGAGAGGGTGGCTCCCAACCCTTGCTCTCAGCAGGAACCAGTGTTTGCAAAATAGTGACATACTAAATGCTGAGCAAGAATTTACACAATAAAGCTTAATTTCATATCCTTCCTTCTCAAAATCTAAATGTTACCTGGAAACAGTTGGTTTAAAGATTAACGTAAGTTCTGGAAAAATAAAAAGATCTCTTAATATTTTCTAAAGGAGGATGTTATTTCTTAGTCTGGCTCTCTTAAATTGTAGTTTACACTGGCTGTTTGTTGCAGATTTAGAAGATTTAGGAGATATTGGAGATTTAGGGCTGGGAGACAGTTTGGCAATTAAACCTCAGATATTTTCTAGCTACCCGGGATCTGAAGTTCAAATTGCATGAATTAGAAAAAAAAAATTAGAGGAATAGTTACTGAGAGGATCTGATGGGTACAAGTTACCATCAGCTTCAGGTCCCCTGATATTGAATGGGAGCCATAACACTGAAACACTTTCATAAAAGACTTTTCCTACTGCAAAATAGTCATCATATAGATCACACAAAAATATCAGAATTATTACAGAACAGAAATCTTCCAACAAACTTCTGAAGCTTGTGAATTTTTACACTTGCTTCCTTTCTCAGTTGATGCCCATGTATAATTTACAGCTGTAAAAATAAAGCATCTGTTAAAAATGCAGCACATACCCGGCTACGCTGTCGCAGCCTCAGTGGCAGGCGGAGGCTGTGGATGAGGAGCGCTGGTGTGGACACATCCAAAGGGAGTCTCTGTGGGACAGTATCCATCCTTTGCACCTTCACCCCTTGAGTCTATCCAAAGAATTTGCATCTGTTTTCCAGTTTACGTTTCAGTGACAAATACAAATAAAACAAAATAACAAAAACTACAAGATCAGTGGGACTTCAGCAACAGTTCTTGGCTGGGGCTCCTGCCTTCCCCCTCACACACACATTGTGTGTGTTTAATGCTTGCTGATGATTCAGGCAGACCTCATTGAGTCAACTCACATTTAATGACTTCTTCAAGGGTAGTTCTACCACTTTCCGAGCTATAAACTCAATGATACTTTTTTCCCACCACACTTCACTTCAGAGGAAATTTGCTCTCTGGAGCCAGAACTGTAACACTGCTCATCGTTGTGGCAATGGCGGCAATCCTGAGGCAGGGCCAGACTCAAACAGTAGCCAGGGCTTTCACAGGATCCTGGCATTCCCGAGATCCACAGGAATGAGCCTGAGGTGTCTCGGACCTGCTGAGGGTCCGGCTCCTCCGGGGCCGGGGCGGCTCTGACCCCGCTGAGGGTCCGGCTCCTCCTGGGCCGGGGTGGCTCTGACCCCGCTGAGGGTTTGGCTCTGACCCCGCTGAGGGTCCGGCTCTGAACCTGCTGAGGGTTCGGCTTTGACCCCGCTGAGGGTTTGGCTCTGATCCCGCTGAGAGTCCGGCTCTGACCCAGCTCTTTCAGCCACAGCAGTTTCCACCATCACAGAATCCAAACTTTCAGCAACCAGCATTAAAATATGCTGGGGTTTTTGAAACTTACTCCATTGAGACGACCAAATTTTAAGTGGAAAACATGAGATTCTGAGCAGTGTCAACAGAGCCATCTCTCTGCCTACTGGGCTGGGCCCTCAGCGATGCTCGTTGTGCCTCAGAGCCACCCAGCCCCTCAAACAGCAGAAGCAGCTCTTTTTATGACCCCGAAGCAAGTTTTTAAAAGTTCTTTTTCTCTAAAAACTTGCCATTTTATGTTCTGATCATCCTGGAGTCTGAAGTAGAAGGCAGTATGCGTAGGCCTCCCATATACTAGCATTTGCTCACCGTGTTTAGACTGACACTTTCATTGTTCTTTTTCTTGTTTTCTTTAAAAAAAAAATCCGAATTCCAAGTCCCACAGAGAAGCTGTCAAGTTAAATTTATGACAAAGGTACCTGCTTCTGCGGGTCGGTTTTCAAATCTGTGGCTTCAAATGTGACTGACAGAGTGACATGCTGACAAGAAAATAGCTCCTTTGGAAGAACTTTTAAAAATCAGTTTTTTTATAATTGATCTGAAGTTCAGGAAATGGGAAGACAAAGACACTTTGCTGGTTTTCCATGCATTTAGAGGCCATGTTTCAGAAAATTAGTTCCTCAGGAAAATGTCTCCTAAGGGCAGCATTTAAGGATAAGTTTAAGTCCCACGGAGATCTCAGCTACACTGAGTACAGATTTAAATGCTGCTAAAAGAGTTGATTTTTCTGACAGGCTTTCAGAATCCCCTGTTAAGGGAATATGCATTTAAAAAGGGCTTCACAACCATGAGCTGTGCCAAAGTTGCCAGCAATAATAAAGTACTGGTATGCAAGCATTTCTGAACCACAAAGTTCCAAGATTTCTTCTTAGCTGAAATTTGTTCTTTTTTTTGGTTTTTTTTGGTTTGGTTTTTTGGTGTTTGTTTTGTTTTGTATGAAATCTTCTTTCCAATACTCATTTAAACTGAAGTTAGTAGATTAGCATTTTTATCAACTACTGGAGTTCCACCTTTGATTGTAATTAAGTTCCAGTCAGGTCCTGAAAAGAAAAGGACAGGCTATTTCAATAAATGAATTTTAAAAGTCTTCATGTCTTAAAAGTAATATATAACAACGATTTAAATGTATATTCAACCATCTTTTAATGTAATTACACTGAACAGAATATCTGGTTTTCCTTGTTTTGAAGAGAAATCACTAAGTGTGAAGAATTTTCCTAAAGAGATCAAAATTGCCCTTAAAACAATGTCTTTGTATTTTGAAATAGTTTTATTGTCTTCCCCCCC